>CM046035.1:86951691-87419191 GCA_025215565.1 Flaveria ramosissima
CCTGAGTCTAGTATCCAATGCTCTAGCTCTTCTTCATTGGTGACACACATCACATCTGCACTATCATAGCCATCTGATGAGTCATCCTTTTGACTATATGACTTAGTATGGCTGGTTTCACCTCTCCTTTGTTTCCACTCTGGACAGTCTCTTTTGAGATGATTCTCTGAATTGCAGACAAAGCACTTCCTCTTGTATCTTGACTTAGATCTTGTGGTCTTCTTGTTCTTGTTTGTACGATGCTCTGATCTTCCTCTTCCTACCTCAACTCTTCCTTTGACAAACAACCCATCTCCACCTTCTTCTTTAAAATCAGATCTTCGCTTCAACTCCTTTGAGTTGAGAGCAGCCAAGACTTCATCCATTGAAAGTGTATCTCTCCCATACATGAGCGTTTCCACAAAGTGTTCATAACTGTGAGGCAACGAGGTCAAGAACAATATTGCTTGGTCTTCATCTTCTTTTTCACCTCAATGTTCTCAAGATCAAGAATGAGTTTGTTAAACTCATCTGTATGATCTTCTAATGACTTGCCAGATCCCATACCAAACGTGTATAGCCGTTTCTTCAAGTACAACCGGTTGGCTAGCGACTTGGTCATGTACAAAGACTCGAGTTTAGACCATACTCCGGCTGCTGTGGTCTCCTTTGATACTTCTCTAAGAACTCGATCACCAAGACTCAATATGATTGCACTATGAGCCTTCTCCATCATGTCTTTGTGTTTGACTTCTGCATCTTTCTTCTCTTTCTCTGTGGCATCAGTTGGTATTACCGCATTGCCCCCTTTCAGTGCATCAACAACTCCTTGATGAACCAGCAACGCTCTCATCTTCAACCTCCACAGACCGAAATCATTTCTCCCATCAAACTTCTCCAAATCAAACTTGGTCGACACCATCTTGCCACTCCAATTCTTATTCCGCCGATTAGATCACGATGATCGATTGAGTCGAGCCTGATGCTCTGATACCAATTGTTGTAAACTAATTGGAATTACACAAGATTGACAACAATAAGAAGTTCGTGTATGATTGTATTGAAGAGAATCAGATACGATTACAAAAAGAAAGTCCCTCTTACACAAGAACCCTAACCTCCTATTTATCCCCCAAAATTGGACCGTTAACAACCGTTAACCAGTTTACCCAACTTGACACTTTACACCCTTCATCTATTGTCACTATAACAAATACAAACAAGAAACAACAAGTTACAGAAATAACCCTTGAACTTGCAGACATTGACCTTTAACCCCTACACTTTCAATTGTTTTGATTACGTAGACTGCTCATGGTAAGTGGGTATATATCCATGAAGACATTATAAATATGTTCAGGGTTTGTCGCCCTGTTTAGTCGGAACAAGTGAACAACTAGGTAGTACAACAATATTATCTTATAATTTCATTCCTCATTCGTGCATATCTTTTGTTCCTCCATTTTTAGATGCTTCTTATTGTGGGTGTAGTGTTGAGAATTCGGAATAACTGCCTTCGCTGCTAAGGGAAAACAGGATCTCTCACAATGTTCTCAATGCACGAGCACAGGTTAATTCTTTTATGAAGGAATGCATTTTACTTTTGTGGGACTGATTTACGTTTTTTAGAATTTTTATTTGTTTTTTTGTTCTTTCTGTAAGCAGCCAGGAAGGCTCAAACTGTGGCCCATTTTGGACGAAAATACGCCATCACATATCTACAAATATGGCTGGTAGAGGTATAGACATTATATTGGAAGGTAACCCAATGGTGTGTTGGTCTTTCCAGTATCTTGTGGATGTCTTTTGTAGTTTTGTTTCAACTCACAAATTATGTTTTTCTAAATATGTTATTTATGTTCTATGGTAATTTCAGATGCTTGCAAAAGTAGTGTTAGAGGACAGCATACTTTCACATATGAGTCATGATACTCCAGATATTGACTGAAGAGCCAAAGTCACAAAAGGCAATTTAATGAGTATCATCTATGTTCTAGTAATCAGACCTTAAGGACAACATACATGCCCACCCCTTCATATATCTTGCACATTAAGGACGTCACCTGGTTGGCTTTTCCACACTAAATGTACATATCTATTCCCGAAATTCAACTTTTCAAAGTTTATTTTACGTAACTTGATCTTTTATATGTTTATTTAGTGAATTTCCTCTTTCCAAAACCAGTCTAACCAATAAACTAATCTCGTGGCACTTCAATTATCAAAACATTGAGACACATATCCACTTCCATGTGACAAGAGTAGAAAGAAATCTGTCTATGGGTCCAACACAAACACATATATACAAAAACTCAAAAAGCAAGCGAACCAGTCAAACCTCTACCGATGGTTGACTCGGTCGGTCAACCATTTGACATTCCATGATGGTGGTGCTAGCCATTGAACCAGCAACATCGTCTACTATCACGTCACCAATGTCCATTTCAAACTTTTTGCTGTTGGATTCTTCCTCTTGACTCACATCTCCTTATAAACACAACAACCACTGATATTTGCCACTAATTAACTCTATCTTCTCATTATGTGTTAAGAGTTTTACATCACTTTTTGTATTGCAGGTGCTGCAAGAGAGACTTGTGTTGGAAAAATGCAAAGCATTGGTCTTGTTGAACATTCATTTACATGGAAAGTAAGCATTAGCATTTAGCATTTGATTGTCTGCTGCAGTTTTGACTTTTTGTGTTGAATGAGATTGAAACTTTGGTTGGAACAGGTGCATGGTGTAGCATGCTTGGAAGTTAGAGACATTGTGGAGAAAATCACAAGAATATTTACGTCACTCGAGTCTGCTTGACCGCGATGCAAATCGGGATTACAAATGTTGTGCTCGTTACACAAGTCCATGGAGAAGTGCAAATTGCTTCTTCGCCATTGTTCTGAATCGAGCAAAATTTACTTGGTATGTTGTTTAGTTCTGGTTCTTGAGATGTGTTAGAGGTAAAGCGAAAGCGTGAATAATGAAGAATATAATCTTAAGAGGAAAATTGATATGTTATCCGATTAATACGGTTTTTTGTAGGGTATATCTGAATATGACAGGTCGAGCCGAGTTATGAAAACTAAAAGAAATTACTCAATTGGGAAATTGAAAAAGAAAATAAATTTGAACTCTTAAAATTGTGAAAAGGCATCGACTTTGAAATTGGAATTCAGTGAGACAAATTGTCTTTGACAGTTTGTCACATGATTATCCATCAAGATGCTTAAGTCTTAGTTATGAGCCCATAACTTCAAACATAGCCTAGGTTATGCACTTTAAAGTTGACAAATTAACTAATTTTTTGATTAATTTGAACATTTCCCAGGCCATTAGTGGAGAGAAGATCATTGTGAGGTGTGAAAGGATTTGTTATTCGTTGGTATTATGTTTAAGCCAGCTTCAGAACATGGTCAAACCGACATTGGCCGCTCAGGTTTGTTGTTCATCGTGCATTCTAGTTAACAAGCTTTCTTAATCATGTTGTTATCTGTATTACTTATTAATTATCTTTTTAAAACTGTTACAGATATCCCAAATTGTTGATTACATCAAAAGTGTAGTTTTTACTTTGGATTCCTCAGAAGATGAAGCAGGGAGAGTGTTACTAGCCTTACTCCATCAAGACATAAAAGCATCAAAATTTGCTCAAATTGAGGAACTTAAAGCTTGGAGATTTGCAGCTTTCAGGCTGCATATGACATCCACGTTGGCTCTCGTGATTGAGAAACGCTCTAAAAGAAAGCTACTTAGCAATATATGTGATACCGACCAGGTTAAAAAGCAAATCTTGAACTATCTGTTATATCTTGTGAAAAAGTATGGGCAATCAACCAAGCCACAAGAAACAGAAAGCTTTGAAGTTGATGATGATGATGATGATGTTTTCGAGTCACTTGAAATACCAGCGAAGTTAAAAAACCGTCACTTGAGTGCTTTTTCATCTTCGAGTTTGGTACCTAGTTTCAACAGCTCTTTAGGTGATTTAAATCTCCAAGTAGACCATGTTTCAGTTGTATCTTATGATGCTGACACTGAAGACAGGTTTGATGAGATTCAAGAAAAATCTATAGAATTTAAATGTGATCCTGTTCTAGATAATGGGTCAAATCTGTTTATACTTGGAAACCTTTCTGTTCTTCCATGGGCATCAAGGCGTAAGGCGGTTGAAGATGTTAAAGCTCAGTTAGAAGATGATCAAGAATCTCATCTTTTCATATCTACAAGTTATTTTAAATCGGTTTTCAAGTTCTTGAAAGATGCTGATCGATTAGGTGATTTAGTAGCCAAAAGAAATGGAGCAGAGTTATTGCTGATGTTCTTGAAAGAATCCAGGTAATTATTATACTTTTAGTGTCATGTTAGAACAATGCTACACATGCATATAACCATGAGATATGTGAATCCTTGGCCGCGCATATCCTTGTTCTTGCCTAAACACTAAATATTTTTACTCCATACATGAATAATAACACACATGAATCTATACAATACATGAATAATAACACACATGAATCTATACAGGACTAATATTACATGTATGAATCTTTATTTGATATAGCGTTGCGTATTACATTACTGAGTGAATTTTATCGTGATATCATACAGATCTGACAGACCACCTCTACCAAAAGATGTAATGAGCCACCTCTTTTTGTTTCTGAATTCAGATTCTACTGAAGAAGCGTTACAAATACTAGAACTGCTATCTGTCCATCGTCATTACACCTCTGAAATCGTGACATGTGGCATTCTGTTGGCCGTTATACAACTAATAAAGAACCCAAAGAGCAAACAGCACAATGTGATTGTGGCCCTGAAAGTGCTTTGTAATCTTTCTGCTCACATGGATCTGGGGCACCACATGATCTACCTAGGGTTCATTCAAGATTTGGTGCCATATTTGGATGATATTTTGCTGTCTGGTTATTGTATCAAAGTTTTCAAAAATGTATGCGCGATTGAAGAAGCCGCGGCTCAGTTTAATGACAACAGTATCACATCCATTGGAGAGCTGATTGAATTAGGTAAAGATGATGAACAAGAAGATGCAGTTGAGATTCTGCTGTCGTTATATCCAACGAGAAGAGCTGCATGGAATTTTGACCCAAGGTGGCATTGTTACATTGTTGGTTAACCTATCTGGAAATGGGAGTTCGAAGGGTAGGTTATTGTCAGTCGAGTTACTCCAGTTGTTAAATAACAACCCTGATGATTGTTCTCAGGCATACAACCTTTCAGATACCTCACAAAGCACAAATGGTAATCTTAAAAAACATTCCAAGCCATCGGGATTTTTTGCTAGGATCAAGGCAAATTTTAGGAAATCTGTAAGGTAGAAGAGATAGTCTGTTTCATTCGTTATAGTTAAACGCTGAACATATATAAAATTGCTTTCAATGTAATGTGTAAGTGTGTAGTCTGCCACTCTATTTTAGTACATTATTTGTTCTAAGTAGGAATTGTGTAAATTCAACCAATGTCACATTT
This sequence comes from Flaveria ramosissima, assembly GCA_025215565.1. Classification (NCBI taxonomy): domain Eukaryota; kingdom Viridiplantae; phylum Streptophyta; class Magnoliopsida; order Asterales; family Asteraceae; genus Flaveria; species Flaveria ramosissima. The sequence goes on from CM046035.1 coordinate 86,957,159, forward strand.
CATGAGATTAGGGTGCAACACGTATAAAGCATTTGGCCTAATGATATCAAACGAGACCTGACAATCTTTACTTTTGGGCCCAAGTCTCTTTAGAAGCATATTACTTGTATAAGTGTATGTTGAAGAAAATGTACAACAGTATGTTGGTTTTATTTGGAGAAACTAATAATAGTCGCCTTTGATGAAGTCATTTAACTTATTCATTTCACCTCTTTGTTGATCCACGACTGCCCGTACAACATCAACCATAGAAATCATCCCCACAATCCTTCCATCTATAACTGGTACATGTCGTATCTGGTTTTCTGTGATTGAATAACTTGGTTTAATTAGTAAATGGTTCAAGGTTGAAAACTAGAGTAGTTATAGTATACCTGACATTAGTCGCATTGCTTGATAAACATTTGTGTCAGATCTCACCGTTACCAGTTTGTTCTGTTGAAGTTAACAGATGGATTAGAATTCAAAATCGAAAGCTGCATGCTTGATGATTACAACATCGTACAAACATGCTGACCTGGTTTGTCATGATTTCTCCGACTTTGATGTATTTAAATGGTTTGTCCTTGGCGATTACCTTCTGCAAGCAATCTGGACATTATGGTCAAATGCAAATATCTTTATGACTAAACTCATTATATCATATCATGTCTGAAATAAATGAAATAACCTCTTTCAGTGACGATTCCTGCAACCATCTGTTCGTCTCCAGGCTTTAGAACCACTAAAGACCCAATATTGTTCCGAGCCATCTGCACAATTAGCATAAATTTAAGTAAATTTTTTCGAATTAAAAAGAGAAGAAAGCTGAGCTGGAAAATAATTAATATGGTGACATACTTGCTTTGCAGCATCATAGACTGTGTCATCACTCTTGCACCAGAGCCAAGATCCAACTTTGTCATCTTCTTTTTTCATTAAAACTTCAGCAACTGTTGTATTTTCCAAACCCTTTTGATGCATTAGTGGTGATTCTATGCTTGATGCATTTTCTGTATACTTCTGCAGTTGTTGCAAGACTGGTACACGAAATGTCTCCCGACAAGATTTTATAACTCTTGCAACAACTTGCATCTTGACTAAAAACCGACAACTTTTGTGCCTTAGGATTTAGGAGTCTAAAAAGGGAAATTTCTAAATGATCATACAAAAACAGGGTTTACCTATGATGATATATGGATGGGAGCTATCTTCCACTTTGGACAATTGCTTGTGTTAATTTTAAGCAATCTTATTCTTGGATTACCTTCTCATGAAGTAAAATGTGTTGCACGCCATCAAGATCCAAGAGCATGTTGAACCTATTTAAAGCTGGAAGATAATTTACAAGGTTAACAGTGACCAAAAGAAGTGTAATGTACAAGCATGAATGAATGGCGTACAAGTCATTGCAGCATAGACAAAGAGTTGCCTCTTAAAAGGTGATGCTAGACTTGCCAGACAAGGTAAATCAGCATCATAAAGTTGCCTACAAGAGGGGTAAACTTTGTAAAACACATGTTTTCAGCAACCTTCATGGCCTTATTCTAAAGAACCAAACTGGTATTTATACCAATACTCTTCTCTTCATGTTATGATAGCACACAACCGATAATTTCAATTCGCCACCATCTTTTTTTAATCTTTCATTTGACGAGAAACAATGGCTGAAAAAAAGCCTTTAGGTTTCCGATTTCGCCTACCTTGGTTACTACAACCTGCACAATCTCCTGCCCGTGAACCACCTACCCAACCACCACGTACCACCACACAAACCTCTGTTGCATCAACTCCTGCTCAAAGGCCACCATTTCGACCTCCAGGGAAAGCTCCGGCACCACCAACGCCGGCACCAGCAGCAGCAGCACCAACCGTAGCTACACCAATACCTTTTTCACCAAGACGATCTCCACCACAGTCAGCGACATCACCACCACCACCGTCTATTTCACCTAAGTCATCAGTAACCAAATCTCCAACCGATAAAACTATTGAAACTGTTGCGACACAGCCCACGAAAGAAACTCAAGCCACCGCTGAAACTCCCGTCCCAACAATCCCGCCTCAAACACCGCCATTCAGTCCACCTAGGCAAGCTCAGTCCCAGCCTAGTCCTCCCCAAACACCACCACCCCCATCATCTGTTTCACCTAAGAAATCAGTACCCAAATCTCCAATTGCTAAAACTACTAAACCAGTTGCACCTCAGCCCCCCAAAGAAACTCAAACCATCACTGAAACCATACCAACCAAAGAAACTGCAGGTCCAGCAACCCCACCTCCATCACCACCTCTCAGTCCGCATACAAAAGCTCAACCCCAGCCGAGTCCTCCCCAAATTACACCCCTACCATCACCCTCTGTTTCACCTAAGTCATCAGTACCCAAATCTCCAATTGCTAAAAATACTGAACCTATTGCAGCTCAGCCCGACAAAGAAACTCAAACCGCCACTAACACCACATCGACCATTGAAACTGCAGGTCCAGCAACGCTGCTCACGCAAGCTCAATCCCAGCCTAGTCCTCCCCAAATTCCACCACCAGAAAATCAATCTCAAACCCGCACCCCACCCAGATCCCCATCTCCATTAACCTCTGAACCTGCAGATAAAACACCATCACTACCATCACATCCCATTAAAACCACAACTGAAGGTTCTGAGATCAAAAGGTCAACTGATATAACTGGAGAAAAACTTCCAGTTGATTCAAATGTAATTCCACAGGGTAATCATCTTGCCCTAGATGAAAAACCACGAGAGATAACAGAAGTGAGAGGAGCACAAACCAAATCCATAGATTCACATTCACCAGAGTTAAAATCTCAAAAACCTAAACTAACAACCTCAACACGAGTACCCCTACACAGAGAGATCAAAGACAACATCTCAAGGTTCATTCATAAGACAGCAACAAGCTCGATGAAACAACCAATGGATGAAAAACCTGCAAGCGTCATTACAATCGCCGGTGACAACACAGGCGCATCAATGCATTTGAGTTCAGACGAAATCAAAAGAGGTCATAAGCTTACTACCGATACGCCTGCTAATGATTCCGCCATTAATGGAGACGGAAGCGAAAACAAGGAAGCAACAGCAATTGTTAACAGCAACGTTCAAGGAATCAACAACTCAATGATGTTCAACAGTTCTGTTACTGAAAGGAATCCAGGTGTTCATCTAGGTTTTTACCATAATCTAGCAAATGATTCAATGATGAAGAAAACAGAGTCGATTGAGATGCAAAGGGCTGAAGTGAACATCACCCCACCGCAGAAGCTTGTTTACGAACCTACAATTGGAATATCTCCTGAAGGGGCTTACATGGAACCCAGTGAATGGGAATTTGAAGAAGATGAACCAGAGACCTCAGGAAAAGGTTATGAGATTGAGGTTCTGTAAATAATTTCAGCACATGTAACAAGTGAAAAATAAGTAAATAAGGATGATACTTCATCATTCATCATAATTATATATACCTTTTTATAACAAGTAATGGCTTTTTAAACGATTTTTTTACATCACTTCTTGCTATAAACATGAATCTATGAATCCTGAAGAAACATCTTATTAGAGCATTCACTGTGGAGTCTTTAAAAGTATGTGAGTATGTTTGGTATATTATATGAAATGGTTTTGAGTGGTTATGAGTGAAGGAGAGAGAAAATGTTATTGTGGATTGTATATTTGAAGAATCACTGTTAATCCTTATAAATTTTTTAATATTTTTTAAAGTGTTTGTGAATGAAGGAGAGAGAAAAAAAATAATGATAAGAGTATAAAAAATATTATTTAATTGAAAAAAAAAGAAAATATAATAATTTTTAGTGTAATTATATGAATTAAGATAAGAAAGCTACTATGTGGTGTGACATCAAAGACGTGTTGGACTCTTTATGAGCCAAGCACGCATTCTTATTGCTTAGAAAAAATATTTTTTTACACTTTTAATTGTAAATCGTTCTATGTTTTTAGTCACTTATATATGAAATACGAAAAGACTTGCTAATATCTTTCCTTTTAATTTTTTTAACATTGGATCCTTATTTAAACTTTATTTTAAAATATTTGTCAATGCTGCTTGAACTAATGATAATACCCATTGTTTCGAAGAATCAAAAGAATTCTTTCAAGAAGCATTATTATCAATTAACCATTTGTTAAACGTATTACATCCTAGATTATGCTATTAAATTCCATGTTGGAATTGTTTGAAGATAAAATCAAAATCAATAAAGCTATTTATATCGTCTCCATTAGCCCTAGGTGTACGTTTTGTTATCATTTTATGACAAAGAAAAAAGAGAACATGAAAAAAAAACTCTACTTATAAGGGTGCTCGGGGCCCCTCTGGGTACCCTACCCGAAACCTTCAAGTAGAACAGCAACATCATTGCCTGCACTCGGGTTGGTGGTTTTGGTTGGAAGTTCGGTTTGTACAAGCCAAAGGAGTTGAATAAATTGTGGATAGTGGTTTTGAGATTTTAAGGTAATGGGTTCTAATTTAAATAGTTTAGGTAAAAAAAAGATGACATAAAATGTTTGTTTATGTAATTCAAGTAGTTTGGTCGTGTACCCTAAGGTTAAGTTAGATTTCTTTTCTAGCAAACAGATATTATCATAACATGAACGACCATTCAATGAAGTTAAATGCACTTATGCTTAAGATTACTTGACAACCTATTTTGCAAGTTCAATACTACTAAAATGACTTAGCAGCATTGAACTCAAGGGGGGCTACTATGGTATAGCACCACCATGGCAGGTTAATCACCATCAGAACGTCCTCGTATCCTATGGGTTATGGTCGGTTATAATTATTATATTTGTCATACTCGCTGCTTCATACTCGCCATTGGCGTAACCATGATCTAGAAGACTTCTGATATTCATCATGTGTAATTGTATCCTATGGCTAGTAATAGTTGTTAGATTTTACATTATTATTAAGGAATCATTTGTGCTAAATAAGCTATCAGAGTTGTTTCTACGTGTAATAAAAGCAAAATAGTAGAACTCTGAGTTACTCCTACGCTATCTTCAACTCTACGCATCTGCTTCTTCAACCGCGATGACTTGGTGAACCACCGGTTGAATGTGACTTCTTTCCACCGTATTTCTGTTCAATTTTGAAAAACATTTAATATATGATATTATGGTTGGGATTGAATTTATTAAAGGAACTTAGAGGTCTTACCTGCTTTCCAAAATTAAATGGGACATATTTGTATTTAATCATGTGCATGATTTGACGCTTCATAGTGAGAGCAAATAGGACGATCCAATAGCAGAGCAGTATTGGCCAGAAAACAGGGACATCAAATAGAGAAAAGAATGTCATCAAGAAAGCTACAATGAAAGCCTTTGTGATGGCATACCTGTAATTACAAAATAAATGAATGAGTTTAGTCATTTCAGTTACTAATCACAGAAGATTCAGAAAACATAAAGGGATCCTTAATATGCTTATAGCAGAAACATCATGGTTCAAACATATATCAAATCACCAAAAATAAGTTAGCACGTAGTATGGTGTCGCAGAAATCAGATGTAAGAAGCATAGTTCTGACCATAAATATCTCTGAAATTATAACCAGCCAAAATAGTAATAAAAAACACCATAATATCAAGTAATTGTATCAGAATAATGTGGTTTCAAATTTTTGATTCTCATTATAATCCCATTTAAATGTCTAAAGGGAATTTAGCACAGCTGGTTAGCTCAATCTGATGCTGTTTAGAACACCATGTCAAAACATAAGCCAAACAATGAGAAACCCTAATAAAGAACAAAGCTAATTACATGGAATTGTTGCAATTGTCTAGCATACATATAAAAAAAGTGAATGAAGTATATGTATAGATGTAACACTTCTCATGTTGGTGTATGTATATCGACCATGTCAATCTTACATACAGGAAGGTATTTTGAATGCGAGGTTAATGTGTACCAAATGAGTTGTTCATGTCATGTTCAAATATTTTCTTCATTTCGCGTGTATAATTTTACAACAACAAAGAAGATAATGCAAGAACTAAGTACACCTGAAGACAAGTAACCTACTCCCATTAAGCATGAGGGACAAATGTATAGAAGAATAACTGATTAGTAAAATAACTCAATAGAAGTAAACCCACTGCAAGTCTTATTCAACAAAAACTATCATTTCAAATAGTAACCACAATTATATAGACATTATTCTAGACCAAGTAGTATGGAAAAATATCATTTCATGCACATTACTCCAACAATTGTGAACCCATATAATGTTACTTTATCCATATAAACTTGGAGGAATAGTTGCCAGTAAGTTTAGTCTATTGTCAGTAGGATAAATTTCTAAATTTTAATAGGCAAGTAGGTATAACAAGAGCCATGTAGACACACAAGAATCCATCATTCAAGATTTCAAGGTATTTGTAGCTTCTAACATCATGAAATGACAATATTGACATACTAAACAAAAATGGGATGGGTGCTAAACTCACCAAAACTTGAACTCTGGAAGGCGGCGGATAAAAGGCCTAAACTCATCAGAATCTTTTGTAGGCAGTGAAGCCCCATCCAAAGCTTCAAGCTCAGGATCCACCTTTGGGGATAGAAATCCAATCAACAGATTCAAGATATAAATTCCAAGACCATACGAGATGATATAAAACCCTTCAAGATAATAGACCCGCAACACATAAACTGCAGCAACACCAAGTGTCCCAAGCCACCTATGAACAGAAAGAGGTGTTGATTTATCCAGATAAAACTGAAACACCCTTGAAAATTCAGCTTTCCACTTGGCAAACGGTGCCATCGGGGAGGCAGCATCACCCCCTACTCCTTCCATTTAAGCCAACCTTCAAAATTCAAATCTTTCTGTACAAAGTAATACATAACTCAGAACCCAAAACCATGGCTTAATCACCTAATAACACAACTGAGGAACAAATTAAAACCAGTAACCATAACATCAGTTCAGTTTTGCAGCAAAATCAAAAGCAAAAACTTAAACTATTTAAACTCAAAACTCGATGAATCTGTCAAATAAAGCAGTTCAGATGATCAATTTAAGATATCTACTAAGGGCATCAGATATCCTTATACCCCTGATGTGTATTGTTACTGGAAAACATATACCGCATCAATGATACAACTAGATTCTAATCGGGCGTATACGGAACTATTACAACCGCCATCAACGAATCAGTATATCAAAGGAAATGATTGTGTGAAAACGATTAAATATGGAAAGTGCACTAAACAAATAACACTTTACTCAATTAACATATCTTTCTATTCTAATAAAAGGGTATCTTGGATGCCACGTGGCAACACCACAATCATCATCACCAAAATTTTCCCGCCTCTCTCTCCTATTAAATAAATACATTAATTAATAATAATATTATTTAACACTTTTCAGATTTAATAAATTAAGAAAGATATTAATTTATTAATGTTATTTCTAAATAAACATATTTTTTATAAAATAATATTTTTTTCTAAAGCATAAAACTTTATAAAAAATACAAAATATTTTAAAATTGGTATATTTAAAAGTCAATTTTTTTAAAACCAAAACTAATTAAATTTGAGAGTTAAAATAAGAAAATTTTAAAAATGAAATACAGTTTGTTTTAGAACAAAATGTTTTTTTTTTAAATTTAAAAATAAATTTTTAAAAAGTTGATATCACTGTTTTATTACTTATAATTATTTCTCATACATAATTTCCGTTATATCATATCTTAGAACATCATTTAATAATTAATAAATTTTATTATATCAATATTTTATTTATTCAACCCGTGTAACACACGGGTTTACTAAAGCTAGTGGATTATATGAAGATAAGTCGACATTCGTGATCATTGAAAGATAAGGAAGTGAATCGATCAAATAATATAGTAGCAGTAGTAGTGAGGGTTCAGGAGCTTACGCAAAGGAAATTGTTGTTTAGGGTTTTCGGTGCTTTACTTGAGACGACGATAATCTTGATTCGCACGGAATTTGCCTTTTATTTGGTTTTTAGGTGTTGCAATATAATTCGTTTTCATCTTTTTTAGGGCGTGCAACCAAATTTATATATTCTTTCATTGATATTTTTTCTAGGGTTAGGTTAGTTTGGCGTCAAATGATTTTTAGGTTGTTGTTTTAATATCTCTGCCATCTCAGGGTGGTGGGGCGTAAACGTTACAACCACGCGGCGGGGCCCGGCGCCGCACAATAACACCGCCCGCCGGTCCCCTACGCCGCTGAATAACCCCACCCTGCCACCAATTTGGTGCGGTGTGGTGTGGTGTGGTTTGGTGTGATGCGGAGTGGAGTGGTGTGGTGAGAGTGGCATGAGCACCCCCATCACCCTCAACTAACGAACATTGCTGATGTGGCTAAATCTTGCAGGAGCTTTGGATGAGGTGGCAACAAATACAGGATGCTTCGGTATTTGAATTAACGAAGGTCAAAGAAAAGTGCATCCGCTATTCTAACAAACAAAGGTTGACCTATAAATTGGTCACCACTATCTAAACTAGCGGAGTTTCTTGTTGCAAGCCTAATATGACAAAGACATAAACAATGGTAATATGACGAAGATAGGAAGTCTGAAACGATGGTAAGTAGCAGACTAGCAGACTTCATCTACTCTTCCAGATTTTACATTGCATTCATTGTTAGTATATGTCGGTCAAAAATGATACATAACTTGCCCATGGCATCGATCACAACGTGCTCTTAAAATTTTTAAAGAACCCAACTGCAGCTCTCATTTGTTTCGTCATCAACGATTGCATAGCCCCCGGCAACATGTTAAAATATCTCACCTACAAACTTTTGTTATCTAAACTTTTGACCAAGATGTGAAAGAAAGTGAAAGACAAGGGACGTGTCTGTCATTTCCACTTTCTCTGGGGTTGGTTGGTATTTCCGTTCATTTTCAGCTGAAACACACACACACAAACACACACACATACACACACACACACACACATACGCAGTGAGAGTGTTGTGAAGACGGTGATCGAGCATGGGAACCCTAGGAAGAGCAGCTTACACAGTCGGGTTTTGGATCCGGGAAACGGGTCAAGCTATGGATCGTCTCGGGTCGCGCCTCCAGGGCAACAACCTCTTCAAACAACAGCGTATGTCTTCATTCATTCATCCCTTCAAATCCCTAATTCCCATTTCATAATACTTCAGTCATGTAATAGTGTTCAGATTCAGGTGGATCATATGCTGAAAATTTATTTATTCGGTACTTTCTAGTGTGAATTTATGTTATTTTTCATGATTAGTAGATATATTTTAAAGATATGCTGAAGAATGGTAGTAGGTGATTGAACAGTGTGTTAATAAGGAATGAATTGTTGACATCTAGACTGCAATTTGAAGTCCTAGGATAAGTAAGAGAAACTATCAATCTATCATATCAAGTAGGATTTAACCAGCATCACAAAATGATTCCAAGATAATGCAAGCAATGGCATACTGTTGAAGTTAATGACTGAAAGAAATGAAGTAGGATGGCTTCAGCTGTACTAGCCTTTTGTTTGCTTGATAAATTTAGGTAACTGTTATGGAAATCCACAATCATCCTTCCTCTAATGCAGGAAATTGGTAACAAAAGTTTCACATTTCTTATCTCATAGCCATGTAGAGTGTGGTAATGGACACATAGTATGTTTTATTTGTTGGAAAAACCATTTCTCTGAATAAAGTGAAGAAGGGCGAGTATCTAGTTGTTAGCTACTTGTGGAACTTTGTGTGTGGGTTACTGTGCTAGTATGTCTACTTATATTGAAAGGATAATATGAGTATTTGCACAAACACGTGTTTCTTAGACCTGAACATATTAATAACGTCCCATTGGAAGGAAATGAAAATTAACTTACAGATGTGAATCATGTGATTTTAGTAATACATGAAACACATAGCAACAAAAACAGTTATTTACAAAACATATCAGAAGTTGATTGGTTGGCTGTAAAAATTCTTTATATTTCTTTGAGTTCTAGATGCTCGCTTGATTCTCTCACTCTCTCCATTTGTTGCTTTACCCAATTTGTGCTTAGCTGTCATTTTTAATACTATTATGTTCTTATGCTTTCTGAAACAATCTTTCTTTTTTTCAGTCTCCAGGCACCGGACTCTTATGAATGTATTTGATAAAGCCCCTGCGGTAGCTAAGGATGCATTTGTGGCCCCAAGTGCTTCTATCATTGGGGATGTCCGAGTAGGGGCTGGATCGTCTATTTGGTATGGATGTGTTATGAGAGGTAACACTTAAGAATTCTGGCCTTTAATTTCTTCAATAGTCTTGTAAAGTCCTTTAGCTGCAATAGGTTTTCTTATTTGCTTCTGCAACAAAAGTGGATTGTGTTAAAGCGTGATCATAGTCTTGTATGCTCCTTTAGCTAACAATAAGAATGAATTAGAATTGATACTGCAAACTAGATTAGGTACAAAGAAGATGATAAAAGTAGATAAATTAACAGGTGGCATAGTGAAAACAAAAACTAGATCATAAATTTGGGGTTGTTCCTTTCTTGTGCACTTGTAAGTTGTAATACGTTTCCTTGTCACTTTTATCAGGTCGTGAAACTGTAGTCAGCTCTACATGGGAGCCTAAACTTTATGCTTAAATTTATCAACTTTTTAGTTAGTGCATTGAGGTGTTTGCCTGTCTTTTGAATCAGGCTCGCACGGAGATAGATAATCTAGAATGCAAGATCCATCAAATTGTATAAGCATGCAAAATGTTATATTTGAGAGTATTAGTTGAGACACTGTAATAGGATGCACATTATATTTGTGAGTGTATGTTACTTGTGCATTTTCATAAAAAAAAACGGTTTTGCTGAGCCGAGGGTCTCTCTAAGAGCAACCTTTCTGTCTCTTGGGATAGAGATAAGGGTTGCCCTCATCTTACCCTCCCTAGACAGTAGACGCTACTATTTAAGTGGGACTTGCTGGGTATGTTTATTTGTTTTCTTGCTTGTATCTCAACTTATGTTAAGTTATTGCCTTTGCTTAAGTAGGAGACTAATCTAGCAAAATTGTTACTTGATTACATGGAATATTTAAGCATTAGCTTTTCTTCACATCTTTTTTGCATTATATAAACTTTGATCAGAATTTCCATATTGCTGGTAGTAGCTTTTAGGTTTCTTAAGGAGTTGCTCAATGTTTCACTTAATTCACTATATACAAGTTAGTAATCATTGTTTCACTGATGAATAATGGTTATCTTTATATAGGTGATGTGAACAGCATTAGTATTGGATCTGGCACTAACATACAGGATCACTCCCTTGTTCATGTTGCAAAATCCAATCTACCTGGAAAGGTGCATCCAACTGTCATTGGTAACAATGTGACTGTAGGTGAGCAATGTGTATAGAAACTTTTACAATTTTTTTTTCTTTTTAAATAAGTGATTTTGATTAAACAAATACAATTCAGGTCACAGTGCTATTCTACACGGATGCACTGTTGAGGATGAAGCATTTGTTGGCATGAAAGCGACACTTCTTGATGGGGTGGTTGTAGAGAAACATGCCATGGTTGCTGCCGGAGCCCTTGTGAGACAGGATACTAGAATCCCCAGCGGCGAGGTGCATATTATCCAGACATGTATATTTATTTACTAAAAAACACATTTGTTATTGAAGTTAGATGGGAATGTGGTAATACAGGTATGGGGAGGTAATCCTGCTAAGTTCTTGAGAAAGCTTACAGACAAAGAGATAGCCTTCATTGCAGAGTCAGCTGCTAATTACAAGAGCCTTGCCGAGGTTCATGCTGCCAAGAACGCGGAGCCCCTTGACCAGACTGAGTTTTTAAAAGTGATACAAAAGAAGGCCAAAGAAGACAAAGCTCTGATTCAATAACTGTTGGGCTTTCCTGGTGAATAAACTCGTCATGAAAGTACTTGTTTTTGGTTTCTACTCACGAGTTTGATGTTGACGAACAATGCTTAGTTTAAGCTGTTTTTTAAGGATATTGGATCAGCTGTCTATCTCTTTTTAAATAAATGGTTAAACTTGTTAGAGATAGAATTGTTGCGATTAGACCCTGTTGTATTGTTTGATTTACCATTCGTACATCGGAAACTTCAAATGGGTCTGATATTTTCTGTTCTTGTTGATGTGGATTTGAGTTTGAATTTGAAGTAATTTGAATCATATAACAGGTCTTCAGTCTTTTCAGCGCTCATCATATTGCACTATCAAGCAAGCTTTTAACATTGGACCGGCATAATGAACTATGATGGAAAAAAGAGTGTGTTGTCATGTTAGAAAATTTCATATGTATAGCCATAAAAATCCGTGTATCTGCTTTTACTTGTGTAGTTAGTAGCTACCTTACTTGTCTAAGCCCTAACAATACATGTGTGATATATACGTAATATGGTGTCAAGAGTAGATACGTGACGGATTAAATCAGCAATTTGCTTTTGACATGACTGTAGACGTATAAACAACTAGCAAAGTAATTATTTTCATGATTTTTACATAACACAATCCAAAGTTTTCATTTGAAATCTAAAATGTTAAATAAAAGCAACATTTCATATGTTCCAAAATAAATCACAGTAATCCAAAAAGTAATGCTGATCCAAAGAAGACATGCCAACAGTAAAGTGATATACCCTAACCAAATGGTTATAAATCCAAATCCTATAACGTGCAGAATAGTTGAATAAGCATAGAGTATAGAGTTTGTGTTTGCTGATTAAAAAAAATGTCTTAACTCCCTTAATAACTACAAATGAAGCTATAAGTTCTAATTCAGAGTTCAAAAGGTTCCCACGATTGAAATATAAACTCAAAAAACTGCAATAAAAAGACTCCAATAAAAGGTAACAACATGGTGTCCATTTTAAACTCTAGATCAAACAGTAGGATCAGCGAAACACCTTCAGTCCTCATATATCCATTGGAGCCGCCTCTTCCTCTGCAGCAGCTCCTCTCTGGTCAGGGGCGGCACCACCAGCATCACCGCCAGATTGTTCTGCAGCACTCTCATTTGTAGGTGCTTCTTCACCAGAAATCTCAAACTCATTAATCAATGCTTGTACAGTTTCTTTGTCCAATATATTGAACGCCTCTCCTACACCAACGACAGCAATAGTGCACACCGTACTGGTGAGTTTTTCACCTTGCAAAGTCTCTCTTATGGCAAATAATGCATCCTTGACGAGGTCATCTCGAGAAGATTCTGTAAATTTCTCAAACTTGCGTTCCAAGTAAGTTTTTGCAGCTTGTGAGCGTGACCCAATGGCAAAAGCTTGATATTCAAAGTAATTGCCACTAGGGCAGTTGTAGTAGAGATGGGCACCGGATTCATCCAATCCAGCAACCAGCAGTCCCACACCATAAGGTCGTTTCCATGATCGCTGGGTGCAGACCTGTCAACAACCAACCAATTTAAGAAACAATAATCTCATCTATATGCTTAACAATCAATGAAATGCTGGCAGCTGGAGAAATGAGTATGTTAAAATAACAATGTGGTAAGAAAGTAGGAAAACTAACATGCCATATGGAGCTTATACAAGATAAAAGATGAAATAGAACATACAAGATAAATGGCATAAATAGTACATCTAATATAACCATCTAATGTGATGCTGGAGAAGTGAGGAATATAAGGTATATTTCTACTCTGAAGCGCTTAGTTAATGAAAATATATTTATTTGAAGCGGATGTTTTTTATCAGACCATACAAGAGGGAAAACATATACATGGAGAGGGACATTGTGCATATTTCCATCTAGCGCTTTTATACCTCCAAACCTCAAAATAATCAAAACTATCGAGACTCATCATAAACAATCTGGACAGGGTGTTAAGTTCTTAAAAAACACAACATATGCCAACACAAACAACAAACACATGGATTGCATAGAATTGTAGCCTCAAACATGAGGGTGCATACGTTCTTTATAAAGCATCAAACAAAACTGTTCATACATAGCCATAATTAGAAGTTAAAAGCGCACAAGCTGCAGTGAACAATTCCTAAACCATAATAGAAATCCTAACATAGAATCATTGTAAATGTCCATTGTAGACCTCTCCAAACAGTAACCTTCAACAGAACATTCACATTACCACAATCACACTCTAAATTTCATCTTTCATGGTATCAAACAACCAATGATCGAGTAAACCAACACTTAACAAAACTGTATTAAATCAATAAATCACCATTACCACATTGCCAACAAATCAGACCATCTATCTTCATCTCAAATGCACTTTCCCATAGAAAGTAGAAAGTTATACAACACTTAAAAAAACCTAAATCACGTCTCCAAATTCAAAATAATGAGCATTGCTACATGCAAATGACCCATTGAAGTATAATTAATCTCCCAAACTTTCAAAGTCAATTATTTCCATGAGCAATATACTTGAAGAACAATTCTCTATCTACTATCCCCATTCCGGATTTCCATAAAGCATCATAACTTAATTCCCATAACCAATTTCAGCACTAATTGGACGAACAGAAGACAAATGTTCAGCAATTTCCCCAATCAACCCTAACAATTCAAAGCCTACATACAAAGAGACAAATATAAGTGTACCTGAGCTTTATCAGCCAATTGAACAACTAAACGGCCAACAGGAAGAGGAGACTCATACGTATACCCATAATTAATACACTCAGACCTCATATACCGCGATAGAACACGACCATCAGCAGTGAGACCAGCGATTGCGACACCGATATGCTCATCGACCTTAAAAATCTTCCTTTGATGCGATGAAAGTTCCGAATTGGCTTTGTTGACGCACGCGAGAACAGCGTGAGTTTTGGATCGGAGACCAATGGCAGCGGATCCTTGCTTGACCGCCTCCATAGCGTATTCTACCTGAAACAACCGCCCCGCCGGCGACCATGTGGTGACGTCGGTGTCGTATTGGTTTCTGAACATGTTTTGATCGGATAATGTTAATCTCTTCGCCGGAGAATTGTTGATCGTCGGTGAGTGTGGAGTTTGCCGGTGATGGTGATATTGGGGGAGGGTTAAAGACGGTCTTTTCTTTTTCGTCAAGGCAGATGTTTTGCTTTGAATAAAAATGAATAATTAGTTGCTTTATTTTATTTTTCATTAAGGTTTTTTTTTTAATAAAAACTTACTGTACGCTTATGCTACATTCCCGAGTTCATTTAATAAAAGAAATAGAAGAAAAAAAATAAGAAGTTATGTTTCAGAGTTTTTTTAATAGAAAAAAATGAATGAAAAGTTAAAAGGTTGTGTTCCCGAGTTCACTTTTGGAGATAAAAAAAATAGAAGGAAAATGAAAGCTGAAATCAATCATTTCAAATCGAAAGGAAATGAAGAGAAAAAAATGAAAAGAAAGAAGAATATAAATTGAAAGAAAGAAAAGAAATTTTTTTTTTTCTCTTGTTAAGTAAACTCGGAAATATAATGTTAAATCTATAATCTATAAATTATAACAAAACAAAATAGTAGTGGAGGCGAATGTGAATGCAGGTGAATGACATAAAGAAAAAGGTGATAAAATGAAATAAAAAGATCATAAACATGTCAAAATAGTATTTTCAGACTTTATGGATGATGAGAAGTTTTTTGGTGTTAGGTTATGAGTATACTACATGGCAAAATTTCATAATTAGATAATAACTATGAGATATCAATAAGGTCTCCTACTGAACTTGTAGAAAATAAGATTGCCTGCAATTTTAAAGAGGTTGTTGACAAAACAAAATCCGAATCAAACGAAGATTTCATGTGAAGGTCCAAAAAAGGGTGTTGAGAAACCCATTGGAGTTTACAATGGTCAACAACGAGTGTTTACCGATAGAGATCATAACTGTTAGTGTAAGGATACAAAAAATGACTTGGTTTGGGCATCATGTGACAAGGAGCGATAAAAGGGTGCAAGCATTCAACAGAAATTAAACATGTTAAAAGGTTTTTGATCTTTTGAAAATATGTAATATATCTTATATATTTATCTCTGTCTTTTTTTTAATGTGAGTATTTTTTGTAATTAATTTTCATTATATAACATGTCCCATGAACATGTGGCATGGAATAAATTTAACTAGGAGGAAAGAAAGCAATAGCCATTGGAGCTCGATAATCGATGTTGTATGATTGGTCGATATCATGTTAAACAGTTTAAGTTCCAGAATGAACAAAACAAAAAATATTTTATAAAACTCGCTTCATTGTATTGTAGAAAATAACTCAAAACCACTGTAACATTAATTCTATACATTAACACTAGACTTTGCTATGTATATATAGGAGAACCTGATTT
This sequence comes from Flaveria ramosissima, assembly GCA_025215565.1. Lineage (NCBI taxonomy): Eukaryota > Viridiplantae > Streptophyta > Magnoliopsida > Asterales > Asteraceae > Flaveria > Flaveria ramosissima. The sequence goes on from CM046035.1 coordinate 86,973,436, forward strand.
GATTCTATCTAATTAATCCTATCACAATTACACTCCAATTGTGACACTTGGGCCACCTTCTTCCACTCGACTCGCACAAGGAGTTTGGGCCGATTATGCCTATATGAAAATTACCAAACAGGCAAACAATAATAAAAACTCGTTTACAAACAAAAACATCCAGCAAAATATCACAGTGATTATTATAACTTGTTTGATATAAATTTTTAGATAAAACACAATTGTTAGAGCATTCACAATCCATCCCATATCCCTCGTTCCCATCCTTATAAATTATAATTACACTAAACATCATTATTTGATCTCTTTTCTTTTCAATTAAATAATATTTTGGCACACCTTTATCATTCAAAAATATTACAAAATTTACAGGGGTTATACCGTGTTTTCTTATATTTGAGAGAACACGGTACAATCCTAATAAATTTTCTATCTATTTCACTCACAATCACTTACAACCATCCACATAATATAAAACTCTCGCTCACATACGGGGAGAAGGGCTGCGAATGCTCTTATAAATTTGACAAACACATAAAAATATGAAAAGGAGAAGTGAAACTAAAAAAGGAAAAAACATTAAGAGTTAATTTCAATTTTGCTCCCTAAGGTTTGACTAAAATAACTATTTTCCTCCAAAACATTAAAAACATCAATTTACCTCCAAAAGTTTCATATGTTGTTTCAATTTCACTCCAAAAGTTTCATCATTTTGGATAAAGTTGAAACAACTAATGAAACTTTGGACTAAAATTGAAACAAATTATGAAACTTTTGAAGGTAACTTGATATTTTTAATATTTTAAAGGAAAATTGTTATTTTTAACAAACCTCAATAAGTAAAATAAAACTCAACTCAAACATTAATAATAATTGGAGGGCAAAAGTGTCATTCTCTCCCTCCGTTAGAGCTCTTTGTAACCCCCTCCATCTCATTATCTTCTTCATTCATCCTCTCAAGTCTCACCCACAGACAGAACAATGGCGTTAACCCTATCCAACCCCTTCCTCCATAGAAACTCACCTCCTCCACCACTATCCCTCAAAAAGGTATTTCACTTCACACCCACAACCCCCACAACCTTCAATTCACCCAATTTCAAACTAACCCTTTTCAAATTTTGCTCTCATTTCAGGTATCCACCAACGCATCATCCCCAAATCAACCCCGATGGACCTGCAGAAAGAAGGACATCCACCCCGAGTTCTACGAGGACGCAAAGGTCTACTGCAGCGGAGAACACGTTCTCACCACCGGCGGCACGAAGAAAGAGTACGTCGTCGATGTTTGGTCCGGCAACCACCCGTTTTACCTCGGCAGTCGGTCGGCAAACCTCATTGATGCCGATCAGGTCGAGAAGTTCCGTAAGAAGTTCGGTGGTGTCGGTGGTTTGGATCAGTTTATGCAGATTCCGACGCTTAAAGGTGAGATTGTGATTCCGCCTAAACGGAAGGCTGGTGCTGGTAAAGGCAAGAAGAAGTAAGTTGAATTGAATGTTGATTTTGTGTAGTGGCCTTTGATTTGATGAATCACTCTTTGATTATGTGTTTTGTTATGCCTGTTTTGGGGATTCTTCATTCGTATAAGTTATAACAGTTTACTTTTGGAAACCCTAGATGGAATTAGGTATGTGATTTCTGCCTGTAACTGAAATTTGGGGTTTTTTGGATAAAGGACATTGGCTAATCTTCATTTTTGAAACTCTAATTAGAATTAGTTACATCTCTAGCTTGGTTACACACCTAGGTGCTATACTATAAGATGGTAACATTGTATCATGATAAGTAGAATTTTCTTGTACTAATGAGAGTCTTGAGGTATTATGGAGCCACTTAAGTTCGACATCCGGATCATCTCTATACATGTACATAACTAGAGTCGATGATCAAGTGGTTAATTGTGTTGCAAATAGGTTAGCATGTGGTAAATGAGTTGTATGGTGTTTGTTTAATTGTCGTGGCGTGGGTGGTTTAAATTCTTACAAGTGTAATGTTAAGGAGGCGACACTCCTCTCAACTACCCAATAATCCATCAATTCTGCACTTCCACCTCATTTTTACCATCAATTACAAAACCCACGCTGTCAACATTCCTATCAAGTACCAAAATTCCTTTTTTAAACTCCCTCAACGGTCATAATGTTCGTTCAACCCGAGTGGTGGTACCCAAACACGCCCAGTCCTCCCTTAGGTAGAATTTTGATGGTGTAAAACAAATTGTTAAAAGAATTGTGTTGTATAAATAAGTTAAATGAGTTGACAAGGCGTCCTTGTAAGACATTTTTCTTGATCTTTTTAGTTATTTATAATCACTCATAACCATCTTTCATAATATATAGTACACTCACATTAAAGTGAGAAATCTACTGTAAATGCTTTAAGCCTTTAACACATGAAAAATAATAAATGATGAATATATCATTTAAAAGTCTAATTGTTTAAACAAGCTTTAGAAAATACATGATTACAAGCTTTAGAAAATACATGATTATAAAGGAAGTCTTATAAACGTCAATATCATTTCACGATTATAGTTTACAACATATCTTTGAGACTTCCACTTTAAGTCTGTTTATAAAAAACTAGCCTAACGACCCGTGTGTTACACGGGTTGGAAAAATAAAATTATCATTAGATACATTTAAATTGCATTAGTCATGGGAATATAAGTCTGCAATGTATAATAACATGAGAATTAAAAAAACATGTACATAATAAAATTACATAAAAATTTCAAATACATAGGAAAAAAACATAAAACGTTTGAGGTTGTACTTGAAAGTTCATCATTCTCATTTAATATAAATGGCTTTAATCCATCTCACATTGTAACTCTTGACAATGCGACATAAAGTTGTTCGTGTGTAAAAACTATTTGTTTAAAAAACAAATCAACTCTTGATAATATCTAAAAAGATAAACATTAAAAAATAAGGTTAGAAACAAAACTATAAACGAACATGGTTATAAATAATCTTTAATTAGATTTTTAAAATATGTCCTACATCATGTAAGTGTATAATGTAGAAAAAAAACATGATAAATTGTAAAGAATACCTGGAACCTTCACGGGCTGCACGTCATAATAAAGTATTGTTACAACAAAAACGATAATATAGAACAACAAAATCGATTGTAGATGTATTCTAGTGAGAATATAAATCTCTATATATATAACAAAGTAGTATTGATTCTACCAATAATGTAGGCCGATTATTTAGGGAAATTAGGTAGTGATTACAATATTTTTGAGTTACCTAAAATTCAAATTTAAATTTAAATGTTCTAATCCTTTTAAAATATGATATTTTGTGGAAATGTATATTTTAGGTCAATTGACAATTAATAGTCATACATTCTAATTTTAAAATATGATATTTTAGGATGGTATTGATAAAATTGATGATTAATTGTCGTTATTATAGTGTAAATGGAAAGTAATAATGAGTTGTTTAGTTGTTTAATAGGTATAGATTGATTTTCGAAAACATATGATAATTAAAATTATCATAAATAACTTATGAGAAATATAAGGATTTAAAACTTGATTATTTTTAAATTGTATATTGTATCCGGTAAAATGTTTGTGTTTACAAATTATATACATTAGTTTGTACTAAAAACAAAATGATGTAAATTAATATTTTAACCATTTCACTTAATATATTTAAAAAATATTGAATAAAGTAAATAAATTGTAATTACAACTTTGATAATTTAGTAGTTTGTTTACTTAGAAAACATGTACATTTGTATAAACTCAAAACCAAAACCATGAATTTGTTAAAAATATGTACATGCATATTAATTTGTATAAATTATAAAAATAAATGCATAATAATAATAAAATGTGAAAAGTCGTTATTTTTTGTATAAATCAATGTTGTTGAATATATTAATGACGGATTCTAGTATTTTAAAAGTATAAACAAATTTTAGAATTGATTTTCAATCAAAGTATGTATAAATTATACGTTTTAATAGTTGATTTAAATTATTGATTCTGTTTCCATTTAAAAAAACTTGTCATACATATTTCAATCTTAAAATCAATATAAAAATTTATGAATCAGTTTTAAATTGTGATTATGTTTCCAATTAAAACAAAGCTAATAAAACGACACGTGGCATTAGTTTTTTGAGAATATGCCAAGTGGCAATGTAATGCTTAAAATCTCGCCACGTGGCTAAACCTCTTTCTTTTATTATATATTGAGATAAGACGGTTATGAAACAAAGTCAAAACTTTGAATATTTCTAAAACAAACCAAAATATTTTATGCAATTAGTAAATGAAAAATGCTAATGATTTTGATAATGGTGGAAAACTTTATTCGAACACAACTTTATGTCTAGATACATTAATAACCTTTTTTAGTATTAAAGTTGTTACTATTGCTCAATAGCACAATTCTTTAGGTGTCTTACATAATCCCACAAGATGATATAATAGTAAGAGGTCTAAAAGATCTACTAAAAAACTCAGGTTCAAACATTCTATGGATAAACATATTTAATAGATGGTCGACGGTTATTACTTATTTGTGTGTTTTATCGCCAGCACTAGAATAACATACTCCACCCAATGAACACTTAAAGTCTTAAATTTTATAGAGGTTGTATATTTTTCTTCACATGATCATTTATTCAAAATCTAAATATTATCTAGGATATAAGAAAATCAAGATTAAGAGGATGAGTTAGTACGACATTCATTGTATCCTTTCACTACCAATTGCATATATACGTTTCGAAAGTGATAATCACTACCCAACCAGTGAGAAGTAAAACTGTGATGACTACCTAGACTAATGTGTATGTGACCTCTACCTCATTTGAGGGACGTCGTGGTAATCTCTACTATCTTATGTTTGATTTGCTTCTGATCGGTCAAAATGTCTGACCCACTGACCCGGGTAGACATTTTGGCCGGTCAGCGTGTTTGATTCTCACTCTTTCGCGTCTGACCAGTCCGACACCACTGACACATGCATATTTTTCCTTTTACCTGGTCAGTTTTGAAACACCCTCTTACTCGATCAGCCCCTTCTGACCAAGACCTGCAAATCAAACAACCCCTTACTTGGTGATCTCTACTAGACTGAATAACAACTTTTGGTGAAAGACAAAGGAGTGATCATAAGGTGGATTAGTTATCATACATACGAACCATCGTACCTCCTATTTTATCTCTTTCTTTATCTATTTACATACTTGTAAAACATATATAATCTCCACTCTCCAAAGAATAAATGAAAGTTGTTATAAACAAACGAAATTAAAAGTAACATATTAACCCGCTTCTCTAAATTCTTCGATCATCCTAGACATGACTAATTTATTAAACGAATTGTACATAAAACATCAAATTTTGATTATAATTTCACTTAAGTATGTTTCATCGTGTATAAGCTTCCACTTTTAGATATATTATTTTTGCATTTTAGTAAATTATTTATCAACTACAAGCAACATAAAGTACCGAGTCCAAACGAACAAACTCATGCGTAGACTCACTCGGTTAAATAACCCGCAAACAATATATTGAAAAGTACAAACTTCACCAGTTACAATGCCCTCTCCAAATCGTTGTCGGATCCACCTGACGAGTGTGGAGATTAGCGATGCGTATGCAAAAAGATAATATATCTTCATCGCTCATCAGACAATGCCCCTGTTAGGGGAGACTCACGAAATCCTCATGAAACGACCTTGTGAGAAACCCTAATTCAAACACTATAAATAGATAAAGAAAGATAACATGTAGTCTATCCGAAGTTCTCTCAACTTTACACATATTAACACACATTGTTCCTTTATTTGATTGAATACTTGTTATCACACTGAAGATCGAGTTATCACAAGGAAAACTCTTTTCCATTTTTTATGACGACTTAACGGATTTGTTGCTATGCATACTAGACCAAAAATCTTGTTGTTCAACCAAGATGATCCAGAAAAAAGAGAGTTTATATTGTCACAATCCGAAATGGACTCACCCACCCGGATTTACATCAACAAACACATTATTATAAGTTTATAAAATTAAAATTTAAAATTATATATCATTTTTGTTGGTTATTTGGCTATACTTTAAACCTAAGAAAAAATGATTGACTCTTGTCATGAATATAGAACTAACATAAAAGTATAAAATAATCAAATGATGCCAACAAAGCAACATTGTGTTGTAGGTTTGTAACTTTTATTGTTCTTGTTGCATAATTATTATTGTAAGAAAAATATTTTTAATGATTATTATATTAATAAAACATAAAGAGGACGAAGTGGGATAAGTGACAAGTGCTATATTCCAAAGGTTGGTGCCCGCCGTACTACCCACACGCCCTTTAAATATTACATTCTTCTGTCTCAGGAACAAGGTAATAATTGTTAGATTTTATAATTTCAATTATCTTAAAAAAGGTCTAATATTTCAAAACATACGGGATCATTGTTGTTGTATAAGAGCATTCATAGTGGGTTTTTATTTTTGATATGAGTGTATTCCCTATATTATAGAGTATGGTTGTTAGCGGTTGTAAGTAAATGAGAGATAATATTTATGAAGATTTTACCATGATTCCCCATATTTGGGGAAATATGGAGAATCACGGTACAACCCCTATAAATTTTTAATATTTTACAAATGGTTGTGAGTGGATGAGAGAAAAAATGTAATGATAAAAATATTATAAAGTATTATTTATATGTAAGAAATAGTAAAAAAAATATGTTTTTAGTATAAATACAGGGATGGAGATGGAAAAGCTATTGTAAATGCTCTAAAAAATATATATTAAAAGTTAAATCATGTAATCAACTACAACGTGCTCATGTAAAACATGTAAGCACGAAATATCTTAAGGGGATATACTATGCTAATATGTTGCTAACGAAATGTTGTGACTCGTCTAGTCATCTACGATGCCAATAACATACTCTACGTTCATCTTGTTAGTTGATCGCCAAAAGGATTAATGTAAGAATTATAGATTTCGTAATTCCCTAAATAGCTTTCAAAATAGTTTGGCGGTTAAAACATATAATTCGTTAAATTTGAATAAGTTAAGAACAAAATGTTTTGCTCATACATAAAACTTGGATTAAAGTTTTAATAGGGGTGAGTATAAAATATAACAATCAAACCATACTTGCAATAATACTTATTAAGGATAATTCCATCATGATTTTATTAAACTAACTTATGGTTTGGTAATTGTGATGTGTGTATAAATAATCAAATTAAATATATCAAACTGATATTTAAATCTAGTTCACAATTCACATTTTTTAGGGAAACAAATATGTTGTATGTTGGACGATTTTCGTTATGAATTTTATAAATAACATACTACTAATTGTCACAAACAATTGAAATTAGCTTGGATGCAATCATGTTATAATCCAGGTGTTAATCAAGTTAACTAAACCATATTTGTAATAACCGAATTAACTAAACCATTTATGACTGAAAACGATCAATTTTAAACATCTAAAAATCAAGAGATCGATTAGAGGTTCAATTCAAATCCATAACTAAACGAAACCAAACCGATAGAATACACACTCTACTTTACATTAACCATATCATATAATATTTGAATATTTTCATATCTTTAGTTTTTATGTACACGTATCTTTTCGAATTCACCCAGCCTATTTACTTTTGGCATTATGAATCTGTTTAAATCTATACCAAAATTTACTTTTAACAATTTAGAAAGAAGATTTAACAATATATTTTACTTGTTTAGAGTGTGAAGTAGGTCCTTAACTATTTTAAAAATACATCCATACTTTTAAAATTCAAATACAATATATTTAATTTTATATTAAAAAAGGAAATTATACTGTGTCTTTTAATAATTCTATATGCACTATAAATTGGTACCTTCCATTCATAGTCATTCCATCGTCCCCCACCCCCTCTGTTACAAACAACTGATCATAAACACACTTTACGATCACTCTAAGCCTCCAATTTTGACGATATTCCACGTGATCGTACTCGATCGCTGTAACATATTGACTCAATTTCATGTTGTTTCACTCTGTTTCTACAACGATCAACACTCGTAAATCACTCAATCTTCAGACACTTCATCAATTTTCGATTCAATCGGAGTTTGAACGCTCGAATCTGAGAAACGATGGATTCCTACGGTTTTATTGACAGTGTTCAAGTGGAGAAGGCCAATGCGCTTGCGAGATACAGGCGGTTTAACAACATTGCAAAAGTTTTGAGGCTGATTGAAGTTTTGATCGCTGTTGCGTTGATCTCATGGTCGTCGTCTCGCCTTCCTACGGTTTTTAGAGTATTCGGTGAGTATCTGTACGCCTGTTCGTGTTACGTGTTGAAGCAACACGTTGTGTTTCTCGTCGGGAATTTGATCGTTGTTGTTTGTTACGTTCTCTCCGGTCACTCCGACGTCGGTAACGAATCCGCCGGATCGGAAATTGTTGAAGATAACACGTTTAGATCTACGGATCATCGTAAAACAAGTGCAATTGCTTCGGTTATTGAATCTGTTACTCCGCCGGTGGAGGAATCGCCGGAGATGAAGGTGAAAATTGAATCGCCGGTAATGGAGAAAGTTCATCATGAAACTGTAGATGTAGATGAGAAGATGAAGGTGAAAATTGAATCTGAAATGGCGACGGAGACGGCGATTAAACGGGCGACGAAGGAGATTGAGAGGTTTCAGAGAACGCAGTCGGTGAAGTTGAGGCGAGAGTTGTCAATGAAGCGTCACGGAGAACTGCGGAGGTCGGTGACGGAGAGGCGGAGGAGTGCGGTGGCCGCCGGTGACGGTGGTGCAACGCCGTCGTCGACGGTGGAGAGTCTGAGTAATGAAGAATTCCGGTTGGCTGTGGAGGCTTTTATTTTGAAGCAGCAGAGACTTCTTAAGCAGCAGACAATGGTTGAAGAATCATGATGATAATAATAAAATTATTACTGTTAATTATCAATTCTTAATGATAATGAGTATTATAGATTGTTATATGGTTATATCGTATAGTAGTGATGAAGGCTTCTTGATGAAAAATATCTATGTATAGTATCCCTGTATATGCTCTTCAGGGATATACTATACGCACCATGTAGAGTACTAATCAACCATTATTGAGTGGATGTCACGAGTACATGACTCTATAAATCTGTTGGTATACGTCGCGTTGTATACATTAGTTTATACGCCTATATGGGACATGTATATAATCTTATATGCCCGTATAAGCTGTTGTATGGTACCTTATACGTCTATATAAGGTAGTTAAAGTGATGAATGATGATATACGCTTGTGAGATACATGGTAGTGTGGTCTGAATATTAATTTTTGTTTACGAGCATATCTATCTAATTTACGAGTCACTTGTTTAGTTAATTAGGGATAAGATTTAGAGTCATTTTAAAAAAGACTAAGATTCAAATTTTAATATGAGAATAATAAGATATATTAAAAGTTGGTGTAGTTTAGTTAAACATTAGTTTTTTTCCTCATAAAAAGGAAACGTTGATTAAAAAAAGCTAAATGAATAATATTAAAGTAGAAGCTTCATATATGATCATTGTTACGGGAAAACAACACTCTAATTGTATATATATCAAATTAGTAAGCATTCTAGAAAAAACGTTAAAGTGTTACATGGATATCACCGAATAAAGGATTTTTAGTGGTTCGGTTAATGTTAAACATATTCACCTTACATCTACTTCTTGGGCGCCCACTAATAGTTGTTCTTCATCATTCTTCATTTCTTCTTCATATATCAATATTTTCTCTAATAAACTAGAGACAACCACTTCCTTCTAACAATGTGAAAGAAATCACCATAATCTTTTCACTTTCAAATAACTAACCACCGTTTATCTTCTCACTAAGGCACGTGTTCGTCACATTTACACTTCTCGTTAAGTTTGATAACGATCACCACTTAAGTACAAAGATATGCCAATAATGAATATTACAATGATAGTACCATTAGCAGGGTGACAATTATAATTTACTCTCCATTATAAGACGCATGCTATTCATTTTTTATGTGTAAAGTACAAGTGTTTATTACACTACTTCTTAATTTGTCTCCGCTACTTCTAGTTAAGATGTCACTTAATTATAAACTTCTTGTATTTAATAATAGGGGCATTTACATATTTCCTCTTCCTAAACTCTTTAATTACATATTTACCCAAGTTAAAAAATTAATTACATATTTCTCCTTTCTAAAACATATATATTACATATTTACCCATTTTATTAAAATTAGTTATTGAATGGTTATTGTATCCATAATTTTACTACGTTATTTTTACGCATTTCTCTTCTTAAGAACATCAAACACCTATTTCCTCAAGTTTGAGTTTTAATAATAATATATATAATATAATCAATAATTAGTGGGGATAATCAGTCGCAAATCCTCGAATCAAGGTTAGAAATTGTAAATGTTATTAATCACCCAATTCACATTTCTTCCTGGAATCACAAATCTAGTCTTGAAGTCACTCTCACAGTTTGCCCCGCTAGTACCAACATTTGCCTTAAACGCCACGTCCTCACTCACACATAGAAAATCATCCTCGCCTTTTGGCTCGATTAGGTCAACACCAAACACCGATGACTGGGCTGTAGTTCTGTTTGTCAGCAATACTTTGCCGTGACACCATAGCATCATTGTAAACAACCACAATTATGCTACGTTGGTTGCTCAAACTAAATAAAACAATGTTTAATCGTTACGGCTTCACATTCAGGTACTATACCAACCTTCGGTAAGTTTGTTTGCAAGGTGTCTAGCCGCTTTTCAGGATCTGTTAATTGTTTTTGCACGAATTTATGCCAACAGGTCAACGTTTGTTTTTTGCACTGGTTTATGTCTTCGTTACAACACACTAATAATTTTCATAATATTGGTTTCTTCTGGTTTTTATGTAAATATGTATTTTTCCCTTTCACTATATATTTATTATATATATATAAAAATATTTATAAGATTAAAAAAACATATAATAGATTAAAGTGTAAAATGCACCCGACTTGCCAACCCATTGTTCCGGTAGTTTGGGGATTGGTGGACAAGTTAGCGGCTTGCTCTTATCCAATTGGGTGGTACTTCTCCAACACATAAACCCACATTTAATTAAATAATTAATTAATGTTTTACTTTTTAAGAATAAATTTATCATTCTCGTTTTTGTTTCTGTACTCTTTTTGCCTACCAAATTATTTCATCAAAAGCTTTAATTTTATAAAAAAAATAACTTTTACTTTTTAACTCAAAGATTTGCAGAGTAGACAAAAAAAGAAATAGTTAACATGTATGTATTTTAAATATTCATATTACTGTTGTCAATCTCGTTTAATTTGATGCACAGACATATATTATTATTTTGCAAAAGGAAAAAGGTTGCTACAGTTCTCACATTTTGAATTTTCGGATTTTTTTATTCACAACCACACACTTTATTGACTCTATATCCTTTGTTAATTACTAATAATTGATGTTTAGATATTTCAGTAGGTTTGCAATCACTCATTTAAGAATTGTGTAGTTTTTGTTTATTATAAACATGCATACAATAATTTTTTTTAACAACAAACATGCATACAATACTTAATAACCCTTAAAATAAAGAAGCATTATATGCTCTGATAATTGATTTATTAATGAATATAAAAGAACAAAAAAGAATTATCCACTTTGACCAAATATACGATATTTGTTTTCAATTCTTTTAGATTTTTATTTATAAGGGATGAATATAGTTAGATGGTTACCCATTCTTACTTTTTGTTCATTTACCTTTTGAGTTCTCAACAATCAGTGAGATTATATTCTTTTTGACAAAGTCATGTATATAAGTTAGAATAGTTAGATGAATTTTTTATCGACGGACGTATAATTTCAGCTTAAAATTCCCTTTAATCCACATGCTATTCATCTTGTAAGACTTAGAACCCACATCGTTTTGATAGAATAAACAACAGATGTCACTAAATCATCCGCTTATCAACAAATAATTAAATAGATGGTTTTTTATTTTGAATTTTAAAACTATAATCTTTTTAAAACGTTGATTATGAAAATGTTTGATTTATAGTATTTATACTGTCGAAATTTCTATAAACGAGCTACATTTTTTATAAGACCGTAGGATTGGAACTCATTTTGAAGGTTGCATCATATGCTAAAACAAGTCTAATTCATAACAAGTTCGTCAACAGAATTTACCGTTTAGCTTTAGTAGTTTATAATTAAAAATTAAATTTTTTTATGATTTATAATATGCTATTAATTTCTTAAAATCATATTTTGTTTATAAGTTTCCGAATCTAGGTGTACCGTGTAGGGGTGTCATTCGGGGTTTTTAATCGGTTTTCGGGTTGTTCAGGTCGGGTTCTTCGGATTTTTAGGTGTAGGAAATCAACCCGAATACCAAACCAAATAAGCAACATTTAATTGGTTTTCGGGTTTCGATATTCGTATTTATTCGGATTGTTTTAATCAGTGATCGGGTTAGGCTAAACCATTAAGCTTTAAATTATTTGCTATCTCAAATGTTTGTGTAAACAATATATATATGATCACAATGCATGTATGAGATTTAACATTTGTTATCAATATATAGAATTTTGTTTATTATATTGACTGGAAAGTTTTGACATATTTACATTCACTTTATTATGCATATCTAAATATTAAATGATATTATATATTAATTATCCTCAAAGTTTATAAAATAAATTTGAACCACACCAATATAATATAAAGTTTAGAAAATCATGTTTTCATATCTTGTAAATGGTAGCATAATACACACACACACACACACACACACACACACACACATATATATATATATATATATATATATATATATATATATATATATATATATATATATAAATCTTGAAATTTGTTATAAACTAATATTCGGGTTAATAGGGTTGACCCGAATCTTACAAACTCAACCCAAAGACCAAACCATTTATAAAATCGGGTTCAGGTTTGTGTAATAATCGGGGTGGGTTGCTCGGTTTAGTTCTTCATTGGGTTCGGGTTGATTTTGTTTGGGTTTGATATTCGGGTTCGGGTGAAAAACACACCCTTAGGTGTACGGATAATTTAATCATATCTAATTTATTTTGTTTATACATCAAAACCTTTTTCCGATGGTTTACCGATGGGTAGTGTTGTCAGTAACATTTCAAAGGTCAAGCTGGTTGTCCGTTAGCAATCATTTGTTGCTAGTCAGTCATCAATAGCGTCAAAGTGCGACATTTTGTAGTCGTTGGTAACGTGCCGCATACTTATCTACGGTGATACCATATGGGTGTTCCGTCAGAATTCCTTAAATAAATAGATTTGTAAATTGCTAGTTTATAAATCAGTTGATAATAAGTTACAATTTCTCAAATGGTTAAACCTCACAAACCTTAACATTGAAGTTATGGCAACCTAAAGGGAATTGAACACGAGACTAAACATACCTTAATTAATAGTTATACCGATCCTTTTCCCAATATAATAAAATAATTAAGAGCACTAGATTTTTAAAAAATCTAAAGAATAAACTAAAGGACACCGTCAACTACTAGATTATCACTTTATTTAATTGAATTTAGTACCCCACTTCCATTAAGTAATTTGCTACTTTTATTCTACTCCTTATTGTATTTAATATTTATTTGTTTTTGTTGGAAACAAGACCAGAATTTGTTCCTTCGAGCATTACCACAACCACATATCTATACTTTTAAGAAATAATAATTGTAAAATAAGTATATCTAACTAATAAAAAGTTGTATCAACAAAAACAATATATATTTACTTAAGCGCAAAGATTATCCATTCTAAATTAAAACTGGTACAATGATTGCCGAAAAAGGCTAATAATCGACTACGTTGACGCTGCAAATTTATAATCTTACATAATTTGTATGGCATAATGTATGAGTTGCTTGCACCATTTTTGGATAACAGGTAACATACACTCAACTTTTAGTATGCATTGAAACATATTGAGTAGAATCGGACTACAGACATTATAATTAAACAAGTTATTAGTGCTTATTAGAATATATATGAACGAACTTTATACAATTTTTTTTTATAATTTACAAAATGACGGTCGATGTCGCAAAACTATTTTGGCAAATTCAATCCTCAATATTTAGACAACTTTTAGGCGCAAGTCACGCCTAAAGTCATTTTCGATATCTCATTATTTTGTATAATGTTGCGAATTTCAATCTCCATTATTTGAACATTTCTAGGCTTGAGTCACACCTTGCGATATCCTAAAATTTTACGAAATATATTTACATTATTTTTATTTTATATAATGACTTTTGCTATATGCTCAAATTTTTAATATCAGGCAGTGACGTAGTTGTAAAGATGAATGTCCTTTGCCCAAATGTTGTTGGATTCAAACCTAACTTAAGATGTGAAGTAGATTTAGGTCGTAGTATAATGCGATTAGATTAGGACGGTTGAGAACAATATAAAATCAAGTAGTTTGTGAAATCATAAAATCTATATTTATGTATAGAATGTGTTATATCATATAATAATTATACGAGAAAACCAAAAAATGAAAAGAAACAAAAAAATACAATAAAAAAAATTTAAAAATAAAAATAAAAATTTTTTTTTAAATATACAAATCAAAATCTCATCTAATAGAGAGGGAAAGATAGGGTTTGTTTGTTTTTGTTAAGTCGAGTAATTATATAAACTAATTATAAAGATCCGCGTGTGGCGGCGGGAAAATTACATGGAAAAAAATGATGCCGAAACGTTGATTAAGATAAGTTTATCGAATATGTAACGTCATGCGGGGATGTGTGCATGATCAGTTTTTAAATAAAATTTAATCATCAAAATGTAAAACCATTACGTCTAAATGTAGAATAAGGGGTTGTTTGGCAACTTTTGAATGATTAAGTGCTGAACCAATAAAATGTCTTCCATTAAGTGCTAAAACAATAAAAGGTCTGAACCATTAAGTGCTGAACCATTAAATGCTGAACCATTAAGAGGTCTGAACCATTAAGAGCTAGTATATCGCTTAACTATTCAAATGCAAATGTCTGACCAATTCAGATAAGAGGGCTTAACCATTCAGTATTAGTATAATGCTTAACTATTTAGAAGCAAATGTCTGAATGGTTCAAACATTTGCTCCCGAAACAAACAGTCTGAACCATTAAGTGTTGAACCATTCAGACATCTGAACCATTAAGAGGCTGATTAAGAGGCTGCCAAACAACCCCTAACTTGGATAAATAGACATTTTTAAATAAGCAATTTAACGCAAGCCCAATAATTCTTTTTATTACATAGTGACATTTTAAACAGATAAATAGTTTAGAAAATAATCTCAAACATCCCTTCAAAATAATAAATAAATTAGCTTTGTGAAACTGATGTTTGTACCCTGGAAGTTACTGAAAGTTTGTACCCTATGTAAAACTAATGCTGACATCATCGACAGAGAACAACTTTTGTTGTTTCCCTTTTCAACAACTCGTGGGGTGAAAGAAAGATTACACACAAACATGTGTAGAATCAGTTGTACTTATCACAAAATTAAGTGGCCAAATTCAAAAGAGGAAAGTTAACTGTAACTTTCAAGTTCATCTTTAATATATATATAATATAATATAATAGCGACTAAGGAAAAGTTTTATAATTTACATAAATAGCCTTTAAAAATATAGAAGAACCAAAATACTTTTATATTTAATAGAATAAAGTAACAGAGGTGGCTTTAAATGTCAAAACTCAAAACTATTACAAAGTTTAACCTCAGGGTATATATTAAAAATTATTCTTTTAGATAAAATGGTTAAACTAACCACAAGAGTCAAAACAATAATTTACTTAAAAATAAATAATGAGATCAAAAACAGGGAGAAGTTCTTTTAAATTATAAGCCCAGATCGACAATTGCCCTATCAAATAATAAGCCCAATTGTCTAAAGTTAAAATAAGCCCATCTACCCATATTCTAATCAAATGGCCGAATACCCAATCACCCATATCCTTGGCTCTCTTATTATTTACCGAATTTTTTTTTTTTAAAAAAAAAACTCTCTCGCTCATCCTGCCTCACATCGGTGATTTCTACCTTCAAAATCGGCCACCACCATAGTAATCATCTGCTACCAAAATTCAGTGCCGCTCTTGCCGGTGGCGTTAGGGCAGGCCGGCGGAGGACGTCGCGTTTGTTGGCCTTCTTTCTCTGTTGTTTGCGTTTTATTTTTAACGTGTGTTATGGACTACTTGACTCTGTTGTTACAAGGTGATGATAATGATTTTGCTGTCATCCGAACCTAATTTAATCGATGGTTGAACTCCACTTGGTAGTCCACTTGGTAGGCGATGATGCTAAAGAAATGATCAGTTTGTTGTCATGGCATGATAAACAAAACTGTTTGCAGCCACTATGGACAACATCATTTTTCTGAGCCTTATTTGTTTATCAGAGTCAATGCCCGCAACGCGAACGCTCAGGACCTTGGATGATTTTTCTTGACCTGATAAATTTTTTTTCTTACTTGATGATTTGGTCCGGTAAAAAATGTTGTTTTACTTGACCTGATAAAAAAATTTCTCTTTCATAGACATACGAAAAATGTGCCCCTATGTAAATGCTTGTGGCAGCCACTGATTTTGCCAAAAAAGTGTCACCATGAAATTTTTTTTCTTTTCTTTATGAGATAAAACTAATTCGACAATCCTTTATGCCACCATCACTTGGAGTCGAGAGATATTACAATATCTAATTAACAGCATCTTAATTGAATTCATACAATTAAAATGAATGTTACCAATTGAATCAATCATATCATATTAAGTTGTGTATGTAACACATTATCGTTTCTTTGCCTTTTAGCTTTGTCAACAATCTGAACTCGAGTTCTTATTAATGGTGCACTTATGGAGCTATTGGCGGTATTAACTGGCCGTGGATGTGACAATATGCATATGATATTGGTTGATAGTAAATGTCACCCAACCAATACATATAGTCTCCTCATGGGCATAAATGTTTTTGCTATAACTATCGGAGCAAATTCATACCAAATATTAAATGTGTACGATTAATAGGTGAACCATTTAATACTCTCTAACTGGCATAACTATATCCATACATTCTATCCTCCCTCTATATTAAGTACATAAATTTAGACACAAAATAATAAATATATATCACATACATGTGTGCATTGTAGGCAGGCAATTTGTTCATATCATTATTGGAATTGAATCAGGAGATGCAAAGAATATAGCAATATATATTTTACCGTCATCAATCATGTCCTTTCTCGCAAAGGTACAATCATCATAGTAGTCGAAGACGCCAGACACACTCAAGGCACAAAGAATGAGCCTTGAGCCTAGGCACATGTTTTAAAAAAATAGTTTTTTAAGCAAGACGCACAGTATAAACATGTCAATTTTGAGACATGTTTTAAGCTGGTTTAAGTTGCGTCAGTTTTTACGCCTTTACTACTATGCAATCATCTACTCAATACAACATATGTTGCATCTGCATCATTGTTATACTTTAATAATATCTTTTATGTTATTATATGGTGGGTCATTGAAAGTGGTGTCAGAACATGAAGTTTACCATTTGTTTTTGCAGAAAACAGTTTTGTCAGTAGATCTATCTTGTTTAAAGTGCAAGAAGAAAGTAATGATGTTGATATCATCCATTGAAGGAATAGACTCAATAGTTCTCGACATGTCGAAAAACACGGCAACAGTAACCGGTGAAGCGGATCCTGTGACCATCATGAGGAAGGTGAGAAAGTTTAGAAAATCTGCAGACATATTAAGCGTCGGGCCTGCTAAAGAAGAGAAGAAAGCCGAGAAGAAAGACGATAAAAAGGATGATAAGAAAGACCAAAAGAAAGATGATAAGAAGGATGGTATAACACAAGGTGTTGTTTGTTTGACCCCAAGAACATGTCACAGGTGTGATACTTGGCATGTTGTTCATTTTCAAGATTACGTTAATAATCCTTGTCACATTTTATGAGCATCTGGTTTCTATCTTTATTATGATTGTAATTTGCTCTATTTTGATGATTACATTGTCATTTATGGATAAGGAATCGGATATATATGTTTTAGTTACCCAAAAGTACTTATTTACAGTGTAACTTTATATTTTAATGTTTTTGAAACTTGATTGTTTAAATTTATACGAAATTCATTGCTTTTCTGCTAAAAGATTGAATTGATGGGTTGATATCTTTGAACAAGAACACATCTCATATATTTGTTTGTCTCATTTAGTGATGAATTCACTTAGAATTGTAACACGTTAAGGTCGATTCGTTTAATATTCATTTTAGTATATAAATAATATCTTATGACCTAGCTAGTAGCAATCTAACATCAAACACTTGATGCGGCTAAAATGAAACCTTTTTTTCTAATTGTTGTCCTTTTAATTTTTTCGTTTTCATGATTAACAAACTTTGTTTCATATAGTTGGCGAATGAAAGTGATTAAAGTTCAAAAAAGATTGAAGAATGGATAGTTACAATTAATAAATAACGTTTTAAAATAAAGAGGTTGTGAAGATTTTAAACTGGAAAATTAATTTCTCTTCTGAAAATGAATAGTAAATAGGTAAAAAAATTGAACTTTATCATAACACTTTTTAAATTACCTCCTATAAAATCTAAGTTGTAGCTTTCAAAATTTCTGATAGGGTTAGGATTAATCTATTTGCTAGACAAGTTGTGTTCGAGTTAACTCAAAACCTGTTAGTTTTGATAACAGATTAAAAAAACAAATTATAATATTCAACCTAAAACCTGTTAGTTTTCGCGTCGTGTAGAAACTACCGCCCCTAATCCTACATGTAAGATAACATGGAATAGAATGAAGTAATGTAAGCGTATATAATATTACAGATCAATACATGGTCATTGATGTTGCTCAACTACTCATACGTCTGGTAAGGCTAAACATTATTTATGAGCTATAACCCCATCACTAGACATGTTGCACTTACACATCATCGTCAATTGTTAGGGTTTTGGGCATGATAGAAATATAACTTTGTGGTTATACAAGCCAAAACTATAATTTAATTTTGAAAGATGTTATTTTATTTCAAAAGCCTCAAAATCTATAATATATACTAGTAGATAGATTGAATACAAATAAAACTCCTTTCAACAACGTATGTCTAATTTGTGTCTTTAAAATAGACCCCAAATTCCTCTTAGTAAGTAGGAAATTATCGCAAGAGTTCAATTGAAACGTTACAACTTCTTGTGAAAGAGTGTGTCAATTGGCAGTAATAATTGTTCGTTGTTATTCGGTTACGTTAATAATAAAACTTTCAACAGAAGCTTATTAGCGGTAACTAAGTTACCAATGATGATTGGCTGGCAGTAGTAACATAGCTACTATTGATCTCATATGCTACTACTTTTCTTAGTTAGAGCTGATTAGTCATAACTAGTTACTGACTATCACTTACAAATTGATAACTAATGCAAATGAATTGATGACCAACTTGCTACTAAAGCCAGTTACCACGAACAAGCTAGGTAAAAATGATGAGGAGTAACTTACAACTGATCATCATTTGCAACTACATGATGAACCAATTTCCATGCTAACATTCCACCATTTATTAAAATAGAAAGAAATATTCGGTACCATTTTAATAAAGTAACATGTAATTTTTTCCACCATGGACGTCACTTGCTGATCAGGGCTCTGCCTTTTAGACCCTGCATGAGGCATAGTCACCAGACCTCCACCAAGGGGATGTAACCCCATTGGAACCATGGCGAAGGCACCTAAACTCCTAGATTTGTTGGTGATTGAAGTTATAGTAGTCTTGAACAAACGTGTATATTACAACTCTTAACTCATATCCATATATATTATATAAATTCACTTTAGTTTTGAGTAATCTAATCATACTAAAATGATAATAATAATGTTAAATCACCCGATCACACCCCTTATTTAGACAAAATATTATTCAAACCAAATCGATAAAAAGATGCAACAATAATTACAAAAACATGAGATAATTTTGAAGTCAAAATCTCATAGTAAAAACTGAATTTTTATGAGTTTAGAGATGTAGTTCAATGAAATGAGAAATTACAACCTTATATAGATAGAAACCCTAATATATTAGCAGATCAACTGAATACCACTAATTCCTTATTGCGACTAAAAGTTGATCGTAAATGTCAATTTTCCTAATAGTATACACTAGACCATAAAATAATTTAATACTAATCTAAAACAATAAAAAGCAAAAAATCGAGTCTAACAAAACTAAGAGTATTAATTATACCTTGATATAACTACGTGAACTCAGTAAAATGATAAAAATTAACCCTAATTAACAACATAAATATGAACCTTAAATTCAACAAAAATTACTGTTTTCACACATGTGACAGGGTATTCCTACAAACACTACATTTTTTCCTATATTTTCCTCGCAGTTTGTGATTTCTTTAGTGTTGTTAACGTTGTCTTCACGCTCTTTGGTTCCACCATCTTTGCTGACGTCTTAGCAATCACTGAGCATACCTTTTGCAACGTCGAATTTGTTGTTACCTTAAACGATTTTCTAGCAAGAGTAGGTTTCTTTCTTTGCGTTGATATATAGCTCCTTTAGTTGGCTTAGTTGGTGTCTTAGGTGTCACTTTAGCGGCTAACTCCGCTACGGCCTTAGGGGCCACTGTCTTTTCTTTTATGACGGGGATCGCCTTTGGCTTTGCTACAACATCAACTTTAGAAGCAGACTTAGGCTTGATGGATGGCTTCTTAACTGGTGCTTTCTTTGCAGGCGACTTAGCAAAGGCATTAGGTTTAGCACCAGGTTGCTTTTTCATATGAGTAGAAGCTTTTGGTAACTTATACGACGCCTTAACCTTAACAAGCTTTCCTTTGGTAACTAGCCTTTTCAGTTGAATCAACAAAACCTTTTTAAATATCCGAGGAAGATTCTTTTGCTTTTCTTCAATAAACTTTGCAATCGCATACCGACTCGAACCAGTTTTATCCTTTAACGACGAAATGGCATCCTTGATCATCTAGTTCACGATCAATTAACATCAGAACATAATTATCATATCCATAATATCATATCTTGATCTTAAAGGACAAAGAATTAACATAACAAAACCACCAAAACATAGTCAATAGTTCAAAATGATTGATTTTTTTTGGTTTCTAGGTGGTTTATGAAACTCATTTATATTTCCAGCTAAAATTTTAAAATTAATTTGGTAAATTTGGTTTCTAGGCAATTCGCTACTAGAGGTAAAAATCTCAAAACCAAAAGAAGGAATTTGTTAATTTTTTCTATTCAAATAATTCATTCAACAATCTAAATATATCATTTTGTAGGTTCGGTTATACTAAAACGATATCTAGACTAAAAAACATAAGAAATACTCTTAACCATCAAATTTTATAATTAATAGTTGAGATCAAATTGTGGTATTTAGTTTCTATGTTGATGTTAAAACTTACAAAAACAATAATGATGATTAATATATTTGACAGAATGACCCTTCACAAATAAAACTAAGAATTTATCTACAATGATATGGTAGTTCAAAAATAACACAATGATCATACGTCAAAGTAAGGAGGATGCAACGAGGTAATCGTGGTTTTGCGCTGCATCGATATCTTCTCGAATTTCTGCGATCTTGCTTGCGTCATTAAACTACGTACGATATAATTATGGCTAGGTTTAGGGATCCTTGAAATGTATTTAGATAGATTACTGCTATGAAAATTCGGATTGATGGAAACTAGTGTGTGTGATTCGGATGAATTTACGGGATTCTCGAATTTCTGCGATCTTGCTTTCGCTGCTTCCATTTCAGGTTCTTTCTCCGCTACAACCGTTGTAGTCGCTTCGATCGCTGGGGCAGCAACCTCCACCACCACAACCCTGGTTCTTCCGTCGTCATTAAACTACGTACGATATAATTATGGCTAGGTTTAGGGATCCTTGAAATGTATTTAGATAGATTACTGCTATGAAAATTCGTATTTGATGAAACTGTGTGTTTTATTCGGATGAATTTACGGGGATTTAAATATTTAATGGTGGGCTTTATTAGACATTCAATGGTGGGCTACAATAGATGAAAAGATTTGGAGATATTTAATGGGCTCGACAAGAGTGGGTTTCAAATTGCAATAGTAACATGCCTTTTAAAACAATAGTAATAATCAACACCTAACCTTTTTTAAAGCAATAGTATCGTTCAATAAGTGTCATTTGAATTTGTATCAAGAAACAGGATCAACAGCATTCAACCAAATAGAAAGTCATTATAATTTAAAAGAGATCATTACGTTCATCAACCAACAAAAGGCAATTTAAAGTTTCTTAAAACTAATAATAACTAAAAGTCTTTTTACATGACACGCATCCATAATCGCAAATGTTTCTAATGAACCTATGTAACGTCCCTTTTTCAGTAATAAGCCTCAGTTAAAAGATAACGAGACAAAGGTATGTTTACAAAGTTTAGGGACCAAAGTTGCTCTGGGTGCAAACTAAGAAAGGCAAGGGGGCTATGTGTAAAATGGATCAAACGCTCAAATCGATTGGGTTGAAATGATGAACATACGTATTGAAGTTGATCTTATTATGTCGATGTTGTCAAATGAAGATGTAGTTCGCATGTAGCCAATGGTTAAAGTACTATTCAGTTCAAATAATTAGATCTCAGTTTTTCACCTTGTTTTTATAGTGTTTGAACTCAACATAACTACTTTATATTGTTAAGTTGTACTTCTATTATTATTATTATGTAATAAAGTCACTGCTTTGATGTGTTTGAATAAGTTTATCAAAAAAATGAAGGCGGTTCGGTTAATACTAAATCTTGTTTCCACTGAACCATAACCGAACTGTTTTTATTGGCTAATTACAAAACAAAAAACAAAACCATCGTTTTCTGATAAAGAAATCATTAATGAGAGATATCTTGTATTTCCATTTACAGAACCAAATACAGAGAATAAATTGCTGGACAAAATATACAACTATAATGACATACAATGGTTAAATGGTTAATATAACCATCAAGAGCTTATTTATACCCGGATTGTATATATTTACAGTTTTTAATACTTACATTCAACTGGAGCAAGGTGATCAGCTATCAAAGAAGTTGATTTGGAAGAATGATTTCTGTGTACAAATGCATCTTCCTGCAGAGAATAAACATCAGTAAAACTATATAAACCACATTTCTCAGTTATGAAAGCGGTCTTATTTGTTTCGACTTTTCAACATTTCTTTTTATGACTTGGTTTTAGCTACAAAGAAAGATAATCTAGTGTAATATAAGGCCATAAGGTGGTACCGATGAGGAACACCGTCCAGTATCATGTATTACTCCTTCCCTAGTTGGCTCCAGTCTTGAAATGCAACCTTTTGTTTTGCCACTTGAAATGACCTGAATTCAAGACCATATGAGTTTTGCAGAAATAATAGAGGTTACGAATTTCCGTTTAAGAATGAGTATTTGTTCCGTTGTTTACCTTCATTACACGAGGATCTTTCCAAGGTCCTTTATCTGATCGCATACAACCTCCTTCTCCGGCACAGTTGCAACAACCACCTAGAAATTCTGGCAATTCGCTGACACATTAAAACAACTTATCAAGATCATGTTTAATACAAAACTTTATAACCACCCAATCATAATTATCTTACAAGGGGTTTACCTGGCATCAATTACTTCAAGCAATGTGCTTGTAAATTTGGTTCCCAGGACCTGAAGATGTAAAATATCATCAGAGAAAATCATGGTGACATCAGCTTGATAATTTATACAAGCACTAATCGTAAACTTACATGAATCTTGGATTTTGCTTTGGGTTCAAGAAACGACTGGATCATGTTCCAGATCATCTTAAACCCCTGACCAGCATTTATAATGTACATCTGGCAAAGTGTCTGCAGAATTCATATACCAAATTAGAGTATGTAAACAACATACTTTATGTTCAAATAATGATAAAAATTGACTTATGTAAACAATATACATCAGGATAGTTGGTGTTGATTTGTTGCAGCCTCTTAATGAGTTCAATCACTGGTTTTGTTAAGTTCCATAAACCCTAAAGATACAAACATATCACAGAGTTATAAAACAATTTTGGCTGAAAAAAATTTAGCTTCCATTACTTAGATAATTCATATCATACCACGCCCTGAACATCTATAATTGTTGTATTTGAATCAACACGTCTTCCTGTTGCAATTGAGCAGGCTGGAAACCGAATAGATAAAGTTCTCTCATATTGTTGCACATAGTATTTCACATACCGTTCAAGAGTTGTTACTCTCAAAAGCTTCTTTGGGTCTACTTGTCCTAATATTTCAATGTAAACAGGCCTTCCTTCTTTGTCAATACCATGATAACCCTGGGGGACATACCGTAGTACTTCATTCAATTCGTTGAAGTTGTAATCCTGCCAAAAAGAAAGTTTATTTTTCAAGATTCAAGTATGAGGCGTTAGCGATTTGGCGAAGTTGATTTATAATATACCTCCAAAATAGTGTCTGCTCCAAAGTCTTTCCTCCACTTAAGCATGTTGATCCACATGTTCTTCGTGTCTTCAATATTAAAGTTCATGGCTTTCAAGTATCTGCAAGGATGCAATTTGAACATTATCAACTAGGCTATGAAGAATAACATTCTGTTGCAAAAATTTGGACAAGATCATAATTATTACTTTAACATCATATGATAGTCATCTAGTATTGTGGGTAGCAAGTTGTCTGCAATTAGTGTTTGTCGAAGAACATTAACTGCTTCAGCCTCTTCAGAATCTTGAGCTTCCCGTAATGTAGGAGAATCTGGATAAATGGTTTTCTTCCTGATTTTCTTTTCTCGAGAATGGCTGATCTTGGAATAAGTATTCTCTACATTCCTTGTACAAGTTCCACGCGTGCATTCTTCAACGGAGAGTTCAAGATCTTTAATACATACAGAGGTGAAAGAACAAGGTTTATATATCAGAAGTGTTTTCATCCTGAATATAACTGTTGAAGGACATCTTTAAAAAGTTCTTATAATATTAGATATAAAGCATGTATACAAAAACATACTGTCGAAGTTATTGGGATGCAAGAGACAAAATTTGATAGCGTTATGTTTGTTTATTCTCAAATTTTATTTTGTGGGTCACGCGACCCGCAACATAATGAAAATTCATATTTCTGTAGTTCTATTAATTTTATCTCTTTCGGTTCTCATTTCTTCTCACATCAGTCCAAATAACTGGGGACCAGTAATGACATATCCATTTCATTTACCCCATATAAATAAGACCCATTAAATAAAAATATGGTACAAAAGTAGAATAAACCGGATAAGCACTTTGGCAGCAAACCAGAAGAGTTAGCCGTACCAATTACCGAAACTACAAAGTCACACAACAGGGACACTGCAGCAACTGTTACACATTTATCATAGATTCACTTAAAGAGAGACCTCAATGTGCTACTTATATTTACCTAGATCACATATAAGCAAGTGAAAGGCAACTTTGAAATGTTAAGCGCCAACTGTAACATAAATTTAGAACCTGATGCATAATCTGTAGCTCTTTTTCCATACTACTAAGCAAAATCAAACTCCAAAACGCACAAGATGCAAATTGTAAACATAAATTCGCCCCAAAAGCTATTAAATCACTCAAAGTGAAACGCAAGCGTACCTTAATCTCCTTCAACCAACAACCAAATCTATTCATTCAAACTACTAATACCGATCGAATATCTGAACCAAAATCGAGTTTCGTAACCACTAACACACGAGATCAACTAACGAACAACACCGCCACAATTCACATACTCCTTAATCACATCAAACCGACACAATCACACAAACCAATAAACAACAAATCAACGATACTAGTAACAAACTCTACAGAAACTTACCAGACAGCGAACTGCGTTGAATGGCTCCAAACATGGCGTAATCAAACCTGTTTGAAATGCAAACTTAATTAAAAAACCGAATGAGGTTACCGAATTAACAACATATTATTATTGAAATCGAAGACTTACAAACCCTAATTGATCGATCGTTATGCTTATGAATGTAAGATGAAGAGATAGTTGACGTTACGACGACGGAAGGCGGGAAGAGTTGCGTTATGGTAATGGTGTGTGTTTGTGTTGCAGGTGTTTTGTTTGGTTACTTGTTTATTTTACGTTTCGTGAGAGAATAAGAATATGCGCATTTCCGAGAATAACATCTTTTTTATGCTCAATTACGGTATTGCCCTTCAAACAGTGGACTAATTTGTTATTATTTTTATTTTTATTATTATTTGAGGCTGCAAATTGAGCAGCTGTTACAGTCCATTAGTTTATTATAAGTTTTTTTTTGGAGTAAGGGATGTTTTGGTCCATGTGTTTTCTACCAAATTTGGGGTTTGGTCTGTGTGTTGTGATGTTTATTGATTTGGTTTTTGGGATGTTGTTTGGTTTGAAAAAGTTCATTGAATTAATGGTGTTGATTTAATCGGTTAATTTTATGGACGGTTTAGTTATTTATATTTTTAATAAATTTAGAAAATAGGAAATCTTGAAAGCCTTGTTCACTTCGATGACTCTCTCTCCTCTGACCCAAATCACGGTTAGCCCTTGGTGCTTTTGTGTAACGCGTCAAATGTCGAGTGTCAGGAAAGATGAGAGATGATCGATTTACGACACTAGGAGATTGAGAAAATGGTTGAATTTGTTCCTCATGCAAGAACTTGGTTCTATATCTATTATCTAATATCTTTTTGGTTGTGGGCTCGTGGGTGTCTTATGATTTATTGATTTACTCATTTACAGTAGAGAAAAGGGCAAGCCCAAATATCACGTTTATCCACAGCCCAAGTACCACGTTTATCCAAAGCCCACAGGAACCACACGCATGACTGCATGAGTCATGACTCATGACACATCTTCTTTTTCTTCATTAGGATAAAATTCTTCAACCTTTTTTACTATGAATTCTTATTTTTTTTTTCTAATTTTAAAGCGCTTTATCCTGTGCGCTTGATGTGTGAAACCTTTTTAGGAATGAGAATTTGAAGAAATTTTATCTTATCAATTGGATTTTGAAATTTTAAAGAATTTTAATCTTAATGTATATAGATGATAACAAAATCACAAAAGGAATTGTAACATATCAATGTCACCTTCGCATGAGTTCACCGGGGTGGAGCACGGTCCGCCAAAATCGGCATAGGTTAATTAGGTGCTATTGATGGAACATGGTAAACCTATCTTTCTCCATATGGAAGTGCTGCGGGCACATAGAGATGTGGTTAGAGGAAGCCTCAAAAAACGAAGTCCTCTCGGTGATGTGAGTGAGAAACCCAATTCAGAAAAGCTCAGCAAGCCAATAGCTTAATGGTTCTCACGGCCACCAACTACTACTGATCCACCCCCACCCCACCCAAATGCTATCCCTCTTTCGTCATATTCGGCATCACTGGCGCGACTGCCTGACACAATTTTCATCTCCATCCCAGCCTACTAGTACCGTGGCACCACCACTTATCGTTCATCGCAGTGGGGGGGGCACGAGGGTGGCAATAGCGATGGCGACAATGGAGGGAATGGCGACGGGGGCAAAGAGGTTTGCGGAGGTGGAGGGGCGACCGCGACAAAGGAAACAAAGGGGGAAGGGGTGGCCAATGGCGGTGGCTGGGGTGTCCGCTTGCGTCAGATGTGGTGAGAGTTGTGTATGTAATAACAATAAGTGATCGAAGATTACCGTTCTTTTTGTTGAGTTCCTTTACAATTTGAAGAAATTTGAGGGAATTAATTAGAATCATTATCTATTATAAATGAAACAAAATTCATATTTTAATAAAATAATTTCTATGAACCAAACATATTGAAAAATGAAGTTTCAGTTCGAGTTCAATTATATTCTATGAATCAAATACGCCCCAAAACTTATCCGTTTCAGTATTAATGTAATATTAACTTTTGCATTAGCTTTTACGTACAACAATTGAGACAAATATGCTTCAAATTATAAGTGCTAATTACATACATGCATTACGATAAAATAAAACTTATGCAATCCTGGTAATATGTTGCATTAGGTTATGAAAAAGTTATAGTAGACCTTAAAATTATTGCATTATCCTAAATCAATATTTTCATCGGAAGCTGCATCAGATTAAGTTGCACTAAATCAAAAGCAACATTTTCATTAGCAAATGTATTTTTTTGTTAGATAATATAATAGTTTTTAAGAATGACTTTTAAAATGTTACATCAGATTTATTTTTCTAGTAGTGACAGTTGATTTTAGAGTTAGTATACACAACTTTGAAATCTCAAAATTAATATTATTTTATTTAGTGTAAGAAGAGATGCAGCTTATAAAAATCATGAAGACAAAATAGATAAGATAATCAACTCTAGTTAGTTGACTAATTCAATTCCAACCATCGTTATAATAACATAACATCAAATCACTAATGGATCAAACATGGTCCATACTTGATAACATCACCTACAAGATGACCATATTTGCTCCACCTTTTCAACGTAAAGACTAATTAAAC
Organism: Flaveria ramosissima; assembly: GCA_025215565.1. Taxonomy (NCBI): domain Eukaryota; kingdom Viridiplantae; phylum Streptophyta; class Magnoliopsida; order Asterales; family Asteraceae; genus Flaveria; species Flaveria ramosissima. Next base: position 87,002,075 of record CM046035.1, read on the forward strand.
TTTTGAGAAGATGAGAAGGAAAACACGATAAGAACCTATGACCTTAGACGCGTTGTCCTCCACAAAATGATCAAATACCGTCACACTAAATAATTGTTCAAGAGACTGAATAGGCTTAACATGAAAGCCTCCTGAAGTTAATGGAGGTTTTTAGCCTTGTCCTTCAAGACTCGACTGTCACCTCGCTTCATTCAGTGAAATATACATCAAACCACTCGTCATTCAAGTTCTCTAGAGTCATCATCCATGTTAACGTACTTGATTAAGGTCCCGGCCAAATGGCTTCACATGATCCATCTGCGACGTATGACAAACATGACACTGGCACCAAACACAATCCTCGGCTTCGAAGATCTCTTTTCACCACCGTATTTCCATCCTCCATTTTCCCCTTCACATACAATCAAACACGTTCAAACACACATGCATACATATATACGTATAAGTATAAGTATAACGATTGTTATTAACTGAGATTAAAAACTTGAAATATTCTTACCCCTAGTGATGATATCCCACTGTTGGTTGACTTCATGTATGGCACACTTAAAGTCTACAAAATCAACAGTGTTTTTAAGTCAAATCAATGTACAACGTATAGTTTCTTCCCGTGTAACATGGGGAAGCTACGAATATTGGAGGGCATACATGTAGATTCTTATGTTACATTGTTACATCATTATCTTGTTTCCCTAAATATAGTTGTTTATCCTAGGTTAGGACTTATAGCATCCTATACTTTTGGAAAATAATTTTAGCAACACGCATGTCATTAATTGTCACCTCTTGTTGATGCAATCATGTTCCAATAATTTATACCCTTTTTGCCTATTTTATAAAAAAAATGTGAACGTACCAGTACAGATGCTAGGCACTGAATTTGCTAAATGCAAACCCTCTTTAGCATGTAAAAGCCTTAAATTTGACACAAAACAAGCGAAGGATTTTTAATATTACCACAATAGATACTTTTTGTGTTTGTTATTATATTTTCTTAAATTAAAAAAAAAACAATGAAATGCAATAAAGAAAAAGTAACTTTAGACAATATGTGTAGTGGTTGTTAGTTAAAATAACATCTAGGTGTCATGTAAATAAAAATCATTTTACTAAATCGTATTTAAATCAAGTGTAGTGGTTAACTGATTGTTGAAGCCTTATTGATGCAATAGTGTATACAAAGTTACGTTTCGAGTCCGTTAGTGGTTTTTGAAGTTCCTCTTGTGTCCATCTCATCATTATTGATGCTTTCTCTTTGATCACTACGTATACTCTAATAATCAAGTTTTTTTAAGTGTTCTACTACCTTTTCATATTCACTCGACTTTTATAAATTAAGTCTTTAAATCTTTTAAATTTTTTAATAAGTCTAGAACTTTTTTAGAACTTATTGACCTATATAGACCATATGAGTCTTAAAGACTATTTAGTAATTATTATTCAACTACCTTGAGTAAGACGTGAGTGAAGAAAATTTAAAAAGTTAACTAAATAATAACAAAAAATTATAATTTTTAAATTACATTAATTTTAAAGAAAAAATAATTGTAATTATGAATTCATATCATTATAGTCTAAAATTGATAATAAAAATTTCACAAGATTGAAACTTAAAAATAACTTTAAGTGACTTTAACAAATTATATAAAGGTTAATTAGTGCGTGAAAAAAAAATATTCAAATATCAAAACCATCTGTCCATAACAAAAAGTCTATTACTTCAAATTATGTTCTTTTTATTTTTAGACGGATTACAAATGAGTCTCTCACACGTGAATATGTTCGACCCTTTTTTTTGTACCATAAAAACACGTAACGTATGGGGCTCTATGATTTATATTCTATTTTTTCTCTAAAAGTCGCTTTTAATCAAAAGAAGACCAATAAATAATAAAATATTATATAACTATTCTATAGTTATGGGGAAAAGTAAAAAAGAACGCAGCCCAAGAAGAATGTTTTGAGAGATGAACATATACCTCGACTTGTGTTTGTAGAAATTTGATATATCCTATAGCCTCCATTAGTACCGAAGCTGTATCAGTCTACAACCATTCTCCAATAATCCAAGAATTAGAAGTAATAAAAGTATTTTTTTTCGTTCACATAACAAAATAAAAGTAATTTTTCAATGACTATATATATTACATTACCTATTTTATTTCATTCAAAAAAATATAACAAATAATTTACATTAATCCATTATAGTCGAAACTTAAACATTTAACCTTTATTTAATGAACTTCATCACTTTAACTACTACAATTTGACACAACCCCACCCCTTTAAACGCAGTTACTTGATAATTTATAAAATATATGTCTTATTTACGAAGTTATAAATTAATAATAGTGAACATTAGAAAATTACAATATTATATTTTAAGATATGATATACATTTTTTAGTAAGTCTTAATAAATTGTTAGAAAAATAAGATTTACATTTTTTATATTTAATTATTTGAGTTATTTACTTCCAACCTCTATTACCTAGTATAAGAGAGAAGCGGAAAAAAGAAATATGGATTTCACTAAAAACAATCACGTGTAATCTTTAAATATATATTTATTATATATTATAGTTTAATGAAAAATAGTAAATTGTTAAAATAGTTGATATTAAAATTTAAACTTACTTTATACATGTCAAATTAATTTAAAGTTAAGTCATAGTTCTTAATTCCTATAAAGTTGATAAATAAGTAATATTTATGGTAAGAATTAAAATTAGTACAATAAATATTACTAACTTTGAATTTAAATAAAAAAACCATGAATGAGTTGGTAGAAAATAAAAAATTTTAAAATATTAAATGATATTCAATTTAGAGTTTTTTGCAAACGAAAATAATTGATATTGAAAATTAAATATAGAAATAATTAATTGAGTTGTTCTTGTATTCAAAATTTTAGAAGGAAAAAACAATTTTAAATGCTCTAGAATTTTAACACATATTCAAATAAAACTTTATTTATTAGAGAGTATAGATATAGATACAAAGATATTTATATGATCTCTATGATAATGCTAGAAGCAAAGAAAAACTTAACCTAGAATAAACAACCTTGCTATCATTCTTGAAGATTAGATGAAGCACATGTGTTCAATGGACAATGGTCTAGATTGTTTAAGAATATTAAAATTACATACCTTATGAAATAAAAAATTAAAATATAAAAATCAAAGTGAAGGGAAAGCTTGCAACTTTTAAAAGATGAGAATCGTGTCTTTGATGTATTGATTCTTTAATTTTTTATTAATTTGTTATCAATAATTCTTAAGGCTTTTTTAAGTGTTTAGTAAAATCACGCAAAGTTTATTTATTTGATTTATTTTTATTTTCTTTAAAACCACTCTGCTTTTATTAAGCATTTAAAGCTCGTGATTTTTTTAAATATTTATTAATTTTTAATTTAAATGATGTAAATGAAACATATATATGACCAATCCTAGTCAATATATAGTGATTTTTTTCTTAAATCGAATTAATGAATCCTTTTCTTTAGTGTTATCTCTTACTTCAAATTAAGTTTTAAAAAAATACTAAAATAGTAATTAGAATTCATATTTTTATTTAAGTCGTTTAATATAAAGAAATAACATTAATAAAAAAGTTTTCATAATATAAAATATCTAGCGAAAGTCGAGCTATTTTAGAGGGAAAAAAATTTAAATGACTTTATTAAAAATTTGAAAAACCTTTTTGCTAGGTTACCTTTATTTTAATTTCATTATTATGGGCAAAAATGTGAGGAAAGAAAACATATCAATTACCTTGCCAAAAGGTGCCACCAACTGCTGAATAGCTGCAATTCTGTCCCCCAATTTCTCCTTCCGGACCTGATTCAAAATAAGAAAATCCCACAAATTAAAAATAATAATAATAGCAAAAAAGATGATTAAAAATGCTTAATTAATTAGTTAATTATACCTGAAATGGTGCAGAAGAAGAGCGTGGTTCCGACTTTGGTTTCTTTGTTGCTACAGATTTAGTCTCCTTTGCATCCACATATTTGCTAGCTGGCCTCTTTGCAGATTGATCTGTACTTCCGGTGGTGGCGACCGATGATATCTTTAATAAGTTGAAAACAGATATAAAGTTTAGTTTTTCAACTTTAATTGTATTATTTGATCATCATCATCATGATCATCAACCTTATCAAAAGGTCATAATTAAAGATCTGTGAATTATAATGCATTGTATAAAGCTGCAAGTCCCATTTTTAATGGGGTTTCTGGATCTCTAAACTAGTGATTTATACATTTAACACCACTGACACTATATGTTGGTAATCGAATACAAGATTACACAATTCAATTACCAATAACACTATAAACTATGCAGTTTAAAAGTAGTGAACCCTATACTATAACAAAGTAAAACTAACACAACATTGTTAATATGTTACATTACATTTTATAAAAGTTACATTAGGATTTAGAAATGTTGCATTACCATAAAGTAAATTTTTTTATTTTAATCAAAAACTATTTCAGGTAAAGTTGTAATAGATCTAAAACAATTTTTTGTTAGTAAATGTAAACTTTTTGTTAGCAAATGCAATTTTTTTGTTTGAAAAAAAAAAAGAAAACCGAGCAGTAATTCATTTTTGAGAGAGAGAGACTGAACGGAAATATCACCTTGCTAGGGTAAACTATTGACCTATGATTCGGTTGATGCATACGATCAAAACCGCAAGATATACCATGAAGATTATGCGCGCTGAGTGACGGATGATGGCTAAATTTGTTGTCGAATCTTGGAGAGCCAAAGGGATCCAAAGCTGGTAAGCAGTTCATATCAAAAGAGTTTTGTGAAATTGCTGAAGATCCTGTTGATGATGAAGATGATGAACTGGTGGTGGTGGATTGATTCAAACTTGAAATACTTATACTTGGGAAAATCTGGCTAAATGTCCCATACTTAGAACAGTTCTGATCATTTATAAGCTGTTCACCTTTGATTTGACATCCAGTAGAATAACTTGTAAGCAATAAATCTTGATTAATATTATTACTCGAGTAACTAATTGGTTGATGATCATCATTCTTCAAGTAGCTTGAGTAAGTTTGTAAGTCTAGATCTTCGATGCTTGATATGGGGTTGCAATTCAAAAGCTCTAGGAACTTTGGATATGATTCCACATCTGAAAACTCATCTTTGATTCGCGCAAGACGTTGCAAGTCATGAGTCATGAAGTTCTCTACCGAATACCCCATACCGTTGTAGGGAAATCGAAAGTCTTGAACGATGGAATCAGTGCTAGTTTGATCAAGATTTCTTGAATTTATATTGTTATTTGTTGCGTTCCTGCACATGTATATAAAAAAACATTCATGAGTTAGGTTATACTATTTTCACTAAAGCAAAACCCTAGCTAGTTAGAAACCATTAAGGATATACATCAAGAAACATAATCATAAGTTAATGATAAAATAAAGAAATACTTTAGTGTATACATTACATGTATGTGATGGTTTTAGTACATAATGATGAATCTCAAGAAAAAGCATCACATCAAAACCTAAGGTGCAAAAAGTATGAAAAAGCAAATAGAGAGAGAGAGAAAGCTCTTACAAGATGGGATTTTGGGACCAAGAAAAAGAAGAAGAATCCACAAGAAGATGATGATGATCTTGTTGTTGATGGTGATGAAAATTTGCAGACTCCATATATTATTTATATATGAATCACGTACATATACTGCTTGCTTGTGTTCTTGCTATTGCTATATGCACTTTACTTTTTTCTTATTTGTGGAAAGAAATTGAAAATGAAAGGGTTAAAGGAACAATCAAGAAGATTAGCAAATTAGATTCTTTATCTCTTTCACTCAGGTGACACCCTCAGCTAGCTCATACATGGGCATGAAAATGGATATTGACTCATCGTGTGGGTGCGCGCAGAGGAGCTTTTTAGTGATGCTTTTTCATAGTTTCTCTTTCAAACTCTACTCTTAAAGTAACCTATTGAAAAGAAAGAAAGCATGATATAAAGAAAGAGGTACCAACAATAATTTAAACATTAGTTATATATATATATATATATATATATATATATATATATATATATATATATATATATATATATATATATATATATATATATATATATGTATGTGTGTTTTATACATGTGTGTTGAACTATCTAAATAACAAAAAGTAACCATGGTTATTCACATCTTTTTACTGCTTCATCAACAAAGTCCAATAATACAAAATCGTACATAAATCTTTTTTTCATATTATTCGGTTTTAAAGGAAACTATTTACATCTAATAGGGCATTGAGCAAAGAAATTAAATAATTATCAACTTTTTTGTTATGATCATAAGAACTTGTTACTCTGTTAAGTTAAAATCGATGTTTACAGCAACACACCTCTTACGACGTTTTAATAAAGATGTGAATTTTTTACAAACAAAAAACAACAAATAATTAGGATATATCTGATAGGTATATATAGGGTTAATAGTAAAACATATATGTTCTATTATTCAGCTTAACATAGTTGCCTATTGATTGCAAGAAACCTAGGTTTTACTTTCTTTCTTTTTTTTCTTTAATATTTTAAGAAAATAAAATATGGTTGGTTGGATAACTAGAATCATGCTTTATCATGATTAATAGTTTCTAATTATAAGAATGAACTAAAATAGCATATAATGTTATGTTATTTTTAATGAGCAGTCAGGTTTTTCTGTTTTTAAAGGAATTTTTATTGTAAATGATTATTACTATTTTCTAACCCTTGAACTTAAGCCACTCAGCGCCATATTCACCATTCTCGAGTGTTACATCATGATGTTAACTATTTTCTAAACTTTGAAAGTTATAGTCACAAGCACCATATTTATGGATTTTGAGCATTACATATCACATGTACAATAATATTAAACTCTCTCTTTCTTCCTCTTCTTCTTTAACTTTTACTTTCTCTCAATCTTTAACTCTCTATTAAAATCCGTCTTTTCTTCAATAGTATAGCCCGTGTATCTATATATAATTGTAGGGGTAGCTGGCACTCCATTGAAGTTCTAAAGATCGAGAGCGTGGGCCGAATGAGTTCTTAACGGCAACGACTAGGATCAAGGCAATTTTCAAGGACCGTCTTCAATTTATTGCCAAACCAAAACATGTGAGAGTCTTGTACCAAAAGTGATTGTTATGCATCGACATAGATGATTATGACAAGTCAAGTTTAACCAGAAAAGAGAATAATTTCAAGAAAATTACTCTCACGGGTTTTGCTTTGACATAGGCGTGAAATTTATCAATATTAAATCACGTATGTATATATGGGCGTATATTTATATGTCCAGACGTGTTAACCATTAGATTAAAGTCATTTTTTAGGTTTTATACAATCTCCAAATTACCTTTACAATATAAAACTTATAGTTTATAGCTCTAAATTCCCTCTAAAAGTACTTTAATTTAAACTTAATTGATCCCATACGATTCAAAAGACAAATCTAATATCTCTAAAATATAAAACTTATAGTGTACGTATAACTCTAGTTGTACTTTTACGGAACAAACACATGTATTACTAAACCAATTTTATATAAAACATGCTAGAAATTCAATTCTCAATGTAACATATCAAAATACGTTTTATAATCCCAGTTATGTAAAATTTTCCCCCAAAATTTATTTTATCTTTATCTTTCAACCATGCTGAGGTAATCTCCTATTCTCCTAGCCTTGCACGGTGGTCTCTCACAAAATCAACTATACGAGTTTCTACCTTTTTTTTTCTCACAATGGTCTTTGACATAATGACCTTGCATGGTATATATGGAATGGATTTCATAATTTGTTTCGTAAATCTTACATTATAAAACCATCAAATATTCATCATATCAAACTTTATTCAATAAGATTGCTACACAAAAGTTCTTAAAAAATATTTCGTTTATGCAGCAATATGATTAAAGTGAACTCGAACATTTTAATGTATTATCATGGGTGTACGTGTATATAATGAACACACCATACATAGCACAAGTCTTTAATATTAGCTAGTATATACGAACTTAACACCCTGACTAAAAGTCATCTTTATATATACGCTCGGTGGTACAAACTTCCATAAATTCGCCTCTATCACTCTATGAAGATACACCCATTACCAAAATCATATACAAGTCACCTATAACTCTATAAGGACAAAAGGGAAGTACCATACACTAAACGATATATATACACATACAATTCTCATATAATGCATGAACTAATTTCCAAACTGTTCCTTTAACCGTTTTCAGAAATCTTTAAAAATTTAATGAAACTCTCAAAATACCAGAATGAAAGACATCCGTACAACCTTGGCTTCTTATAGAGTGTTGGCTCCTAGCGATCCCCTATGCCAATTGCCAAACATGTCCAATAGCCTTTTAGAATTAATTTAGTTACTAATATTTAAAATAAATAATTTTTTAGCAATGTTACGTTCTAGTTTCACTAAATTTTCTTTCTTTAACCATTAAATTTAATAAAGAAAACATTGTATTTTATAAATAGTGGAATGCAATAAAAAAAATTAGGCTTGCAATGCAAGTTTAGTTTTATTGATTTGATGATAGTTTACAAAATTTGTTTGTAGTTCATGCTTATTTAAGGACCACTTTGGAAATTTAACTAAACGTAAACAATTTTTTAACAGCAAAGACCCAAATATCCGGGATCACTCTGGGACATGGATTACGTACCCTTTCACTTGAATAACAGAAGCGTGGTGAGCCGACCCACCCGTCTAGAAGGAAGGTGAACATTTTTGTTAAACCATGTTTCTTGAGACAAACTCAAAAGTGAAATCTAAAGAAATTTAATTGTAAATAATATATCTAAAAAATTATGAGATAAAGTGGACACGACGTATGCAAATGATTGATTTTAACTTAAAACAAATGTACCCTAGAATTTAATTTTTTTTTAACTTATTGTAATGAATAATTTCAACTAAATACTTAAATTATCTTTAGAGCTAAGAAATTGAGTTAATTTATATTTTCAAAATAGCAATTTCAAGTTGACGATAAATAGGTGAGATACGCTATTTGAATTGTGTTCTTAACTTTTAATCATACTCCATAGCACTATTTTTATCAAATTTGTTTTTGTTAGTCTTGTTTATTTAGAATAACTTAAAAAATATAATATTTGTTATTTCTAATTAAAGATAGTGTTCTTTTAAATAATAAAAGAGTTTATTCACTTTATTGTATTTCTTAATTATAATAAAACTATATGAGTAGACAAGTGGGTTGTTAAAAGTTAAAAATGACAAAACATACACAGGCCCACGCTACAAAACGACACCTTCTTGAAATGCATATTCCCATTATGATGTCAGTGACCTTCGCATGACGCAATAACTGCGTCATAAACTTCCATTTTCAAAACTATATTTAAAAAACGAATTTATTTCATATTTTTATTGACGACAACTCACACATCTTTTTATCACTAATGTTAAACCTGTTGATAAACAATATAGAATTAATTGCCTAACTCCAAAATTTTCTTAATTTATTAGCAACTTGTGAGATAATATTTTTACTCACAACCTACCGTAAGTACTTTCTTAAAATTTTAAAGAATGAGTTGATTTCTTATTAATATATCTGTTTATTTGAAACACGACCCTTAAACTACTCAAGTTCACATGTTTTCTCAATGTCAATTGATCATAATATGTTTATGCGTTTATCGATAATGTGTTGACACTAACAATGATTTGGCAACGAATATAGAAAATATATCAGTCCATGTGTTAGCATGTTCGAGTGTATGTGTTGCGTAATGTGTTACATGTATTGTATTTATCTTTTATTGTAGTGTATGCATTGAGTACTATAATACATGTCATTATTGTTGTATACACCACACATATTTTACTATACATAATTTAGTTTATGTACGTAGTGCTTTACTAAATGTACTATAGTGTATGCATTGTTGCATACGCTTCATATGTATTATTAATAATATTTATTATAGATTGTATGTTAACATGTGCATTGTTACACACATGCACACAGCATATATCCTAATGATGATACTTTAATGTATAAAGTATAAACTATAACATACACTACACATACATTAATGTATGTATTTATGATTGCATTACATACACATGTTAGTAGCTATAAATTATTACATGGTTTTGACCTATTTACAGTTTGGCGTTAAGGTTTTAAAAACACACATTGAGGTGGGGAATTCGTCAAATCAGGTTTTAAGATTATTTAAATTTTGTGGAATAACCGATTAAAATTTGAAAATTCAAATTCGAGTTAATTGGAATAAATCAAATTATGAAAATACTATAAATAAAAAGTAAAATAAAACAAAATATTTTTAAAATAAAAATGTATCTATTTCTTATAATAAAATGTAAATACGTGATTTGAACTCAAATATTCATTTGAATCGGACTAGAAATCATACATTCAAATATAACTCGAAAAGGGAATTCGAAATTCCATTAATGCCAACCCAACTCAATTATTCGGTGACAATTTCTTTCACGTTGTATATGTATGTGTGTAAGGTACAATGTGTAAAAAAAGGGTTACTATTTATTTCCTTAGGTTTATAATTTACAATTGAGTTAATTGTCATTTTCGTACCTAAGGTTTGATGTCTTTTGTTGTTTTTCATCTAAAAACTTTATTTTCCCTTTTTGTGTCACTGATATTCTAAAAACTTATCATTTTCGTCAAACTCTGTTAACGCCGTTTGTTTTACTCGGTAAGTAAACATCAACTGTGAATATTAAAAACAATAGAATAATGTTTGAATGTCAGGGCAATTGAATAATGTTTATTTAGTTTTTTTTTCTTGGTGAGATGTAAAAGTACACAAATGCCCCTCACACGAGGCACACGTGATGCCTACTTAACACTTAAATAAACGCGGTTAACGGAGCTAGATGAAAACTGCAAGTGTTTTAAATGTCAGGAACGAACAAGAGAAAAAAATGTTTTTATATGAAAATAACAAAATGCATAAAGCTCAAGAACGAAAATGATAATTTACTCTTTACAATATATACTTGCAAAGGTTGAGACTCTTATCATAGGTGTAGATTCATGTGCATATTATAAATCTAACTTAATTCGTAGTGTATTTCACATTGAGCTAATGCACATTGGAAAATAATATTCAAAGTAATACCATTTCACAATGTAAATCACATGTAAATAGTAAACTAACGTAAGCGAAACAATATTTGAATTAATGTGTATTCATAGTCACTTGTTCCATTTTTAAAGATCCAGTAGAACTCAACAAAAATATAAAAAGTGATGCGTTTATTTAAAAATAAAAATGTTCGTTATTATGATTAATTGTTTAGATTAAGTATTACTTTTGTATAATATATTGTAGTCTTAAAATTAACTAGAATTAAGCTCCCGCGTTGCGGTGGGGGCGTAAAACCATGCAAAATAATACTAATGTCACACCACCGCTAACGACCACCAACACTAAAATTGTGATGTGCTAATACAAAGAAATTAGACCAAAACGTAAAACATAGAAATATATAACTAAGTCGATTTAAGACTCATGTGTTGCAACGAACCTGTTAAAGGGGAAACATAGACGTAAAAACGATGAATCACACAAGCATGTTGTGTTGTGTTAACCCACAAAATTTAAAACGAAACGTAAAAAAAAAGTGAATCACACATGCATGTTTTGCGTCGTGTTAACTTGTAAAACTTAGAACGAACGTAAAACGAAATTTAAGAAAAATAAAAAGTATAAAGCACTAAAATGTAAACATATCTCCAACTAATGATAGGCCTTTAACATTAATCATTGAATTGTTGATAATGTTGACATATTGCCGAGATCTTGTAAATAAAAGCTCGTGGCCTTGACATACACGATTACACGGTAGACTACCCAAGTTGCTATAAACCATTAGTCGACATGTAATATGAATCTTTTATTCAAATTTAAATAATTATTCATTATTATTTAATTATTTAAATAATTTAATGATAGGTGGAGGTTTTTTGGTCTAATGGCTCCACCACCGGCTATCCCGACCTACCTCATCAAACGGAATTTGCAACCATTAATTTTTTTTATTCTTTTAAACGTCCATTAGACCTACTTCGACTTAATTATACAAAATTTTAACTAAACTAATCATTTGGTCTAACCCTCTATTTTCTTTATCCAGTACTAAACATTTTTTATATATATTTTCAAGTATATATAAGATTGCTAATACAAATTTAAACAATCTTTAAAGAAAACTAGACAATATATTATATTCTGTTTTAATTCTTTTGAAGGTCCTTTTCAACCATATTCTTCTACTTAAATATTGATGTGCGAATAAGAGCTTTGTGGCCTTAAGATTACAAGTTCTAATCTCGCTTCAACGCAAAATCTTATAGTCACTAATAGAAGTTGTCAATAATATCTCTAGACATATGCAAGTCAGAGGGTTTTACTAGCTAGTCGGTTTGTTCTTGGAACAGGTTGGCGCCATCCTCGAGTGTCAAAATAATGACTGACGGTTGAAATCTCGTCTGAGGCATTAACATAATGAATAGACATGTCACTAAGCTCGAATTGTCAACACCACTAAAAAATCTTTCAGGTTAATATATCGAAATTTCAATAGCGAGTTATGAAATTGTATTGGAACTTTTACGATAATATTGAAGCTACAACTGTACATAGTCATAAACAATTAGAGCATAAATCATATATACGAGGTTAAAGTAAAAGTTTTAAGAAGTTGAAAGTTATATATTTTATTATTATAATGGACTTGGGTTTCATGCTTGGGTGTAATAAATATGTGTAGAATTTCTAAAGTGGTTTATAACTTTTGTTAATGTCTTTTAGTTTCAAAATTAAATGATTCGAGAGCTTAATTTGATTATGGGAATATGCCTTTATATATACCCTTGAAAACGTTTGTCTTTAAAAATAGGTTATATATAATAAACAAAGTTATAGGTCAGTTATATACTTATATGATATTTCATATAGTCTGAAAAAGACTTTTTAATAGTGGATGCATTGTTAACATATTTAAATCATTTTTGGATACTAAATAATTGAATGAATAACTTAAAATGGAAAAAGTATTTATATTACATACATAAATTATCTTTGTTTTTATGACACAAGAAAGATCAAGTTCTCCACTAGTTCTCATTATCGCTAAATGTTACGATTTTGAACATCATTAATTCATTTCACGTAATTAGATTTCAAAATAAGCTTTGTTACTTGGTTTATCTGCGGGAAATCCACATTCATTATTTGAGACTAATCTAACTCTCGACTTCAACGAATAACAAGGGCCAAGGATGTAATACCCCTTTGGCAAGGGGTTCGAGGTATAGGGGTGGGAGAGATAATGGCCTAAATGGAGGTGCCTCCAAATCGTCCTACACGTAGATTTCTGCCAATCCTTTTACTAGTCAAACATATGCGTTGATTCGTGAAGTGTTGTGTCATTTTATCAAAATGTTGTGATGGTTCGTTGCTAATAGAAACATACTTTTGGTTTATTTTGGATTTTTGGGTGATATATTTTTTTACCGACGAATATACTTTCTACTCTACATCTACTTTTTTTTAAATCATTACACATGCATTCTGTAAAATATAACTAGAAAATAAACAAATTTACTATTAGAATGCCACTTGTGTACTGAGTGATACACCCCAGTCTTGATTTTTTGAGCTTTTTATTTAGTTTTCAAATAGCCGTGAAAATACTTCATTGTAAAAGCACTTGCATGATTCAAAAAGATTGTAAAGAAGATACCTTACATTTAACCTTTTTGCAACATTTTTCATCATTTACAGTTTCTCGATATTAAATAAAACAGTATTGTTATAATATAAGTTAATAAATGAAAATTACAACTGAAATAGCAAATATATTGTTGTAATAACAATATTTGAATTGTAATAGTTGATGCTACTTGTAAGTTTTGTGGTTGAAATGAGAAAAGCACTTCCAAATATTTTTAAAATAAAGATAAAACCAGATTGATGTTATTGTTTTAGTTTGGCTAGATTTTTTATTTTATTTTTTTTGTAAAGGTGTACTATAGAGGACAAAGGGCGAGTGATGGCTCATATCCCACTTAACATTATATAATAAATATTATTTATTATACATATCATAAAAACTATGCATCCATTTTTTATATTATGTGGCTTGCACTTGAAAATCCTTTTGTACCCTGCTTTAATTTGTGTTTAAATTAACATAAGATCATCTATAATGGGTGGTTGATAGTAATTATAATATATGATCATATGTGCATCACGTACGCAAGATGTGTGTAATAGATGACGGATGGTGATATGGTTTTGTAATAATTATTTAATCAATAATTATTTATATTATAATTCTTTAAATTTAGACAAATATTTTTAAATTTAATTAATATTTAAAAAATAAAAAAATAAAACATTTATGCTAATTATTAAAAAAACCTTACAAAATAATAACTAAACATAATGAAATTAAGACATTTCATATTTCTTTCTATTCACTTACTTCGTTTTCACTGATCCGAATACCCCCAAAGTTGCTTCAAGTCGGTGGCCTTTTGTTTTTCTTTCCTCAACTTGATCTTCTTCTTTTTAGGTCGTTAATTGAAGCAATGCATCATTTTTTTTGTAGTTTCCAAACTTTGCTTATAGTTGGGCCCTTTAAAAAGAAGAAGCTATTTGTTTACCTTTGTTGTCTCTCCCATCTCGTGATACGGGTGAGTCATTGATTCATCTAGAATTTAGCCCACATGTTCTTCAAGCTCATTATCGGTGTCGTTGAGGTTTATTTGACAACCGTCACCATAAGAAGATTGATTAGCTTATTTGTTAGAGCTTGAGGTTTTTTGTACGCTTAGCTGACAATAATGATTTTCCTATCATGAGGAAGGGGTGTCACTTTACACTATGCTTCATAACATTTCAAGCAACGATGTAAATAAATACCTGCCCGTGCATGTTTTTAAATTCCTCCATCACGTCATTAAAATCAATCGCTTCATTGTTATCGTTGTGATAAGTCGATGAACATGTAATCTTTTCGTATGTACATCCAAAACTTCCCCACGTTGAGACGTATGTTCATCCATTTTGACGATAACATGTCCTTGGAACAGGGCTAGGGGTTTGTCGCATAAAAATGTTCACTAACTCGTATCAAAAATCGTGGCTTAAATGATTGTTATTTAACAAAAGTCGGTAACGATATTATTATCAAAGTTAAATAATAAATGAAATAAAATAAAAAAGTGAAAAAGATACAATAAACCAAAACATGTCCTTGGTACGAGGCTAGGGGTGGTTTGAACCCCAATCGAACCCTATCTTGCTTCCATCATTGTCAAAGTCACGGTATCCTTTGCTTTTGTTTGGAGTCTCGATAGAGCGGCTTCATACCCAATCAAACATCATCTACTTCACGAAAGCTATTGGTCCAGCCATTCAATCTGATTACAATAACTCTATTTTTTAGACACGTGTCACATCTTTAGAAAATCTCAAATAACATCCCGTTTCAGATATCAACACTACATTTAACGTAATGATTATGATCGAAAGCAAAACTTTTATTTTAATTGGTATTAAATATCACATGTTATTGTATTGCCAGAATAAAGTATTTATTTTAGATTATCATCGAAGCAATAATGATAATCTTCCAAATGAAGATTACATATTTCAGCACCTCAGTATTTTTAATTTTTATCTACGTATTTAAAGTTACACATGATTGTTGGCTTGATATTTTAGCCATTGGAAAAGAAAGAAAGAGCAATCGGATGTTTATCTATTGTTTCTTTATTAATAATAATATTATTATTATTTCATCTCTCACCCTTCTTCTCTCTCCCCCACCCTCTTCTTCTTCACTGGTCCATCAACACACTGCCCATGCGCCTTCTGATCACAACTAGATAACGAATCAAACTCTGTTCTACGTGTTTTCATAGATCCAATAGATCTCTTTCTTCTGTTTTCACTTCAATTTCTGTTATAAACCTCTGTTTTCGGCGTTGTTGATGGGTTGAATTACAAGATCAGACCTTCCGATCATGTGCAATTAGTAAGTTAAGGTGAAATTTGGGTGCGATAATGCTCGAATCGAATTGGGTTTTTGATTTACCGCAGTGGAAGTGATCAATTTTGAGAATCTCGCTACACAAGTTCTTGATTTGGGTTCAAGTCGAATTGGGTATGAAGTTAACGAGAAATCTTCAAATTTCATTGTTTTGATGATGATTGAATTGAAGATAGTTAACTATAACAAAACCCTTTAGACTTTTTCTGTAAAGGAGGTATTTTTTTCAGGTTTTTTTATTTCAATTTCGCTGATTTATCTGTCCTTACCTTTCTTGCTATTTAGGGTAATTTCTTGCATTATTCAATATATGCTTTGATTTTCTCTATACCAAAATTGGCAAATGTGTGCATCTGCTCTAGTACTTTTTCAGGCTAATTGTTGTTATACTTCATGTGATTCAGTTCTTGTGTGTGTGTGTTGATTAAAAAACTCAAGTGTTCTTTGTAGAATCTATCTGTTCAGGGGTTAGATTGAGAATCTTGTTGAAAATTGTTTAAGCTTTACTAAAAGACTTTGATTCTGTATGGAATAATGACTAATTTTGTGCGTTGTTGTGAATTTATCATTCATATACTGTGAGAATTTTGGAGTTGATGCTGATTCTCGTTCTTGATAGATGCTAAAAGGATCCGATGTAGTGTAAGTCACTTGATATTTACTTTTTGTTCATCATCTTTATGTAGAAAAATGGCAACTCCAGTTGAACCACCAAATGGGATTAAATCAGAAGGGAAACATTACTTTTCAATGTGGAAGGCATTGTTTGAAATAGATACAAAGTATGTTCCCATCAAGCCCATTGGTCGAGGTGCATATGGGATTGTTTGTTCTTCTGTTAACCGTGAAACAAATGAAAAAGTAGCAATAAAGAAAATACACAATGCCTTTGATAACCGTATTGATGCCTTGAGAACCTTGCGTGAGCTTAAGCTTCTTCGCTATCTTAGACATGAAAATGTTATTCGTTTGAAAGATGTCATGGTCCCGATCCAAAGAAGAAGTTTTAAAGATGTTTATTTGGTTTATGAGCTTATGGATACTGATTTGCATCAGATTATTAAGTCATCTCAAGCTCTTACGAATGATCACTGCCAATATTTCCTCTTCCAGGTATGTGGATTGAATCATATTGAAATTATGTAATGAATTGGGGATGTTTGGATGTGTGTTTTGGAATGATGAATAATTACCTATAGTAAAACATACTATAGAACTTAGGATTTGAATTTGCTTCTGCTGTTTGAAAATTACAGTATGTCAATTAATCAGGTGTGTAATTGTTTGACAATTCTGATTCTTTATGATATTAATGGTTAATGTGAGCAAAAAGATACTTTTTTTGTGAAGGAGAGAAGATCCAAACATCCCCTTAGTCATTACACTACTTGTTTGTGCATGTTATTTGATCTTTTATTCATGATGCCATTTTGTTCTTAGCTGTTACGAGGCTTGAAGTATTTACACTCGGTAAACATCCTGCATCGCGACTTGAAGCCTGGGAATCTGCTCATCAATGCTAATTGTGACCTGAAAATATGTGATTTCGGGCTAGCGCGTACAAACAACGGTAAAGACCAATTTATGACCGAGTATGTGGTGACCCGTTGGTACCGGGCCCCAGAACTCCTCCTATGTTGTGACAACTATGACACCTCAATCGACGTGTGGTCTGTCGGGTGCATCTTTGCTGAACTTTTAGGCAGGAAACCGCTGTTTCCAGGGACCGAATGTCTCAACCAACTGAAACTGATAGTCAACATACTCGGAAGTCAAAGAGAAGAAAACATCGAGTTTATTGATAACCCAAAAGCAAGAAACTTCATAAAGTCGCTTCCTTTTTCACCGGGGACTTCATTTTCTCGGCTTTACCCTCATGCTCATCCCTTAGCCATTGATCTGCTGCAGAAGATGCTGGTTTTTGACCCTTCAAAGAGGATCAGTGTGTTTGAAGCGCTTCGACATCCCTACATGTCTCAACTTTATGACCCGAATACGGACCCTCCGGTTCAAGTACCCGTGGATCTTGATATAGATGAAGATTGGGGGGAGGAGATGATAAGAGAGATGATGTGGAAGGAGATGGTTTATTATCATCCTGAAGCTGTTGCTGCTGCTAATGCAGAGGTTATGTTGTAACTTGTTATGAGTGTAATAACTAATAAGCATGGATGTAATGCATTATTAGTTTGTGCTGTTAAATGCATTATGATGCAAAACAATTTGAACTACTTGTTATGTACATAAGTGTGTATGTTTCTTTTCACCAAGATTTCTTGATTCTACTCTTGGGTTAGAAGTTAGAAGTTAGAACAAAAAAATTAGGGTCCACACTAGCCCAATAACAGGTCCCAACATGCAGCCCAATAGGTCAAAGCCCAATGTGGCCTATGTTAGAATTCAATAGCCCAACACATATCAAGTCCACTAAAACTCCAGAGGTGCAAAACCATGAAAACATATGCCTATGCCCTATGATTCTAGGAATACAATTTAAAACAGGTTCGGTCCGTAGTCAATGAGGTTAAAACCGGTTTGAGTTTCAACAAGGAAGATTATATACCCGTTCCGAACCTACGGTTTATAACCGTGATCATACCGGTTTCTAGTATACTAGTTTCAAACCGTTGTAGTTTTAGTTTTGTTTGTTGGTTTCGGCTCCCAAACTTTTTTTTCAACTCTAACATACATCTTTATTTATCTTCTTTTGGTGTTAATTCATTTTCATACATGAGAGGGGGTGGTTATCAGCAACAAGTGCATAAATAATAATATGTATTTTAAAAGATAAATAGTGTTAACTACTGTTGAATCAAGAATCCAACAGCTAGTAGGAATCCAGATTAATGATCGACGGGCATGAAGACGAGAGCACTTCGGACAAGTGTATAAAACAGATGAAGTTGATATATACTAACTAAGATCAGTGTAAAAACATTAAAATTTGTATAAATTTTGTAAAAACTTTTTATAAATGATATAAGTGCAAAATGTATAATTGATTTAAAATGTTAATTTAAAACACCCTTATAAAAAATTATACATATTAAAGTTGATATAAATGTACAAATATTTTTTTTTGAAAAATTGTTATTTGAAAACAGTAATGTTAACATTAGTATAAATACTAATATAACAGTAAGAAATATGATGTTTGTTACCAAGATAATAAAAACTACCAGACGTCAAATGTATCCCTAGGCATACAATGTTATTAACATGTGAATAAATTGAATTATATAAATCAAAATTGTTACAAACAATAGATATTAAAATACTACAATGATATACTTAATAAAATAAAATAACATAAAAAACACTTGCATTGTCGAAATAAATTATTACTATAATATAAGACAGAGGAAAGATGCAGGGAAAGAAACCACCGACTTTCGATATTTTATTATTTTTGGAAAAAGAACTATAAGATTCCTTATTATTATTGAATAATTCTTTTCATTTTAGCCTCTTTTTAAAATTTAGGCTAAAATTATCCTAACACTGTAGGAGGAAACACACCATGTTAATTTGATAACAAATTAAAGAAAAAGGCTTTGCTACTTGCACTGAACAGTGGTAGCATAATATATTTATCTAAATATTTTCATATAAGTTCATCCATAATATTTTCCCGTAACAAAAGAGAATCAAGTGTCGACGATGTTAGTGTTAGTATTGTCATTTTATTATAACTAGATTCACTTAATTCTAGCAGAGATATTGAGATAAATATATTTAAGTTAGAAGATGTAAAATGCAATTTGATCAAAACTATAAATAATTTTGGCCACTAACATGCCTCTAAGGTTATAATGGATGAAACCACTAGACCATGTGAGATTCCAAAAGGGGCACAACTCCTTTGATCTGGTTTAAGAGGCAACACCCCTAGTTGTTTTGAAATTCATAAAAAGTAATTTAAAAATAATTATTAGGAGGAGGTGATGATTGGACGATTGGTGGTAACTGATTATCAATAACAAAGTTTTCCCACTAAAAGGTTCGTTGTGATTCCAAACACCAAATTAGCTCATCTAAAACACCTTTAGATCACAAATAACTAGTTTCCTTTGATTGAGCGATCTATCTCATCATATTACTTCCCTTCCCGGTTAGAGCAGATGCAAGATTCAATCCAAGCATGAACTTAAGTTATTATCTCAACCATCAATTTAGAAAAGAAAACTCTTAAAAACTTAAAATTAATAGAAAAACTTTCATATAATTTTCTTTTATCATTGAAAGTATTATGATTAAGTTACTTTATCTCTTTTATCTAGTTTGGAGTTTAAGTTATTTCTTTAATGTTTCTAGGTGTACATGTTTATATATAAACACATAGTTTCTTTTATTATTTTATATGATCTGGTTCCACTCTTACTTTATATTACTGTGAATGCTTTGAGCGCCCCAATATTGGACTTTGAATACTTACATTCATACATGACCTCATGAGTCATGTTATACATGGAAAATGATGGTTGGAACTTACTCAAGCATGTTATACGTACATATATGAAAAGTGGTTAAAATTTGTTAAATTGTTTGGATTAAAAGGGTAATTAGGATTAGATACGGTAAATGAATTTATAAATTAAAGGATAAATTAACAAGTTTTGTACAAAAATTAATGAAACTCTTAGACAACATGCAACTATGCAAGGTTTAGATTATAATATGATATAATTGTTTACAAAAAATTCATTGCAGTTACTTCAACAACATATATATGATAATTATTATTTATTTTAAGTTTATAAGACTATAATATGAGATAATAGTGAATAAAAAGTTCATTAAATAATAACTAAGTTTCATGAAGCTATCGGGCCGGTGTGATTATTTGAAATTACTTCAACAACATTAAGATCACACCTCGTATATAAACAAGTTCAACTTCATTTTAATTGGAAAGTTAATGAACATATAATAAAAGTTTGTCGACCAACTTTGACACTGTTCTATGGTATGATAAAAGCTAGAAAATCATAGAAGGATATCTTCTTTAGTAATATTAGATCTTGAATTTGCATGGTCCCTAATTCATATGTGCTTGCATGCATGCATGATCCACATCTTTAATAAAGCTAAATCTGTCGTTGCCCCTCTTTATTCATAGATCGATTTATCTTTAAATCCAGTCGTACATGTTACCATGTGAAGTTTATGGTTTTGTATTTACCCATAAACAAACACAATGTATCGATTACATATATGGAACATTGGAAAATGGAACAACAACAACAAGAAGAGAATTAAACAAGGATATATGTGATATATCGCATATGAGTAGGAAACAATGTAGTTAAGCCGTTCTTGGATCCTCAAAATTTACCAACATATTTCTAGTATATCATTAACAACTTGCTAGTAGGAAAAATAAAAAGGTTGAAGTAATTTACAACATATATGTGAGTTATAGCAACAAATGTCACTACAACAAAATGGCATGTGCCGACTACATGTAAAAGTTTGATTACGTATAGAGTTTTTAATAGAAGAGCTCATAATTATAAAATTTAATTTTGTTGTTTGTTGTACTTAAACTTAAATAAGTTATATATACTTTATTATTTTTATAAAAAGAATTATGTCATAAAATCAAACATTCTATTTATTTTAATTTGAATACCACACTGCAGTACTATTTTTATAAGAAGAACCTACTTTATTTAATAAAAACGTTTGTGTGTATACATGCATAACTATGACTATGCATATAAATAGAATGTATAACGGTTTATATATGGTTGCGTTATAGTTGTATATAGTTGCACAATTTATGTGTAATTATTTAACATTATGCGATTTTACGATGCGATTGCATTCCCAAGCTAGTCACATATATATGGCGTTCAAATTGGCAAGTAATTAACTTTATGTTGGGAAGTGGGGGTGGGTGCATGCAAAGCTTTGCAACGAAGGAAGTCATGTAGAATGGATATGAACAAACATTGGATGGTTTTCCTTTACACGCGATTATTATGTTGGCAATGGGGGACATGATCCCCAAAGTTTTTATGATTCTATAAGTCGTCTCCATAAAGATAGTTCAATTTGCACATGCCAAATTGAATAACAACATGCCAGTAACTCTTAAGTCTTAATTTTATTTTATTTTTATTAATGATAAACTTATCATTTTTTTAATATAAAATATGATATGATATATTAAAAAGACAAGGTCAAACCAAAACAAAGGTTGATTTATTTCTAATTTTAAAATTTTAATGGTTCTTTTATGTCAGAACGTACATTCAAAACCAACATAGGTATAACTAATTTTAGTAAATATGTGTATTACACGAGTTAAATAAATAAAATATTAAATATAATAAAATTTTATTAAGTATAAATTAAACGATATTGTAAAATTAGATATGATTGAAATTGTGTATGAGTAATAATTATAAGTAATATAAAAATGATATCAATTTTTTTAACTTTTAGTTTTAACTTTTTTTTAAAATGAAAATTAAATATTTTGTTTCAAAACAAACCATATTGAAAAATATCATTTTTAAAAATTACCTTATTATAACTTTTAATTTTAATTACTTTTGGTTTATCATAGATGTAACTTTTTTAAAACACCAATTTTTAAATACTTTATATTTTTTTAAAGGTTTGATGTTATAGAAAAAGTTATTATTTTATAAAAAAGTATTTTCTAGAAATAACATTAATAAAAATATCATATTTTTAGTTTATTAAAAAAATATTTTTAATCTAAAAAGAAGTTAAACAATATTATTAGTAGTTAAGGTAATTATTTTATAAAAGAGAGAATCGAAAAAATTTTGATGAGGAAGAATTTGATTCTGCGACGTGTCCAACATTGTTACTCTTTTATTAGAGTAATAGAATTATTTATTAAATATTTGATAATTAATCATATTTTCCTTGTTAAAAATTACATACGATTTACTTATTAAACACTCATTACGCATTCAATAAAAGGACTAAAGTAAAAGGGTTACTTCGTGTGGTTAGCCATTTGGTTCAACAGCATGAGCAACAAAGGGTAAGGCCCGAGGCCTTTCAGGTCCTGGGTTTGTACCTGATTTTAGAGGATTTTTTTATATATGTAGGTTTCCGTTAGAACTAAACAAAACATGATAATGCGTCTGATATACAAGTTTTCTTTCGTCTCAAACAATCAACTTTGTTAAAAAAAGGAGTATAGTAAAATGACTACTTAATGTATCAATGCCAATCTCATTAAAAGTTTGACAAGACATATGATGAGACCAAATCATTTTTAAAGTAGATTTTTCTGATGAGGTATTATCAAAAAGATATTTATTATAATGAGTGATTTGAAAATTTTTAAAATTTATGTCCTTTCATTTTTTTAACTAGCCTTATTAAATAAAATTTTATATATGAATTACAAACGGTTATAATATTAGTTATATCTTTACGTATTTATAAATAAGTAACTCAAGGTGTCATATGACTTTTTTTTGGGGTTTTCACCTAGTTTTTCACATGACAATACGACATTAAACCTATCTTTATTATAATAAAGCAAAGATTTTATCCGTCACATATTAACTTCTGGTGAAGTCAGCTAGCTTATGATGTTTTAGTCTCTCTCTTATGAAATGATAAAACAATTATGTTTATAAATAATAAAACTACTAAATTATTTAACATTGTATTCCTCAAATAAATAACGTATGTTAATTTAGTTTGCTATTGAAAAAAATGCGATTCGTCTAAGTTAATTTGTTTCAAAACTTAAAAAAAAATTAATAATAACAAACTTTTTTCAAATTCTAGACTTAATAATCAAAATAAATTAAATATAATAGTGACATAATAACATAATCTTTCTGTGTTTTTCTTAAGATCAACGTAATTTTTATAATTTCTTAAGATTTTTAATTTAAAATTTGAAAAAAATGATACATAAAAAATAAGTTAAATTTAAAATATACAAATCGAAAGACAATGATTAAAATTAATAAACATAAAAGATCATAACAATAAAACACTTTAAAAAATTAAACAAAAAATTCTAATCAAATACATGTGTTTCATTTGATAGAAAAGAAAAACTAATGCTTTTAACAAAATGAATTTATTCAAATCATGTAATACATGAACTTTTAATACATTAAAAAATTATTTATGAGTTTTTTAGTTTGTAAAAAAGCAACATTAAACATAGCGGTGTAAACCCTATCAAGATTCAAACATTACGTAAAATTAATTGATTGTTACATTATCGCATCTAACTCATTTAAAAACACATTGCATCATATTTGATCTATATATTAATAATTAAGTGAGACATGTTAAACAGTTTAATTAAAAATGCTGCTCAATCAATTTTATTTAACATTATAAAAAATTTAATATATTAAGTTTTATATGTTTACAACTTGATTACATCTTAGTTACAATCCATATCTTTAAAGAGATAATTTGATGGTAAAAGATGTGTTTTCTAATTAAATGATTGTGTGTTCAAATGATGCTGTATACAGATTTTGATTGAATTTTTTAGTGGTAATAATATAAAAAAAAAATTACAATGTGTGAGTTCATTTACCAACCATGAAACCGTTTGACTAGTTTAGTAATGTTTTCATTGATTTCATAAACTTTGCCACTTATAATTATTAGTTTTCTCCACCACCACCAACAGCTGTCCCTTGTATCCTTGTGGAACTTTCTCACCACCCTACGTCCTCAATCACTCTTCCCTTTTTCATCTATTTAATCACCCCCTCATCTTCACTCTAAATTCTCTTCCATTCCTTTCGATCTCTTCTATAACCATCTTCTTCATTCATCCAATCATTCATCATCATCATCAATCATTCTTGTTATTTTCTAGTTTTATTTCATACTCGAAATCAAACACATAGATGTTCATCGATTGATGTCTCCTGTCCTCAGCGAAATCCTCCGGTCCGGCTTTACCATCAACTCCTCACTCCGTCGCCGGACCCATCTCGTTCAGTCCCTATCCGTCGTCTTCCTCTATTGGTTCTACGTTTTTTCATGAACAACATCCCTTCCATCCACTCGTCCTATATCATATCATATTATATCATATCATATCATATTATATCTGCTTTTGCGAACAATAGACCTACTTACATCTGTAAGAGTTAAATACTAATTCAATTATTCAAGTTCCTTTTTTTTGTTTTTTATGGCTTCTTCAAGTGGTAATTCGTCTCGGATCCATACTTCAGGATCCGAGGAGGATTTGATGGATCAGAGGAAGAGGAAGAGGATGCAATCAAACCGCGAATCGGCACGCAAATCAAGGATGAGGAAACAGAAGCATCTGGTTGATCTGACGGATCAGATCAACCAGATGAAGAAAGATAACGAACAGATTCTCACCGCCATTAACAACACCACACCGCAGCTTGTTAATGTGGAAGCAGAGAATTCTGTTTTGAGGGCTCAGATGGGTGAGCTTACACAGAGGCTAAATTACCTCAATGAAATCATCAGTCTCATGAATAATAATAATAATTGTACAACCACTCATTGCATTAGTGGTGCAAGTGGGATGTATGAGTTTGATGATCACCATGATTTTATTAACAATAGTTGGAACTTGATGTACTTCAACCAACAACCAATCATGGCTGCTGCTGAGATGTTGCAATATTAGTGTTTAAAGTTAGGTTTGGTGATGCTTTATTGGGTTGTACTTTTAGGTTTGAGTGGTGGTGATGGTGGTTGAGTTGGATCTTTGTATTGATCAAATAATAAGTTGGATGTTTGTATGTTAAGATCAAGGTTGGTATCTATTGGAGAAGGAAGAAAGTGGTTATTATCATGCCTTGTTTTATTTTCTTATTATTTGTTATGTTTTTTTTCTTTATTTATAACATTAGTTATTGTTTGTTAATAGGCTGTTCGTAGTGAGACGTGATAGGATGACACATCAGTTTTATTACAGTAGAACATCGTGCATGAGGGCGTGACTGATAGGCCCAACCGTGACCATTACTGACCAATACAACATGAGTGATCCAAGGCTTTTGCTTTTTCGTTTTTTTAACCACTAACCATAATACATAATTATCTCTTCTTTAATTAAACCTTACATTCATACAAATATCATTACGTCTGTTAGTTAATGTGAGTGTGATAGTAGTCACTGTGTACGTGACGCTTACGTGACAACATTTTTTCATCATTATCATTGAAACTGTAAATGACAGTCTAGCTTAGAACTTTTGTCAAAAACGATGAAACCATTGAACAAATAGTAGATGAAATAATACAAAACAAGTACTCGTGTATATTACTCCTGAATTAAACCAAATGGAATTGTATGAACTAAATTTACGTGTTTATGCTTAATCAAATTGAAATCTATAATCTTTATGGTCTATCTTAATTTTTTTTTGTTACTTACATGGTCTCTGGACTTTTATATTAGTCAAATCTATAAAATTAGAAAATGAATTTATTAATGAGATAGTAAAATTAAAGACTTAAGATTAAGCATCCATTTCTTTTATTAGATACAATCACTTCAAAGATGAGTTATAAACTCAATCCATAAAATGATAAAATGTTGGTTTATTCCAAACTAACCCTTAAAACTTTATTGCCACAAATGTTATTATCATACATGTTCTAGATAGAAAAACCCGAGTGGGTTGCGTTATTGAAGTGCACAAGTGGTGCTTTCATTAAAATGTCACCAATATAATCATATGTATCGATACAAAAATTTAAAGTTAGAGTTCTCGTAACCACATGTGGATCAAAGACTATTTGGTCACTAAGCTCATTATAGGCATCATATCCATGAATACATCTACAGAAAGAAGGGAGAGTATTTCATGAAGAGACCATGTGATAATGTTCCTCCGAGATAACAAAGAAGTCATTTCAATGCCCTCGATTTGGTGGTTATCTATAGAACGACGCATGGACTCACAAACCTTATTTAGTAAGGGGAAGGTCTGGTCTAGTGATGATTCGATGCCGAACAACACTTACAAATTAGACAATATATATATCTTGTCGCATCAAAATATAAGTAATTTAGATTTGACATGGACTTTGAATCGCCTAAGATTAATATTTTAAATCAAGAAATAGATTCTAAGCTTAAGATTCTACGTATACATGATTATATAGTCATTCACATGTGAAGAAAGAGATTATATGTTTGGAGTTTGAAATTTTCAACCGAATCATTTGCAACTTTAACTAAAAGCATTTTCAAGGAACATCTTCACGTAGCCAGCCTATACATCACATGGAAACCTTTCCAATCTAGGCAAAACAGGCTTTAAATCAACTCAAATGTATGACAAAAATATGTTCGTATGTCTTTCAACTTTAGGAAAAAAAACATTTTAAATTTTAAGTTTATATGATAACCACACTCGTAGACTCAATTTAATCACTTTATTTTTAACCCTTTTTTTGAATTGTGATCTTTAATATATAAATTTTCAAATTTTATTCACACATCCATGTAATTTACATAATTCATAATTTACTTTCTAAGGATTTTGTGTACTTACATTCATCTTTGGAAGTTACTACCTCGTGTCTCCATGACTTTAAATGTTGAACTTTCTAAAATTAATTTTCTATTATTAGTACTTTAATTAACACATTAACTTAATTTACTATGAACACTAACTTAACTTTAACTTAATTTAAATTTACTATCAACAGTAACTTTATATATATGACACATATTAAATTTGGTCACATGAATCACATGGTTTTTAAAGCTCGTATAATTTTCTGGCCGTAAGATTGCCACACAATACCCTTCTTTCTTTAGTAACCCAAGTTTTTGTATCAAACCAATGATATTTGTACATCAGTATGGACCACTTTCGAATAGTCGTTGAACCACCACGAATCACCACCGACCACTATTTTCTCTCTCTAACTCTCTATTTCTCTCGTTATTAGAAATTCTAAAATGAGCCTTCAATGCCTTTATTTGTAGTTGGGTTTCACATATATATGAGTCATAGGGCTCGATACGGATCGTATAGAGGATACATGTCAAAGGTGGTTCTGTGATTGACTCGTGTTGCAAGGTTACATGGCACGTGGTGGCTATAAAACATGCTCGGTGACATTCTTATACGCGCCATATGATTCTATTGGTCGTATTCCTATATAGCTTGTCGTAAAAATGCGTAGCAAACTAATTATAACCTCTTTTCTAGTAGTGTATGCCCATTTGGATAAATGATAGTTTTTAGCCCCTCCAGTCACGACTTGACATCCTTGTTTATCGACTTTCAATATTCAATCATAAACTTCCCTAAAATAGTTCCCGTGGTTAATCTGTCGGTTCTTCATGGTTTGGTTTTGACAGTTTTTAAGTCAAACAGTTAGTATTTTTTTTATATTATTGAAGACTGAAACATGACCGTTGAAAATTAAAACTGAAACGAAACCTTTTTTAAGGGTTTGGTTTCACAATTTGAGTTTATCGAGCCTTTAAAAAAATACATAAAAAATAAATAAATAAAGGTGGTAAGAAAAAGGCTATCGAATATAATTGTCCAAAATCGCACCTTGTAAGTTGTAAAATAAATAAAAGTAACTACAGTGCCTTTATATAACAGTATAACAAATACCAATTTCACCCGTATAATACCGAAGTACTATTTGGCCCAGCAATTTTATACTTTCATAACAGATCCACTTCAAGTATGATTTAACCCAATTTAACTTTTGTTGACTTTACTATAGAATATACTAATTAATATAGTACATAAATATATATAATTCGAACTATCTAGAAAAATCTACAACTTATAATAAAAGACTAACTATGGGTATTCGTGGCGTCTTTCTAGCACGTCCACCTAAGCTCCACATGTGCATTGCCACATGTCATTACATCCTTTAATCTTGAGTTACTATAAATTTGGAAACTATTAACTCATATCAATTACATATTAACTCATATCAATTACAATAAATATTATATTAATGATCAATTATTACTTTTAATTTGTTTGACATTTTTATAAGAAATTATTATTTATGTTAACAAATAATGATTAAGTTATTAATTTTAGTATTACTCTTAACAAATTTTGTTTTATTAAAATAAAAGTTTCTGTCATATTTTCTTTTAAAATAATATATTCCTCTTAATTAATTTAAAAATTCATGACATTATTCATATTTTTGATATTTTTGTTATTTAACAACATTTCATTGCTATGACTTTTACTCATTATTTATTTATAACTTTAAATATCATTACATAAATAAGTATTTACATCTTTATAAACAATTAGTTTTTAATTTTGTATGTTTCTTGTCTTAGTTACGTATTATCGTTACATACTTTTGTAGATTTTATCAAATTTGTTCATTAGTTAATATTTTTTTCTACATTTTTATGTTCAATTGTTCTACCTTCATTTGTTTTTATTGTGAAACATCATAATTTTTTGATATCATTATATAAAAAAAGTTCTTATTCTAATTTATCTTTTCAACATCATATATATTTATCATATATACATATTACTGTAATTTATTTACTCATGTGTCATTTTAAGTATTGGTCCACCCGTGTAACACACGGGTCACTAACCTAGTAAAACAATATATAAACACTTACCGTCTGGTCCGGTTTTATACGACCGGCTTTTTGTATGAAACGTAAGCCAAATCAGTGGTTACGGTTTGAAATCTTTGAAAGCGACCGACTGTATGTTAAACAAAAAAACCGATCACTTAACCAACTCGATAACTGGTTTGGACGGTTTTAAACCGAACCATGAACGCCCTAAAAGTATTTAAACACATACCTACGGAAAAGTAAAATTATACATAGTTTTTGTTCAAAAATTTGCCCTTGATTAATCTTATTTCACATTTACTTGCATTATCCACTGCCAACACCCGTGAAGGCCAAGGTGCTTGTTTCTCTATATAGAACTTAGACATTAGATTAGGGCATAAGCAAAAACAAAATGCCTAGAAGTTCAAGTTTATTTGATGTCGATCCGTTATTTTGTGAGTGTTTGTGATTGTTTTTTTATAACCTATTTTTAACTTATTAACTTTTTAAAAAGTTAATAAGTGAAAAAAAAAATATTTGGCAATCTCAAAAATACTTTTTAAATTGATTTTCATATAAGATAAAAAAAAGTTTTTAAAAAGTAAGAAGGGTGTTAATTATTAAATTTTAGAAAACTTATTTTAGTCAAATTTCTTATTATACTTCTCTATGCCTCCTATTAACTCGCTTCATTTTTTAAAGTATGTCATTTTTATCATTTATATTATACTAATTAGCAACTTTAGGTTGCATTGGTTGTTGTACTATGTACGTTAAATGTTGTATATGTCTTTTGTTTTTGTTTAATCTTTTATTATAGACCCTATACTTTTACACTTTTACAATTTAATCTCTATAACTTTTTATTTTCAACTTTGATCACAGACTTTTCATCTTTTATAAATTTTTCGTTTTACATCTCGATCTAGATTTTGAGAGTTTACACGATGTGACGTACAGGTGTGCTTCAACGTTATTAAGCTAATTTTTTCCTGTTTCACGCACATTGTTCATTGTTTTTACGTCTACTTTTTCGTTTGTTTTTACTTTTTAAGTATTTTAATGCGAGTCTTTTCGGTGTTGGTGGTCGTTGACTGTAATGTGACATTGGTGTTACTTGACACGGTTTTACGCCCCCAGTCACAACGCGAGGGGCCTAATACTAGTATTATACTAATTAGCAACTTTGGGTTGCATTGGTAGTTGTATTATATGCATTAGAGGTTGTATATGTTTTTTGTTTAATTTTCTATTTCATTTATTTTTTTATTTTAAATCCAATATTTTTACGTCTTTTATAATTTACCCATACAATTTTTTACTTTTAACTTTGGTGGCTTATTCTTTTCTTCTTTTACAAAATTTTTGTATACATTTCGCTCTAGATTTTGAGAGATAATACGCCATAACGTTCATGTGTAGTTCAACATTGTTACATATATTTTTTCCTACTTAACAGCCCGGTTGCAACGTCTGGATCCTAGATCGACTAAGCTATTGTTTTTAAAGTTTTACGTTTTACAAGCGTGGTTCAGTGATTTAACATCTGATTTCCGTTCGGTTTTATTTTTTTCGTTTATTTTTTTTATACGAGTTTTATGGCGTTGGCGGTCGCTGATGGTGGTGTGACATTGATGTTATTTGGCATGATTTTACGCCCTCGTCGCAAAACCGGGGGGCTTAATACTAGTTTTACAACTAATTTATAAGTAATTCAAACTTTTATTTTAAAACTTTTTTGAAAATCATAAATTAATAAGTAGTTTTATATTAAAAATAAATTTCAATGAAAATAAACAATGCCACACATTACCTTTGTTTACTTGAACTAAAAAACTTGTTGGATTAATTAGTCATGGATCAGTACCACAAGATTCATCTAGTTGTAGCCGGAGTTATCTCATGGACAACTGCATTCTTGTTAACAAGAATAATTTTCCCCAAATGGTCTTTTGATCTGTGTAAACGTATGGTTTCGACAATTCATGCTGTCTTTGCAGTCATCTTGTGTTCTTTATCCATTCAAGATTGGAGTTGCCCTTTGTGTCCCTTGGCTTCAAACTCAACCCCTCTTCAGGTTCGACATAAAGTTCAAATCTTGTTGGAATTTAACTTACTTTTGTCAAAATCTTGAATTTACACTCTTGTTTTCTTGATTCTGTAACCTACGAATAGATGAGAGCTTCAGCACTCAGTCTTGCTTATTTCATCTATGATTTAGCATGTTGTTGGCTTGATAATAATATAAAGATCGATAATTTGAGTCATCATTTGGTTAGCATCGTTGGAATTGGAGCAGGTCTTGTTTATGAAATGGTACTATACCCTTTTAGTTTCTCTTGCTAAATTTGACTTTTGTAAGATGAATTTGGATTTTTTTTTGAAAGTTAACATGATTTGTTTGTAGTATGGATCAGAAACTGTGGTTACATTGTTGTTCACAGAGATATCGAGTCCGTTTCTCCATTTAAGAGTGTTTCTTAAAGAACTTGGTTATAAGAACAATGGCCTCAATGTAGCAGCTGATGTTAGTTCCTTTTACATATGGCCTTTGTCATTGCTATAAACAGACATATTGTTTTCTGTTAATTTGGGTACAACTTTATTGAACATACAGGTTTCATTTGCAGTGATTTTCACACTTGCAAGAATGTGTTTTGGACCATATCTCTGTTATGTTACAGTATGTGCCAAGAATCCTCTTCTCATCAAGGTCTCATTTCATACATTTTCTCAAGAGTTTTAAGATTGTATGCATCAATGATATGTTCTATACGTCGTGTCAAAAAGAGTCTCTTAGACCTTGTGTAGAACCCAACATTTGAACTCTTTTGGATCTTTGATCGGATATCAATTATGTGCAGGCAGTGGGCTTGGGACTTCAGTTAGTGAGTGCTTTCTGGTTCTACAAGATTGCAGAAATGGTGAAACACAAATTGCGTACGAGATCCACTACTAAAACCTTTTAAATCTAGCCCATTAATGCGTATTAGTAACCAATTCATTCAATGATACTGTACTTAATTTTTGAATATGCTACATGATTTTCTACTTTTGGGAGGTAATTAAAGTTCCATTTTCGACTCATCACACATGATTTATTAGAGCTTTCGACCCGTTTTGAGCAGCCTATATGAATGTAGCAAGTTAGAAGAAATTAACCATATTTTCCTTCATTAGAAACTACAGAGGTTCCAACAACACAATAAACTAGAGAGCTTATCTAGTTATACTTAGTTAACCATTCGACAGTTCTTCCTCACCTCACCATCATAACCAGTGAGGGGATTAATGTTTCCCATTTTAACCATTGATCTAGCAAACTGATCATAAAAGAGAGCATCATCCTCCGCGAATGCTTTCACCAGATACATAGTTTCTTCAACATTTCCAGACAGAAGCACTTGATCAGAAGTTAGTAATCCTTTTCCCAGCATTATGAGCTGGAAATATGTGTTATCAAACCTTGCAGGAGATGCAAAATCTAGAGGAGAAATGTTGTTATCGCCACCGGTTTGTGGGCAAATTGTTTTTAACCCGTTGTAGTAGGTAACCTCTAGAGTTGAATCTGGTTGATTGTTTCCATCTTGATTGTATAGCCTTTGCTTAAATGAAGTGCATCTTGCCATTCCTATGGTATGAGCTCCTAAAAGATGAGACAAAATTCATTATTTTTATTTGTTAGATTCACATATATATTGTATTGTCATCTCACCACATAGACCCTACTGTATGAGTGATATTATTACTGGGTATGTTTGTTTGTCTGTTTTGTATTAATGTCGGTTTTCTACTAACCAGAAAGAGAGACCAGATCAGCTTCATCAAGACCTTGTTGCCGAAAAAGTGTTATAAGGTTTTGAATGGTGGAGTTTGGTGGTGGAAGGTTGTTGTTCGAGCCGCTGAGACTAGCTTGTGTTGCATCCCTCCTTCCTAACGGCAGCTCCCAGTTTGGTCCGCCACTCTAAGACATTATCACAAGCAGATTTTCGTTAGTTAATCGCGGATTCTTAAAATTAAATAGTCATCTTTAAAATTTTGATATGTATCAAAACACCTAGAATAGTAAGATATGAAGTTTAATTGCATACTAGTACAGTGGACCCTCGAGCAGCAAGTGCAAGAATATCTGCACATGAAACAGTCTCCGGACATGCTTCTTCTAGCTTAGATTTGATCGCGTCGATCACTTCAAATCCTCTAATTGAATTACTGTTAGGCCCCGAGTTCTTTTCACTAGCAAATACTTCACTATCATCCAACAAGACAGATGCATCACATCCCTAAGACAAAACCAACATAATATCAATTTTCAAATGTAACATAATGCATGTGAATTGTGATCATGCATGAAAATGTAACATGATTACCTGAACAAAGCAGTCATGAAAATGAAGCCTTAGTAAAGAAGCAGCCATTCTTGGCTCTTCAGCAATGACACTCTCAAGTACAGACATGACAATGTCATTAGCTTGAGGACATGTAAAACTATAAAATTCTGGGAAAAGACCAAAATACCCTTGGCCGCCACCGAAAGACCCATCTCCACCTCCTCCACCGCCACCGAAAGACCCATCTCCGCCTCCTTGGCCGCCACCCCATCCAAAGCTGAACCCCGGAAAAGCAAAGCATATACCGTAGGACGAGAGCAAAACCATTAGCATGAAAGCAGTGTAGAGAATAGAAGCCATAATTGATGAACCTATAGTTGGGTTTACTTTATGAAGAAAGATTGCATGATGAAGAGCAAATCACTGATGCTTATAAAGAGTAAGCTCAAGTTCTTTTTTAGAAATGTCCAATGAGTAGTAGGTTGCTATGACCATTTCAAGATGCATACTTGCATGATACCCTTTTAGATATGTCCAATGATTAGGTGTTTTTGGTGAGTTTTCAGGGCCATAATACGCGATACAAGATCTTACGGAAGCTTAAAGTGAAATCGTATAGGACGGGTTAGGTTTGATGACACAAATTGAGAAGAAAATGGTTGAACAAAACACGTTAAAATGTGTTAATTATACCAAGAGAAGAAGTTGACATAGGAAGAAAAGAATACCTTATGATTTTTAAATATTTGAAACGAAGTTTTGCTATACTTTTTGAAGAGTGGTTGTGATTTCACCTCACCTGCTCCAAGATAAAAGATGTTATTAATATGTCATACTTTTGCTTTAGAATTGATCAAATTAGGTCCTTGAATAGTAAGTGTGGTCACAAGCGTCGCCCTTTGATTAAAACCATCACCATTGAGCATGTGATACGTGGCTTACTCCATAATTAAGGCGTGAAGTATTACACATAGCCTTACAAGCTAGGATAGTTTTTATGGTCAACTTATATTAACGATTTCGTCCCTAGCTTTGAGAATTTACAAGTATAGTCCAATAGTTTACGGAAACATAACAACTTTGGTCTCTAAAGTAGATGTCCGTTAAGTTTGAAGTTTAACAGACATCCACAACATAGTTATTGCTGATGTGCAATAGTTTCACTTAGAGATGTCAATACGTTTTAGTTATTGATAATTGATAATTACAATGATGTAATTAAAGACGTTTAATTCAGTCTAGCTCATACGTTTAGTAGAGTTAAAAAATCGAATTTTCTTTTGGTTTGAGCACAAAACAATGGTGCTCCTCTTTTGAACAATATAATTTTTTGGAAGACTTTGTATGCTCACCGAACACCTACAAAAGAAATTTACTCGTTAAAGTTATTCATAGCAGTTACGTTTATATCTTTTTGTATTATTATGATTTTTTAACAAGATTTCTCATGTTTACAAGAAAATCGTAAAAAGAACATCACACTTTCATCTTAGAAATAAAAGGTAACATAAAAGATACTTTCAAATATGGAAATATTTAAATGCTTCGAAGAAAATACATATTAAATAATGAATACTATACGATCGTATTAAATTGAGAAACTAATTGGTTCCCATTTTTAGATGCTCAAAATTAATTGTTATACGTGGGGTCGGAGTGGGGCGTAAGTAGGTAGGTAGAATTATATACGGTTGAGATTGATGTTTGTAGAAAGATTTAGGTGGGTTTATTAGCGTCTAATATTTCCAGTATTAATGTTTAAGAGATCATAACGTTGTCATTTGAGTTATCTGGTGAGAGTCAAAAACTTTTTGAAATAAATTAGGGTTAAAATCCGGATATTAAGTAAATTAAGAGTTGTTATAATTTTGTAGCAGGATAGGAATATATAAGTGTACGAGTAATCGTATATTCAAAACTAAACATAAAAAAAACATTTCACACGATTGTTGTTCTATCAACCTATTTATAGTAGTTCGATAAATCAAAAGTAATATAAATCGAGTCACATCCAATAGAATTTCTATGATATATGGACGGTTAAAGAGTAAGAAATAAACATAAGATATGATGGAAAATCTGATGCTTTGACAAATAGTTATAGCCTCATAGGTAGTTTGTCCAACTCAAACCCCATATTTCCTAGTATTGAGTTCTA
The DNA here is from genome assembly GCA_025215565.1 of Flaveria ramosissima. Lineage (NCBI taxonomy): Eukaryota > Viridiplantae > Streptophyta > Magnoliopsida > Asterales > Asteraceae > Flaveria > Flaveria ramosissima. The sequence continues at coordinate 87,038,246 of CM046035.1, forward strand.
GTTTCTTTAAAATATGTTCCTTAATTTTTACTGTTTTAATTTGTTTCCACTTTTAACCGTAAAGTGTGAATTGTAGATGTCTTTATTAATTCACGTGTTTCCTTATCTCTCTAATTTGATCCCCGTTATGTAAAAAGTTTTACATTATAAGATTGTAGTTATGTGCTTCAATTTTATGTGTTTTTTAAGTTCAAAAAATATTATCTTCTTATTCATAAATTAGAGAATTTCTCGATCAAACTGTTTCTATAGTAGTTTTCAAGGGATAGCTTGGTGATAAATGGTACAGTCTTTAATTAAATAGTTGGAGGTTCAAATCTTATAATATGTGAGTTTACTGAAAATTTCCTAACTAATGGGAATTGTTGTTAAGAAAAAAATAGTTCTCTAAGGAGAAACATTAGTTTAGCAAGAGAAATTGAATGTTTCACACTTTACCTTGGTTACTCGGATAGTCGGATCCGCAATCAAATTTCACTACTCATTTTTCAACATTCATAACCTGCATTTTTTTTATTTTAGAAAGTTTAATAGTTTAAGTTTGCCCCTTTTATTTTAAGACTTATGCTTTTGCCTTCGATAAGTTTATCAATCCTCTAAATTCAATAATTATTTCAGCAAGATTCAATTTTAAATACATGAGTAATGATTTAGCTGTGGTTAGCAATTTAGCATGTTTTGAGTTGGTATGCTCTTATTTCTTTTGTTTAAGTCCAGACTTGGTAGACATGGTCCATTGGGCCTGATCCATACCATAAATCCCTCAATCATTTGAGATTTGAGAGTAGGTTAATAGTCAAAGTCAAACCGGTTATTTGAGAAAATAGTTCATTAATTAACCACTTGGTAGACATGGTCCATTGGGCCTGATCCATACCATAAATCACATGTTAATATTGTTTTATTTGACCTTAAAAGAAGAGTTCTAGTATATTGACAACCCCAACTGTATTAGCATCCTAACCCTCACTGTATGTCTAACGCTTACTCTATGAGTGAGATTCGACCGGATATGTTTGTTTGTAATGGTAAGTATATAAACATAAAGGGACTACAAGATCATTAAACCAACATATCATATAATAATTAAAATTTTACCAAAAGTTCTTTTAAAGAGAAGGCCCCTCTAGTCCTTAAAAAAGGTTTGAATCGCACTTGTTAAGAAAATAGAATCTTGAACTCATGTCTCAAGAGCTTCACAAGGGATTTGAAGAAGAGTTTGATCAAACTAAGTTTGGCAACATGATATGAAGTCAAAAGAATAGTCAATGAAGTTTTTTTTAAAACAATTCAAATTTCAAGAAAAGGGATGATCTTGTTAGGGAAAATAAAAAACCATCTTTCCAAGATGATGAAAGACTGAGGGTGTTGAAACAAGGAAAAAGGTACACAAAAACGAGTAGAGGTCATAAATGTCATTTACTTTTCCATTTCATAGGCATTTACCATATGCTTCCAAACTGAATAAATGTCTACAAGATTTATATGTATAACCAATCATGCTAAGAAACAGCTAAAACTGGTAATCTCACATGCAGATACCAATCTCTACAATGCAACAACCTATATGACTCACCTATGTCCAAGTGAAATTACTAAAAAGGACACAAAGACTCAATAGATAGGCTAGTCCACAGCAACCTACCCTCCCTTAGTAGTCTGCTAAGCCTACTACAAAATTACAAATATAATTGGTAGTTTGGTACACTACACTGAATTCTGCACAATAAAGAAGTAAACAAATTCTTGATTTATTAGCCCCACAACATTGGTAGTTTACCAACTGAGGGTTTAAATCTAGTAGCTTGTAGATTGTGGTGTATCTATCCTGAAAATTTTAGAAATTACTGTTCAAAGAAAACATAAGAAATGGTATTTTAATGTGACACATGTCCTTAACAAGTAACAAGTTTTATTTATCCAAAGACTGATCTTTGATGAAAAATTATATAGTATGAAGTTCTAAACAATACACCACCTATATTCACATCCCTATTTACACAAATTCAAACCAAGATCAGCATGGGTGTGTTGTGTACACTTCTTTACTATTGTTTTGCAACACTAAATTGCATCTTTTTGATAATTATACCACAAAATCAGATAATAACTGGGGTTCACCAAACCTGCTAACTTCCATCTGGTTGAAGAAATCAGGATTTGAGTCACTAGATTGGCCCATATGTCCAGCCATTGGAGCCAATTCTTGCTCTTTCTCTTCAGAAGATGATGAGTTGTTGTTTAATGATTTTGATGCATGATCTTGTGATGATATGCAATTGCCTTCTGCATCACCGAATTCTTCTTTATACATGTCTTCAATCATGGGTTTCCATAGTCGCACCCTTGCATTGATGAACCAATTTGCAATCTGATAAACACATATATAAAATTGAAGTATAAATCAATGTATAATATGTAGATCAAGAATTCAAGATCATCCCAAATAATACACTCAATGATTGAAAACTGTGTTTTACCTGACCACGTGTGAGACCTGTTTGTTTCGCTAGCATGATTTTCTCTGAATCTTTCGGGTAACTGCATAATATTAACAATTTAACATCAAGATACATAGACACAAACCAATAAAACACAACAGATTTGACAACTAAAAGAACATACGGGTTAAGAAAATGTTCAAAAAGCCAAGCACGAAGGATAGAAACCGAGCCTTCTGGCAACCCTCTTTGTGGCCTCCATGAATGGCGGGTCCCCCCAAAATGATGAAGATTTCTTTGTTGTCTGAGCTGTTTTTCCACGTTCCTTAAACGTGGCAACACTCGGTCCGATGAATCATCGTGTTCTCCTAAACTTTGACGGACTACCTGAACTTGACCATTAATTGCATCCCTTAGGGACCGAAAATGGCGGGAGATTGTTTGATGTGCAAGTGCTGTGTATGGCCTGGCAGCCCCACATCCAGAAACCACATCTAATGCTGCTTCAACAATTTGCAACTGTTGGCAATATTCTCTGTATTTTCTGTCTACCTATATGTCATATTTCCTTATTAACATTTAGTAGTCATAGTGTAATATTCAAGAAATACAATAGCTGTAAATATAGCATTTACCTCATCTAATAACGTATACAACTTCGTAACCTTGTTCTGTAGTTCTTGTTTCTCAGAAGCCGAAAGTTCACCAGATGAACTAGTAGTAGATTCACGAGGGGTAAATTTTGAATCTTTTTCATCAACATGAAGCTTATGTAGATTGTTCTGCCTTTTCATCTTCAGCTGACTAACTGCTTCACGAAGATTAGCTACTTCATGGAGTAATTCTTGTGACGGTTTGAGATATTTGGATTCCGAAATTCCACCAATAACCCCGTATGAACCATCATACATATCTGAAATCGAGCATTGACCATTGTTCATAGGTCCATTTTTTGGAGTACCAACCAAATTGAATGATATATACTGGGTATTCTCTACTTTGTTGGATTGAGGGCTATGATCACTTGAATTCGGAAGATGGGAATTCAAGTAATTGTATTGAAAGGCAGGCAAATCCATGGTAGAAGAAGGTATTTGCATTCCTAAACTGAGTGACAATTCTTGATAATTCAACTTTTGTTCATCATCTAAATTGTTGCGGTCCTCAACTCGTGAAAGAATTTGAGGGTTTGGTGGCATATTACCAGATAAAAGCTCCAAGAATGAGGTGTCGGTCGATGATTGGTTTTGATACATCACATCAACAGTAGGACAAGGCGATTCTTGATACGAATCACTTGAAATATAAGAACTTGGAAATACATCTCTTTGATGATTGCTTGAAGTAGAATAATAAGTGGCCATCTTACCTCCTAATAGATGATAACAATCAGTTTATTAAATGAATTTATAACAGCCAGCTTATGATCCTCTTACAAGCAGATATGATACCTAATTCAACAAGAAACAGACAAATTAGTGAAGGGAAAACACACCAAAAGAAAATCTTTTTTAAGAAAAAACATACAGAACACAGTTTCTTGATTTAGGTTTTAACTGTTCTAAACAAATAATTGATCAGACATAACTAGAGGGTATAACTAAAAACACATGGCATGATTGATGATCTGTTATGTAAATTCTATCAGTAAAAGGAAACACATACAAACTAACAATGATCTGTTACTTTCCATACATATAAATCTTGTAAACTACAAATGGGCATAACATCAAACACTTAGTATGCATCAAAAAACAGATGAATTGTATAAAATTCAAACCTCAGAGCTTTAAGCCCACTGTGTGTCTGTGTGTGTGTGTGAGAGAGAGAGAGAGAGAGGGGTATGAAGGTAAGACCTAGAGGGAAGAAAGATGAAGACAGAAACAAAGAAGGTGAAATGAAATCTTCCTAAAAGGGGGACAAAATTTGGATATGAACAAGAAGAAAATATGATGACTCTATACAATAAACAATTGGATTAAAGTAATAAAGACAACAAATTCACACAACCAAACCTCTTTATTATTGAACAATGACCAACTCCCACAATTAAACAAAGATTAAACATCGCAATTATTGGATGACAAGCAAACAAAAAGATGATTATACATAGAATATAATTAATCAAAAGTTGCGCAAACACCCACCCAATTCATTAAAGTAATCAAATAAACAACAAATATGAAAACCAAATTAAACAACCAACCCCTTGATTCTCACGTGTGGACAAAAGTCAAGATTTTGAATGATTCGGATAAGAAACAAACCCCCCCACACTGGAAATTGGAAATTGGAAATTGAAATGGGGTTTGGTTGAATTGGGTGTTTGTTTAGTAAGTAGCTGTTGAAGATTGCTTGAAAAATGGAGATTGTGAGGCTAACCACCAGTTGGTAGACCTAAACTGATGAACACATCTTCTTCTTCTTCATCTTCTTGTTGAATTAAATAAAGTATATGTGTGTGATTATTGATGAAGAAAATGAAATTAGTAGTAAAGAAGTCAAATGATAAACACACGTCTCCAACGTGTATTACGTTTGTTTCTTTTTATTCATATGGCCGGCAACCAACGCCACTTCTCCTTCCCATCATTTCTCCACCGTCCGATTTGTTTTTTTATCAATTATATTACCGCATTATATACACCATTAAAATCATTTAAGAACTCACAAATATTTTAAAAACTACAAGAACTTTTATCAATGTATAATCTTTTTATGTTTTGATGTAAATTGATGACTTTAATGTCATCATACATTTGTATCTGTATATGATTATAGTGTCATTGTATTTGCACTTATACATTGTATAATCTTTGTATCTCTTTCGGCCTCCTATGATCTTCATCCACTCCATCGTTCTTCTCTACTCTTCGTATGAATTGTATCAATGTTGATATACCTAAAATGCATATTTTAGAACCAGATGTGTTAATTTTAATAATGTTAGTTTGAGTGTTTTTGAAAAGGAAATATTTTCAAAACAAACTGCATACATGGTATGGTTGAATATGAAACATGTTTTTTATTTATAAATGTAAAAGGTATTTCCCATTAGGAAGAAAGCAAAAAGGTCTCTTGTATATGTGGACGAACAAAAATTATTTTCAAAACATGTATTCAAAGTATTTTATGTAAAATTGTGTTAAATAATTAGCTATATAAAGTCAAATACAAAGTTCTTTTGAAAGAGAAGTGATTATTAAAGAAGTGGATATTTAATGATGTAGGTGTAGGCTTAGTTGGATCCGTATATGTTGTTGAATACTTTTATTCTTCTTTTATGCGTCATTACCCTTTTAAAATAAGCTTGATGATGTATATACTTGATATTAAATTAATCAATATAAAAAATGAATATAGTTTTCTATATTATTTCAGAAAGTTTCAATCGAATTTTCAAAATATCAAAATTTTTAAATCTTGTTAAATTTATACAAACTTTCTGAAACCGATAGAAAATATTAGTTGCTTGCATAGTGAACACATGTTTACATATCACATAAGAATATTTTTACTATCACAAAGTCATACTTTTTTACTGGAAAAAATCTTTATATGAAAGGCTAAGAAATATTATCTTGTTATAGTCTGAAAATTGTGGCTTAACAAGTTAACATTAGTAAAAATATTCTTACATGGCAACCATGTGCGTGTTTGATTATGAGTTATGACATGAAACTGTTAGTTATGACATGAAACCATTAAGGTTTACGGCTTTTAACAATATCATAATTACTTAAAAAGACATTATAAAATCTGAAAGAAGTATATGTATTTTTGTAATATTTACGGTTTACGTAAACAACTTATAAATAATGTTCAGACTTTTGACAGTTCAATATTTTAATTTGTTCAAAATACTACAATTGATGTCCCATTTGTAATGTTAGGATTAAATGGTGTAACATAACCAACACACAGAGCACATACTTATAAACAATATAGAAACAAGAAATAAAAAAACATAAGAATTTAACTTGGTTCACGTCTACGCACTCTATCTAGGGGTTTTTTATTATACAAAATAAACTTACGCCCAAAACCTTTCTAATTTTGACTTAAAACTCAACTTAAATACGTAGAATCCATCTATCTATGCAATATATAATGGTAATAAGATTAACTTAGTTTGAGATGGGATTATTTAAAAGTATTATATTATATGTTTATAAACATTTCGTATAATACACTACATAATAATTTAGTTGATTGACATATGTTTATTAATGGGATCTATTTTTGTTATATTTATATTTGTGTCAAATCTACAATAGATAAAAGTGACTAATATATAAACGAATTATTGAAAACAGATGTCGTGCACCCGTGGGTCAACATATAGTATAACGTAACTTTGCAATTATTTGCATTATTGTTATTTCTAAAGGGAAGGTTAAATAGTTATACTTTCTTCTTGGGTATTTAGAAGTATGATGTTCGGCGTTTTTAAAATTGTTTTTATTCTATTGGCTAAAAATACTTTACTAAAACTAACCGCTTTGCGGTTATGGTTGTAATTATAAAATTACATAATTAAATATAAACGTGACATGATAAAATATAAACTACAATCGACCTAAGTTGTTTCTGAACTAAATTAAAATGAAACATATAGTAATTCGAATTTATATAATCTAATGAAACACATATTATATTTTTCTCCACACAAAATTTTACTTCAAAACATAGTCCAACTTAAAACATACATACAAATAAGCTAGCCTATATTAGGCGTCGTAACTCGTAAGTGGCATGACAAAGTATAGACTATAATATACCGACTCGCCTGCAAACTAAACTTATGTCGAAACGCAGAGTTACTCGAATTTATACAATCAAATGAAAACGTATTATTTGACCCGAATCGTCTCTAAACAAAAATTACGTCAAAACGTAAACCAATTCAAAGTGAATTTAATTATAAGCATGAAAACATTTTATAGTTGACTCGACTTGTTTCCGAATAAATTTTACGTTAGATGTAGACAAACTCAAATTTATATCGTTGCGTACATAACAATAAGAACGTAAAAATATTTGTTTTTTAAGTACAAATGTATAGAAGGTAAACCTAAAGCTTTAGAAACTTAAGAACGTCAAAGTAATATTTTTTAAAGTTTTTAAAAATTTGAGGGAGTTAAAACATCAAAACTGAAAGTCGAGAGGTTTGAGAAAATAATTTTTTTGCCATCAAAATATAATGCTTTGATGAGTTATACTTTATGCATATATGGCTTGTCTAAAAAGTTGGATTATACATATATATATATATATATATATATATATATATATATATATATATATATATATATATATATATATATATATATATATATATATATATATATTTGTTGTTACCATTAAAATAACATACATTGAGTAGTTGTAGTCAATACATAATTTTCATTTGCCCTTTGAGGTTATAATAATATCTCAGAAAACAACCAAATTATATAAAGAATATTAATGTAGTTTGATTAATTTGCTAAAAACAAACATCTATTTGATTAAGAACTTACTTTTTTCAAAGTAAAAACTTTAAGGTCCTACAAACTTTTAGAGGCTTCTCCCTTGTATTTTGAACAGAAGGTATGTCCACCAACAAATGAAGAAAGAGAAAAGATAATATTAACATGTGATCATATAGAATTTGCATCTAGAATGTTATAAATTGTTTGTAACTTATAAGTTATAACACTGAAAATTTATATTGCATATAGAATACATGGACGGTTCGCGGAGGAGTGGGAAGAGCGGCGGAGGCACGACGGTTGGCGCAGGGGGTCGCGGAGGGCAGGGAAAGAGGGGGAGCACCGGCTGCCCTTTTCTAGGCAGAAACCTGATTTTTAGGGTCTGGGTCAGACCTCCGGACCCGGTCACCGGCTGACCGAGTCAGCCAGTCAGCGCTGACCCGTGCAAATCAAACACGCTGACCGGCTGACCGAGTCAGCCAGTCAGCGCTGACTCGTGCAAATCAAACACGCCCTAATTTGTTTGTGAATGAACGGTGTAACCTGACAAGTCATGATGGGACCAAAATACTTTTCTCTTTTGGTTTTCTGAAAATAAGCATTTATAATATTTGATTAACATATGTTTAACACAAAATAAGCTGGTTGTTCCAGCAATAGAGAGTATGCTATCAATCCCATGGCACCTAAACTCAAACCTTGGGGTGGGGATTTTTTATTCCACCTGTTTTTTGGATCTTTTTGTTTTTTGTTTTTTTTTTCATTTTTTAAATACAATAAAATATCCTAACGCATACCAAGCGCTATAAATCTAGGTATGTTTGATTGGTAACATATTTTACTTTTTTTATAACTTTTAAAATATGTTGTTTTATAAAATGTTGAATACAACGTTATAACGTGATTATTTTTATCTGTGTCACTATAAATTTTGTTCTAAAAAGTCCCGGTCAAATTTTATAGGTTTTTTTTTCTTTTTTGATCTTTTTGACAAGAGCGTTCTGATTTTACAAATTCTGAATGCACCGTCACACTATGCTTATTTTACATAGGATTCGATACAAATTTTAGTAAAATAGATGCACTACAACGTGTAACCAAAGCTTACAAGTCAAATATACTATATTTCAAATTCTATTTCACAACAATCTAATGTTTTCTTTTAATTCCAAATATACTATTGTGACTTGCTTATTTCTATTTACATCGCTATAAGTTTTAATCAAAACCGAGTGACGCTAACACGCGCATGTCAAAATAAAATTTCTTCACTATGAATAATAATATTATTGATATGGTCTTTTGAAACATTTTATGGCTGAAGGAAAATTGTTGAACATGTTAAAGATGGGAAGATAGCGAATAATAGATATTGATATGTAGTAAACGATCAAAGTCGTAGAAGGCTTATAAGTTGCTGAAGGTTGTGGACTGATGTTGTTGGGCTTCATGTTGTTGGGCTGATAAGTTGTGAAGCTTGTGGATCTAATGGCCTAATGGGTCACAGGGTAAATCTACAATGATAAAAAAAGGGCTTACATGGAGAAGTGAATGTTGCTTTATATCAGAGCATTCATAATCTGTTTTCTAAAATAATGTGAGTGTAGTCCCTATATTATATGGTATGGTTATAAGTGGTTATGAGTGAAGTATATGAGAAATTTACTGTTTAATCTGTATTTTTAGGAATCAATGTTCAAAACCCTATAATGTTTTTAATATATTTTAAGTGGTTGTGAGTGAAGGAGAGAGAAAAAGTAATGATAAAGTAAAAAAAGAGAGAGAAAAAATAGTGATTTATAGTGTAATTATATAGATAAAAATAAGGAATTGGTTGTGAATGCTCTCAGCTCCTCTTTGGGTATAAAAGGAATAGAATGTTTTCTAGCTTTCACATGCAACATATACTGTGGTGAATATTTGTTACCAGGTACTGGCAGGTGTGTCCGTACCAGTAATGACCGAATACTTTCGATACCAGTATACGTTTTTTTATATTTTCAATAGCGGTACTCATCACTTTCGGTATATTTTGTATTTTTATGGTAGCAGTATTAAACCAACAAAAGCAGTATGGTATTCAGTTTACACTTTCACTCATTTTTTGTATCAGTGTTTATAGTAAGATATTGATTTCATCCCTAAATTACATATGTCTGATCAAATAAAAAAAGGACTTGATATAAACTGAATAATATTTAGAACCATAACTTTCGAAGTAAAATAACATGTGATGGAATGTTGTGCATGTGTTTTTAATCGAAAATCAGGATGTCGTAAGCATAAAGTCATACTAAAAGGATAAAGAATTTGATAAAAATAAAAACAGAATAAGCACAGCCTCATTCTTTGGCTTTTGATAACCCCATGAGCTGCATTTGCTTATAGGACATGCATGTCACAGTCTGTCAGTTTGGTTATGTGATAATATATTTTTTGAGTAAAATACACTTTTAGTCCCTGTAGTTTTACGAAAATAACGGATTCAGTTCAATAGTTTATTTATTACCATCATCATCTTTGATTCTTTCTAACTTGTGGTTGTTGATTTAGGAGTAGATCTAGTTTGGGTTAGAATGGAGTGGGGAGGCGGTGGTTTGGGGGGTGGAGGTCAGAGAGGGCGGTTAGAGGTGAAATCGTCGATGGCAATAGCCAAATCGTCGATGACGAATCAAGACCCCATCCACCGATGAAATCGTCACCATCGACTTACTCCTCCCCCTTTGAATCAAATCCCCCCTTAATTTAGGGTTTCTTGTCTTCAATCATCGCAAGATTAACAAAGAAAAATCAAAGAGTATAAAGATCAAAGAGTAGAGATATCTTAGGGACGACTTAGGGTTTCTAAAACAAGTTCAGGTTGAGCGTATGGTGAATGCATTGGTGGTCTAAGATTGTTGCGATGGCGGTGAAAAATTAAAACCAATGCTAAAACTATTAAATGTCGTCAGTATAATAAATAAACTGTTAAACTGAAATCATATTTTTTTCTAAACCATAGGGACTAAAAGCATAATTTATTATTATTATATATAATATTTTTTTTACAAAAGCAGTAGATGAATTTAAGTTTAGCGGTTCACGAGTAGATCCGCTGGTTTACAAATTACAACCGCTATCCAATACTCGATAAGAAGAAAGGTTCAAACACATTTTTGTATACAAGTTCTCAAGAAAAGTCCACCACTCCACCTCCTTATACCCTCCGTCACTAAGTGTTCGTCTTTATCCAACAATAATTTCTCATATAATTCTAAGGTACACCTAATTTACTTACTTTAATCCTTATCCTAGACTGTAATTCATCTGTTAGCTTGTAATAGATACCAATTAACTGATTCTTCATATGGGTTTTAAGAATTATTGGTGTTCTGCGTCTTGTTGTTGAGTTTGAATCGTTGTGTTGATTTTTCCAACTTCAAGATTGGATTTTTCGATCATGGTGTTCTTCTTTGCAGATTTAGGTACTGATTATCGTTGTTTTGATGATCTGTTATCTTTATTTGAATTGGGGAAGAACACAATTATCAGAATTTTTTGATTTTAGCTATGAGTTTCAAAGAAGTGGTTTGTTGAATTTTGGGGAGATTTGTTGGTCAAGTTTCTTGATTTTGACTTTGTGGTTTTTTAATAGCTGTCCCTGTTTGACTTTCTTGCTATTGAAATGAATATGAGAAGCATGCTGATATACTATTGTTTTAATGCATTTTGAACACTTAAGTTAGAAATTTGAGTATCACATTGATATTTGCAGCTGATCATACGAACATATTATTTGTTGCTCAAGTTTCTTGATTTTGACTTTGTGGCTAGTCAATTTTGCACATCCTAGGGCCTTTATATACTTGTTTTCACTTTGTGAGCCTATCCCGATTGTCCTAAACTCAAGAAAAGTATATATATGCTAACATCTTCCCTCTAACCATCATTCAGTAACATCAAAGAAACATGGAGTCCAACGTTGGAATAGCAGAAGACGTTACCGAAGTAGGTCCATTCCTTAAGAATCTTGAACATGTTAATTTCCCATTGTATCGAATTTCTTACATCTTCTTTTCTGTTATCCCTCATAATGTGCAGTTGATTGGAAATACACCTATGGTTTATCTCAACAAGATTGTAGATGGTTGTGGTGCACGTATTGCTGCCAAGTTAGAAAGTATGGAACCCTGCTCCAGTGTAAAAGACAGGTAAATTTTACTGCTTTATTTTGATTCCAACTTGTAGTGTGTTCTTTCTTATAAGTTTGAATGAATAGGATTGCATTAAGTATGATTAAAGATGCAGAAGATAAGGGTCTTATTACTCCTGGGAAGGTTAGATAATTTGATTTTTAAACTTATGTTTCATCTTTATATATAACATAATATTGATGCAAAAATCTTTAATGTAATTCTTCTTAACGAAAGACGGTGCTTGTTGAGGCTACAAGTGGGAACACTGGAATTGGGTTAGCCTTCATTGCAGCAACTAGAGGTTACAGACTCATAATAGTTATGCCATCTTCATTTAGCATGGAAAGAAGGATTGTTATGCGATCTTTTGGGGCAGAATTGCGTATAACAGATGTAGCCAAGGGCTTCGAAGGCCTTGTGCAAAGAGTCGAAGAAATTGTAGAACAAACACCCAATAGTTATTTCCTTAAGCAATTTGACAATCCCGCTAACCCAAAGGTATTATATATTATGTTATTGCTACAACAAAGGATTATAAGAATTATGAGTGTTAATGTCTATGGTTGTAACGTTGTAGATTCATTATGAAACAACTGGACCCGAGATATGGAATGGGTCTAAAGGGAAAGTTGATGCTTTCGTTTCTGGGATCGGGACTGGTGGCACCGTGACTGGCGTGGGGAGGTTTCTTAAAGAGAAAAATGCAAATATTAAGGTGATTTTGTTCTTCATTCCTAAACATTATACTTTCCTAGTAGATTCAGTGAGCTAATTTATTTTGGTTATTGTTTGGCATGATTTGAGTTTAGATATACGGTGTTGAGCCGACTGAAAGTGCTATTCTAAATGGAGGAAACCCAGGTATTTAACTTAATTACACTTCCATAATCTTGATTAAATATAGTTTGCTTATTTTGCATTGAATGATAAAGGACCTCATAAGATTCAAGGAATCGGTGCTGGTCTTATTCCTGATGTTTTGGATGTCAGTATTCTTGATGAAGTTATAACGGTGAGCATCAAGCTGCAATCTTTTTGTATAACAGATAACACATTAATTATAGTTACGCCCCCACAATGCTACTTGCTTAACGTGTTATGTTTTTTAAACCCTCTTCAGGTAAGTAGCGATGAAGCCATTGAAACTGCTAAGCTTCTTGCACTGAAAGAAGGTTTGCTGGTATGATCATATTTCCTAAAGAATGTTACTAATCCATTTTCCTCCTGATTTCTTGCATCTGTTGATCACATATATTATTCACGGGACGTGTGTAGGTGGGGATATCATCTGGAGCAGCAGCAGCTGCCGCCATTAAAATTGCAAAACGACCGGAATATGCAGGAAAGCTTATTGTTGTAAGATGATCTTCGTCTCCCTCAGCTTATAAGTTTAAATTCATCAAAAATATATTTTCATTGTAGCTAGTTGGATTCATTTTTCAGGTTTGATCTGATTAGCATATTCTTAACTATGTTTTATCAAAATCCTGTACCAGGTTGTTTTTCCAAGCTTTGGGGAGCGTTATTTGTCGACGGCGCTGTTTGATTCTGTGAGGAACGAAGTAGAAAACTTGCCAATCGAATGAGTCATTATTTGGCTAAGGAAAAAACATCTTTTGTTCTGTTTTAAAGAAATTGTTACACTTTGTTGTTAATTGAATCCTTGATGAACAGTTTAAAAGTATTTGATTATTGGTCAAGAATATGTTCAGATATTAACTTATTAATAAAAAACATAAATTAAGGTGGCGAAATAACATGAATGCAAAAGAGGCCTATCATTGGGTTTAAGTGAAATTCGTTTTAAGATCCACTTTGTATGTTTTCGTTTAATCTTGTAATCATGTTAAGAAAATCATAATAATTTGTAAAACATGTAATTAAACCCTTTTACGATCAATTGATCAAGAAACTTTCCGAAAGACCACATCTTTGTATTACGAGCCAAACAAGAAATACACGACAAATTAAATAATAATCTTCAAACCAATTTTGAAGAAACTCTAGGCAGATGTTATTGTTCTGCATACGACAACCATTAAAAAACATACGATGTATCAAATACTACTTGGAAATTGTTTGATTCAAATGTTTGTGTGGATGAAGACACCAACAAAGTTTTCCTCCAACGATGTCCTCACGTAAACAACATGCGGGACAATCAAATGTATTCAAATGACATGTGGCCGAGGCCGACCACATAGTAGGAAAGAAAATGATGGGAAAATAAAATAAAAATATTGGTGGTTTAATGAGCCGGCTAGAACAAATTTAAATTTTTCATAGGAACCGAACACCGGAGTTGGGGCTAACAGTTTTCATTTGTCCAACATGGAATAAAAAAAGGCGCTAAAGACCTTTATATGCGTGCTCAACTACTCTAGTTAGTCTACATCCCCGTCGATCAGTGCATCTTCTTTCATCAACATTTGAAGGTACTACTGTTTTGCTTACTTTGATTCTTATTCTCCACTGTAATCAACTGATGTCTGTAATTGATTCTTCTGATTATTGTGGGTTTCTTTTATGAAAGTTGTTTTGATGATCTGTTATGTCTGTTTGAATTGGGTGTGTTGAACTTTGGGGAAGATTTGTGTTCAGGTTTCGATTTGTTTTTAGTGTCATCGATCTGTGTTTGGTAAGTTGTGAACATTGTCGGTTTCCTTGTGTTTCTTGATTTTGACTTTGAGGTTTCTTGGTACCTTTATCTGTTTGACTTTCTTGTTCTTGGAGTGAATATGAGAAGCCTACTGATACACTATTCTTCTAATGCATTTTGAACACAAATTAGAAATATGAGGATTACGTTGATATTTGCGGCTCATCATAGGAGCATATTATTGTTTTATGTTTAAGGAAACCATGATCCTTTTGTATGAAAATGCAGTTTGGCTGTTATGGTCAAACATATCGATTTTCAGGTTCAAATTGCTAGTTTTGATGATTTACATGGGAGGAGATTTCTAAAATGAACATATGAAAAGTCAACTTTCTCCAAGTAAACATTGAAAAGTTAGATTCTCAAAATGAGCTGTCCTCTTTGGCAAAATAGTTAACTATTGGGGCGATATCGCACACCACACGGCATACTTTTTATGAGTCCACATGTTTTATCTTGATGTTAATGCCTTTCAAAATTGCAGAAGGGTGCGAATACGCCTTTCCCTGCCATACCATCTTTTTCTGCCTTCTTCCGCCGACTTCTGCCTTTTTGCTCAAAGGGACACTTGTAGACTCCTTAATGGTCCATATGGAGGGCGTTTTTGAACTAAGACTTGACTTTTTTCGCACTAAGAGTACACGTTTAATCTGGTTTGACTTTTTTCGCACTAAGAGTCCAGATGTTCATTTCGGAAAATTCCCTTTAAATTATCACAGGGAAAGTGAACGCTGCATTACTTAAAAGATGCAACAAATCAGGAATGTTGCTATTGGATTTGCATTAAAATGCAACATGAAAGCGCTAGTTTTTTTACTTTAAAAGTAAAAACATTACTACTTTCATGGAACACCACAAGAGCATTGATGAGATTAATGATAATATGCTTACAGTGTCCCTCTAATCAGCATCCAGTAACATCAAAGGAACATGGAGTCCAAAGTTGGAATAGCAGAAGATGTTACCGAAGTAAATCCGTTCCTTAAGAATCTTGAACATGTTAATTTCCCATTATATTGAATTTCTTAAATCTTCTTTTCATAATATGCAGTTGATAGGAAATACACCTATGGTTTATCTTAAGAAGATTGTAGATGGTTGTGGTGCGCGTATTGCTGCTAAGTTAGAAAGTATGGAACCCTGCTCTAGTGTAAAAGACAGGTAAATTTCTTGCTTTATCTTAATTCCAACTGTTAGTGTGTTCTTTCTTGTTATTTATGTATATTTTTTTATAAATTTGAACGAATAGGATTGCATTAAGTATGATTGAAGATGCAGAAGAAAAGGGTCTTATTACTCCTGGGAAGGTTAGATAATTTGCTTTATAAACTTATGTTTCATCTTTTAATATAGCATAGTTATGATGCAAAATCATTGATGAAATTGTATGAATGAAGACGGTGCTTGTTGAGGCTACAAGTGGCAATACTGGAATTGGGTTGGCCTTCATTGCAGCAACTAGAGGTTACAGACTTATAATAGTTATGCCATCTACATATAGCATGGAAAGAAGGATTGTCATGCGATCTTTCGGAGCAGAATTGTGTATAACAGATGTATCCAAGGGTATTGAAGGTGTTTTTAAAAAGGTCGAAGAAATAGTAGAAAAAACACCCAATAGTTATTTCCTTAAGCAATTTGATAATCCTGCTAACCCAAAGGTATTTTGTTGTTATGTTATCTACAGTGAAAGGATTCTAACTTATAAGAGTTATGAGTGTTAATGTCTATGATTGTAACTTTGTAGATTCATTATGAAACAACTGGACCAGAGATATGGAATGGGTCTATAGGGAAAGTTGATGCTTTCGTATCTGGGATTGGGACAGGTGGCACCGTGACTGGCGTGGGGAAGTTTCTTAAGGAGAAAAATGCGAATATTAAGGTGATGTTCTTGATTTCGAACTATTACACTATTCTAAGGTATATTTGGTGAGCTAATTTAGTTTGTTTGTTTGGCATAATTTGAGTTCAGGTATATGGTGTTGAGCCGAGTGAAAGTGCTGTTCTGAATGGAGGAAACCCTGGTATTCAACTTCATTAGACTTCCATAATCTTGAATATACATCATGCATGAACTTTATATGCTTAATTTCATTTTGTTTTTTCGTTTGTGTAATATTTGATTAAATTCCCAATAATTGTTTACTTAATTTGCATTGGTTGATGAAGGATGTCATAAGATTCAAGGTATTGGTGCTGGTGTTGTTCCTGATGTTTTGGATGTCAGCATTCTTGATGAAGTTATAATGGTGAACATGAAGCTGCAATTTTTTGTTTAGAAGATACCAAGTGAATCATAGTTACGCCCTCAAGGTATTTTTTTTTTTTTGCTAAATGTGTTATGTTTTAAACCCTCTTCAGATTACTAGTGAAGAAGCCATTGAAACAGCTAAACTTCTTGCACTGAAAGAAGGTTTGCTGGTATGATCATATTTCATAATGAATGTCACAAATCCATATTCCTCTTGATTTCTTAATATTTTGTTTACATATTGTTCACGGGACATGTCATGTGTGTAGGTGGGGATATCATCAGGGGCAGCAGCAGCTGCCGCCATTAAAATTGCAAAACGACCTGAATACGCAGGAAAGCTCATTGTTGTAAGATGATCTTAGATTCTTAGTCTCCCTCAACTTACCGTTTTGAAATTCATCTAAATGTAATTTCATTGCAGCTAATTTGTATTGCGTATAACTTTGTTCTCAAAATTTGTATCAGGTTGTTTTTCCAAGCTTTGGGGAGCGTTACTTGTCAACGGTGCTGTTTGATTCTGTGAGGAATGAAGTAGAAAACTTGCCAATCGAGTGAGCCGTTGAACGTTTTGGCTTGAGAAGAACATGTTTCCTTTCGTTTTAAGCAAATTATACTTGATTATTAACTGCATCTTTGATGAACAGTTTAAAATATTTAATTATTGGTCAAGAATTGGTTCCTGATGTTATGTGTTTGTAACTTTTGTTTTATTAATCAGAAATGCATATGCTTTTTTATTGAAATACATTGTTTTGGCTACAAAAATTTTGATTCCTACATACTCGTTATTTAAACAAACTGCTCTGTCCTGATTCTTGTCCTTATAGCGAAATCATCCAGGCTTGCATGTTTGGGTGACAGATCGTATTTAAGTCCCTCAACTTACAATTCCATAATTCATCAAAATATGCCATCTTATGTTCAATCTGATTAATATATCCTTATATAGGTTTGTTTCACATGTTACTTGATGGATTTGTATCGCGTGTAACTTCGTTTTGTGAAATTGTGCCAGGTTGTTTTTCCCGCAGTTGGTCATTGAGCATGCACAGATGCAAAACCAGAACTTCAAACAGATACGGTTTGGTTGTTAGCTGATAAAAGACATATTTCGCTTCGTTTTAAAAAAATGAATTTGAATTATTAACTTTGATGAACAGCTTAAAGTTTTTAACTATTGGTCAAGAATTGTTATAGATATTATGTGATCACCCGCAGTTGTTTTACCCTCCTGAACAGACAACAAAAAACTTGCCATATGTATCTTTAAATCCGTATCAGTTCAACGAAAGCCGGTACTAATCAAACACAATTTAGCCTTATGATTGAATTGCGATAGTTGGATTCCCTCTTCCTAACCCGCAACTTAAACTATATTTAGACAGAAATAATTTCCAACAAACATGTATATACAAACACATAATGATGGCAATGATGTTATAAACTATATAGTTAAAGATGTTCACACAACACACTTCCTCCCAGACCTGAACTATTAAGCCTTGTAAATTGTAATCAGCAGAAAAGAGTTGTTAACCTGAAACCTTAAACTAGTTCATGAGGATTAAACTAGAATGAAATGATTGTGTAAAATAATAGTAGTGTAACTTTGTCGTTCGTGGGGACCACTTTACAAGTACATCACGGCATAGGACATACGACATAGGACATTCATTCATTCATAACTCGACAGACATACCAGTTTTACTGGAGTCATTACTTAAGTTAAAAGGACTGTTTGAAATGCAAACCTTAATCTGAAGATTTCTTTTCTTCCAGATATGGAATTAGAGGATATGAAAGGAAATCAAATCAAAGATTGGATTTTCTTTTACACATCTTTCTATAAGATTATACTTTATCATCATGGAACCACCATCTCGTCTCCTTTGGAGATCTCCCGTTCCTACAGTTCTTCACATAGCGGTCATCATCAGCAGGGCGTTGCTGTAACACCAATACATCCCAAATAAATGTGTTAAAAGATAAATTCAAAAGTCCAATTTGACCAGAGTTGTTTTCTTTGTTGAATTTTGATTCTAAAAGTTTAAGATTTGAAATTTGAATATCTGAAATCAGATGACAGATGGAATGATAAAAGAATTTTAAGAACAAACCTTAGAAGTAGAGCTTGATAACATGGAGAGGATGCTGATGCACACAGAGCTCACAGTCATGGCAGGGGACCATGAATCATACAATATATCTGCACCAGTAGCCAAACACCCTCATCAATCAAGAAATAATATATATTACATAAATTGATTGTAGTTGACTAGTAGCTCAAATGTTCATTGCTCAAAATACATTTGATCTTGTGCTACATCTTTCATTCCATAACTTTTGTTTTAATGACAAACTATTACACGATTTTTGCTTACAACAGAATCTGAACCCTCATCACTTGGGAGGAAAACCACCACTTAAACACCTTGATACTATTGGGCTACAAGTCCTTTGGTCTTTCATCACGTAACTAGAGCCCGATTCCCTAAACTTGTAAAGATTATGGATGGAAACTTAACTGAGAGGTATTATTTTAATTAAACATTTACTTTTTGGATAGATTCGGTAATATTCATCTCTTAAATTCTTGGTCCATTATAGGTAAGGTGTAATTGGACTTTTTGAATCCCCAACATCCAATTTATTAACACCTAAAGGGCAGGCCAAACACCACCAAGATGTATGCTTCATGGCCTGTAATTTATTTTCATATTCTATTTTCTGTCAAAAGTGATGTCTAGACTCTAGAAGGCTAGGTAGTACCCATGTGGTGTTTGACTAATATCCCCGAATTGATAAAGAGTTCATAGATAAAGATTAGAACATGCATGACAAAAGGCCAAAATGAAAAAAAAAAAAAAAAAAAAAAAAAAAAAAAGAAAAGAAAAGAAAACAAACCTGAGTTTATAATTGCAAAGAAGAAATAGGACACAAGAAGTAATTTTTCTGATAATGTGGACTAATATGGACACACTGAAGTACAGCATGATAAGACTAAGGTTTTACCATTTAAGTGCACATTCATCTTATGTATTCATTTATAGATCTTGATATACCTTCTTTCTTTATTAATTTAAGTTTATATCACTGGTGCTAATTATCTAGTCAATCTCCCACTTCTATATATTGATACATGACTATGTACATATTTGAAATTCCAGCATGTACTGATGTACTAGCTAAGCCATGTATGAGAATGGTGCATTTACAGTTTGACCGTTTTCTATTAGATGTGAGATAATAGAGTAGCTGGTAGTCACCCTCTGCTAAAGGATCGAGTAACCCGGGGCACAAGTAAAAATGTTCCATTTTCTTTCACATCTTTAAGGTAAACAGAATCTACTAACTACAGCTTTGAGAATATATTATGTTAAATTTAGAAAATCAAGACTACAGGTTTAAGGTCCCATCTACTTGACACAATGAGAAATGAGGATTGTTGGCACTACAAAATGGTACCTAAGCATGTGTAAACCTTTTAGTTAAATCATTTAGCTGCAATTTGGATTGATCAGTGGTCACCACTCACCAACAAACTCCCCAGAGTGGTAGGTTGTTCCGATCATGTATATGCACAAAATTAGACTAGTTTGTTGTTATGATTAACCACACACAAACAGAACAGGAAAACAATAAACAACACAGATATTTAAAGTGGTTTGATCGATGTAACCTACCTCCATTGTGCTGCAACTAGGTTTATTTCTATTATAAGGTGCTAAAGGAGTTACAAAGGCCTACCCATCCATTTATAATACATAAATTAGGGTTGAACTAATTAGGGAACGAGAAACGTTAGATTAGACAACTGCCTAAAATAAACCGCGAAGCAAACTAGGGTGGCTGCCTTTATGCCTCCACACCTAACAAGTTTGGTGAACTGTTAACTGCTAGGCTAAAGATATTGAAACTCATATGAAGAAAGTAAAAACATAATCAGCTGGTCATAGTCATGATACATACCTAAACAAATATGACCATTGCTATAAATGTGTGGATGAAGTGGTGCAGGAGGAATAAATATAACCTGTCAATCCAACAGAAAAACAAACAAAGATCAAGATTATAGTTTATTAAAACCCCCAATAGCTGCACTAAATCCGAACTTTACAAGTATTCAACAAGGAACCCATTTGATTTTCATAAAACTCAAAATCAATCAATCAATCAATGATTATGAATTTATGATTGTGACCTGTGGGGCTTCCATAGGATAATGCTCAGGAAAATCAACTTGCAGCTGGAAAGTCTCGTTATCATACAAAGTCCCCGGTGCACCGTTGACCTCAATCACCCATCTACACGCCCAAAATAACACAGAATTGAAGTACAAACCCTTAATTCAAAACAAAATTAAGCTAAAACAGTTGAGATCACATCGCACCTTTGAAGATTATCGGTGACTTTGTGTTTGAATCCAGCAGGCGGATTCACCTGCCATTCCATTAGCTCTTTCTGGAGACGATTTGTTGCGATCTTGCTTAGCACCTACAATTCACCCAAATTGATCGATCATCACCACATATAATCATCCATCGATCAGAGAATAAATCTCGAATTGCGTCGAGTGATTCGATTAGGGATACAAAATTAAACACAAACATACAATTACTGACATATGTATGAGTAATTAAGTGTAGACATGAGAAGATAAGAAGATGTATATAAAGAGATAATAATAATAATAATAATAATATTGACATTAAACCTTGCGAGAAGAAGCAGAGGGGCTCGTCATGGGTTCTAGAGAGAGAAAGTGAAGACACACAAAGAGAGAGAGATGAACGAGTGTTTCTGTGTCGAGAGTGCTTAAGTGCTTCTGAAAATGAAAATAACACTTTCTACCCACAGCTTATAACCAAATATCAAATTAACCTAATACTCTGGCCAAATACAGGAATGCCCCCAAAGTTTATGGTGTTTCCACTTTCATGACTTATCGAAAAGTGGATCTTTTTCGGTTAAAGTAAAATGAAATACTTGTTATGTATATGTAAAATCCCACAGTATAATACTGTTTATAAAACAAACTATAATAAATATGAGTACATATTTTAACATTGGTAAAAATGTACACACCATCGTAAGCAATACTTAAGCTGTTAAGAAGAACAAACCGAGTTTTGGACAACAAGAGTAGTTACAATGTACGGTATCTCATAGTTCTTGTGGTTTTTGTTTGTGGTATCTGAACTTGTCAACTTTCCATATCAAACGAAACGGTCAAATCATTTTAATGTATAAAGCGTACAATTAAATGACTTGCGAGCTCGCTTTTGAATCCAAGTTTTAGTTTTAGGTTCACCTTTTCCGCATGCATGGGATTTGTTGTAAAGCACAACTAAAAATGTTTATTAAGCATCTCATGTAACTTATAATCCATTTTAAGATTTCTATATTATCTTATGTGGCACAAGTTTTCACTCAATTCTCAATGTGCTTTCATTTCAACCACAATCATTTAAGTATCAATAACTCATTTATCTTAATACTGTTTTGAAAATTTTCTTGGCTTTTTGTGAAGCTCACTTCAAGTAAATCAAAAACCTATTACTTAATAATTGTATTACGAATAATTATACACAACTAATTGCATTCAAATAAAGTAAAAAATAATAATAATAAAGTAGACTTTCTAGTCGAATGACATAAGGTGATGACTTGAGCTTGAAGTATTTAAGATCTCGGGTTTGGAGTGTTAAAATCAATATAAACAGTTGGAAAACATCCGTCTCGTGAAGGCTTACTCAAGCATTAGGTAAGTTCCAAACATTGTTAAAGAAAAAAAGAAGTAAAAACACGCACGCACGCACACCATATTTTCATTAACTTTTCCAACATTTAGTTTCAAGCATAAATTTTCTTTGAAAACTGCAATACTAGATTAGTTTTGGGCATCTTGTGTGAAGTAAGAGAAGTTCATGGGCCATGATAGAAACATCTCTTTTGTTAAAAGTGGAAGTGGTGATTGAGTGTGCAGTCAAAAAGATGTTCTTTGATCGGACGGCTGGAAGGGATCTGATGCGAAGAGACTGCGTGCATTCTACGGTGTTACCAAAAGATTGTTTGTCACGTGTCGCTGTCATGGTCATGGACTACGTTTGTGTTTGCCCCTTTTATTCCAGAAGAATCTAGTTCTTACCCCCATTATCTCCTAACCTTCCATAGATTGATTAATGGTAAAACTCAATACTAACACATGTTAGATGTTAATAGTATGTTGACACCCAGTGAAACGTGTAAACCACGTTAAATAGGTTGGTTATGAACATGGGCGGACTTAAGAAGGGTGGGGAGGGGTCAACCGACCCCGCAGCTTTTTTCCCTTATGTGTAACGTGTATTGACGGTTTTTTTATTGACCCCGTATATTTTTTAATACTGACCCCTATAAAAAATTTTACGACCCCTAAACCTCATTTTTATTGGAATGTTTAACCCACTAAAAATTAAAATAATAGCTCACTAGTTAAGAAAAGTAATATCAAAATAATCACCGATAGGTTTATTTTGTATAAAATCTCTAAGCTCACTTTTTAACTAAACACCTAACACACATTTCATTAATCCATTAACATTCCTTAATTATCTTTTAATTTTTTAGAAGAATACCTTAAACAATACTTGCATTTGCTACATTGAGAAAGACATGATTAAGAAGGTTTCCATTGATGATGTAGTGGATATTTTTTATACGAAGACACATAAACAATAACTATAAAATGCAATGTGTTTTACTTTCTAATGAAATCGTATCTTTGTCAAATGTCTTATAATGTGATTGTAATTTGTTTTATTTGACCCGACCCGACCCGACCCAAACTATAATTTCCAGCATTGAGTAGAGATATACACGTCTATTAAAAAACTGAAAAAAACTGACCACGGAGAAAAAAAATTCTAGATCCGCCCCTGGTTATGAATGGTAGGAGTCATATGGTTCCGTTTATGATGTACGATTTGATAATTGGATTTTATGATTATTTTTTCAAATTGAAACCGGATAGGTAAAAGAAATGATAGAGATATTAATAAACAATAAAAAATATATGTTTTTACATAATATATATAATATTAAAAAAAGTAGAAATAAAATAATTGCTTTAAGATATACAAATCTAAAAATCATAATATGGATAAGTATTTTAGTTATGATGTGTGTAGAATATTGATTTAATCGGTTTCATAATGATGATCATAAGTTTTTCTTTTCACTATTTTGGGCTTTTTTCCCTTTGCTAAGCATGTTGATATATTTAATGAGATTTTGGAGCCAGCATGTTGATCAAAACACCACACAATCAAACCAAGCCGTTTTGACTAGTTTGGCCGGCTAATGATAAAAAAACCCGGCCGTTTTGATTTAACATATCAAGAAATTGTAGTTACAGGTTTGATCTAAAATCTCGTCAAAACTGGTATGGGGTATCTATAGTTAAAACTAAACAAATGGCGTAAGTTGGAGTAGTTCTCAAATGAACAACACAAATAAATAGCATGGTACCTTTTAGGATGAGTTAGTAAAATATGAAACTATAATACAAAATCTAGTTAGATGTATCTATATATTAGTCATACTAAGTTATAAGTACGTGTATTACACAAGGTTTGAATATATTAAAGTTTAAATAATTAGTTATAAAAACTAGTAAATTAAGAAAGAGAAGTAGAAAACATACACGTTTATTTGATGAACAAAGATAAACAAAAAGAGCAAGTGATGATAATAAAGATTTTTAAATTAAGAAATAAAAGCAAATAACAAACTTATTTGATAGATAAGAGAAGAAATAAATGTAAATGTGGGCTTACAAAATTCTGACGAGCGGACTCTCATTTACTTATATGTTATATATAGATGCCTATAAAGTCATATCTAGCGATATTTTGATGGTAAGACGTATTTTCTCTATGCTAGATGAAGGTTTAAAGTTTTGTAAAATGTAGGTATGGTGGTAAACAAGAGTAGATTAAATGACGTTCTAAAATAACCTATAAAATCACACTAAAAGCCTAAGGTTGTTTAAATAACTCGTACTTTTAACCTCGCTCAAAAAAACTCGAAAAACTTGCTCATGAGCCATCTCAACTCGGGTTGTTTATAAACCAAGCCAGGCTTGGCTTGGCTCGTATATAAAGTTATAAACCAATCCCGTTCGGTTTGGCTCGTTTACAAACTAAGTCGGGCCAAACTCTAGCTAAGCTCGGCTCGATGCGATTCGTGAACGGCCCAACCTAATTTTAGGATCATTAAACAATGGAGTCATCGCTTGAAGATTCTAAAATATAACCTTGACATTTATCCGGTTGGCTTTGATTAGTTGTCATATTGCTTGTTTATTGGATAAAAGCAACTCTTATGTGTTCTCATATATCTCAATACTATAGATTAACTTCATAAAATTGGATATGTTATTGCTTTTGTTATTTAGTAGCATCAATAGCTTGGGTATTCAAGTTATGAAATGTTTTACAATTATATCCATATTTTTATCAAGTTATGTACATTTTAATCTCCAAATTAATTGTTTTTAACTTATAATGAGTCGAACTCTTAAAGATGTGTTGGGAGTTTATTATATTCGGCTAACCGAATTTTAAAATAGCTTTCACTAATGGGCTATGGGCTACCCCCATTACACCTCTTCATCTAACAATACATATAATATTAACCGTATACATGTAAGTTTGAATATGTGATACAACATTATAATCATATCAAAACTTAATGGAACAAAGCAAACTTGTAAAGCAAGCCGAAAACATAGAGATTTCTTCAAGAGAGGGACAGAGGTCCGTAAGGTTAATTTGTTATTTGCATGATTGGCAAACAGTAGTTAAATTAATTTCAATATTAGGTTATGGGCATAATATAAGTTACTTTTTCCGGCCTTTTACATCGGTCTAAGGTCTATTTTCTCACTTTCAAACTTGAAAAAGAATATAAGATCAAGTCTCTTTGCACTTGAAGAGGACAAGTTGCTAATATTCTTCCAATCGATGGACCAGTTTTCCTTTTCCGAATATATTCTATTCGGTGCCAAATGATTCAAAAGAAAATGCGATAAAAATGATTGGGGAGTGCACTATTCCGATCTTGTGAACAGGAACTCTTACGTCATTGTTATTTAGGATAAAATCATCACAACGTGTATCTTGTTAGACTTAAACTTAAAATCTTTTGTTAAGAAACACATCACTTACCACAACAAGAATGTTAAGGACCGGAAGAACACTATTCACCGTTGGAAACAGTAATATGAAAAGAAAGAGAACATCATTTACACAACAATATGCAGAAGCTAAACAGCATCAATCTCCACACCACAGCAAGTCAGCAACTTACATTTATGCATATATCAAAGCACAAGTAATAAACCAGGGTTACACAGACAATATTCAGAACCTAAAGTACATCATCCCAAAACAAAAGATTCAAATAAGTTGCTGATA
This sequence comes from Flaveria ramosissima, assembly GCA_025215565.1. Taxonomy (NCBI): domain Eukaryota; kingdom Viridiplantae; phylum Streptophyta; class Magnoliopsida; order Asterales; family Asteraceae; genus Flaveria; species Flaveria ramosissima. Next base: position 87,064,710 of record CM046035.1, read on the forward strand.
CTGATGATATATCATATATCTAGTAGCTTAAGCAGATGCGGTCACAGTAGCTCCAGCATGCTTAACAATGCAAGCATGGAGATCATCTTTCTTAGCACCCACAACCTTGTCAATCACTTCTCCATTCTTGAAGAACAGGAATGTTGGCATTGCTTCCACCGAGTACTCTTGAGCAACACTCTGCAACAAAAGAGAAATCGATTCATCATCATTTAACGTCGAAAGATCAGATTCTGAAACAATATGAATATCAACATCATTCAATTCTGTTATATGGGTGTTAATAGTACCTCAACTTCATCCACATCAACCTTAAGGAAGCTGACATGAGGCATCCTTTTAGCAAAATCGGCCAAGATTGGTGCAATCACACGGCATGGACCGCACCATGAAGCAGTGAAATCCACAACCACCTGTAGAATTCAAACATAAACAAATCCAATTGATCAATAAATCAAGAAAACTGGTACGTCTCAATCCTAAAAAAACCCTAGAAAGCCTAAAATTGACAAAATTGCTGAAAAATCATACGACCAATTAACCAATTTCACACAGTTCTCAACAAAATTCAAAAAGGGTATGACACAAAATAAAAGAATCGATATGAAAACATCAATAAAGATCAAAAGAACGATCACCGTATTGATATCAAGAAACAAACCCTAGAATCTAATCAATCCATCGTAAAACCAACAACAAAACTGACAATCTTCATCCAATCGGTCTGCCTAAAACAACAAAAGGAAAACCCACGGAAGTGAATGCAGATTACACAAATCCATATCAAAAGTCAATCATAACTTATACAAAATGAAATTGAAAGAGGGATTTTAGGGTTATACCAATTTCTGAGAACCCTTGTGCTTCTCAAGCTGCTCTTTCCACTGATCAACGTTGTGGCACCCGATCACAACTCCTTCTTCTGCCATTTTCCCCAAATTTTTCTTTCAAAAAAACCCTAATTTGAATTTCTTTAGCTTTCAAATGAAATTTCTTAACCTTCGAGTATGAAGATTGTGCAACACCCCACCCCTCAATATATAGGGCCACGCAGATTCGTCGGTGGTCAGAATTACATTAATGCCCCTCAACATTTTTGTTTTCGCTATATTACGGAAATGCCCCTGAAAATGTGAAAACGCGTATTTATTTATTTGTTTATTATAATTATAATAATTTGTAATGGCAAAAACATAACACGTATCTATGTTTATCCTGGAATATTTTTTTTCTAGAAGATACTGATGTTGGGTTTATTGGTTTATAAATAAATAATAAAGTCAACATTTTGTTCGTATGTAATACTATTATTTAATTGCTTTCTCACAATGAAATTTGTCAATAAACTAATCATTTTTTAAAAAGATGTTTTTTGTTTATTTATATGGTGGTCATAATGTTTAATTGGTTGTCAATTCACATTTTTTGAGATAAAATAGTGTTTAGATCTATGGTTAGGAGTTTAAAAGCCTTTCTTTAATTTAACTATTCTAAAACAATCGATGGTATGTGAAAGTTTTTATTATTTTTTGTGTGAAATTTTCTCTTTGTCATAAGAACCTCGTGTTCTTATATAAGATATATAAATGATTTTAATAATAGATAGAAATGTTTGGTATATTATATGTCTCAAGAGGTTTATATTTTACGACGGTGTTAAAAAAAGTTGAACACCAATATAATGACAAATTGAATCAAATAGAAAACGTAAATTACTTTTTAAATACTTTTATGGTAAATTTGGCATGTATTACTCAAAAAGCTTTGTTTCATTTCTTTAACGTAGATACATCAGGCTATTACATATGTATATTTTATTTTGACTCACATGAAATATATGAAATTTGTGTAAATGTTATAAATCATGAAAACAAGTGTGGCGAGCTGTGCCAATTAGTACAAGTGTCATGACATAAACGTGTTAGAGCATTTATTATACTAACTACAAACGTCATGTAACTTGGCGAGTTGTGTCACCTAGTAAGGAGATAATACAAGTACAAATTCAAATGACTACCCTTTTTACATAGCGTGAACGTGCCAGTTGATGTATAGCGCTATGTCTTGTCGTCTACCGCTCGAATCGAACCCTATCCATACGAATAATTATCCAGATGATAAGCATAGTTTCTCATGACATATATGAAATATCTATAGATACCGTAAATCACGAAAACCTTACATAAGTGTGGCGAGTTGTGTCAACTAGTAATTTAAGTAAAGCGTCATGGCATAAATGTGTTGGAGCATTTATGATGAGTATTATCCTAACCACAAGAGGCTTGTAACCTTGGAAGTTATGACAGATAGTAATTTGAGGAGAAATTGTAACGAGTACGAATTCAAGTCATTACGTTTTTTAACACAATGTGAATATATCGAAGTCATATTAATGCATGACACAATGTTTTGTCAGCTCCCATACGATTTGACCCCTATCATACAAACATTTATTCTGGAGTATAAACACGCTCTTACATGAACTTTGTTGGGAATTTACCATAAGTATCAATTGTAAATGAAATAGAGTAGAGTTTAGATCAATTAGGTATCTCAATAAATTTGTGATGTATATTTGTTTCAAATAATTCTACTTTTGGTTTTTATTATGAATGAAAGAGATATGATTACTATTTTAAGATTAGCTTAAAGTTCAAGAGGAAATAGAAGGCATATATACTTTTACTGTGTGTGATGTGACTTGAATTGGACCGGGTTTCCGGGGGTCAACCAGTCCGATCCACCATTATTTGTTTTATAGCCACGTAACCGGCCAGTTCGGTGGTCGGACCGAGATCTATAATCCGGGTCAGACTGGATTTTTAATATTTTTATTTTTTAATTATTTGGATTTTAATGGGTTTAACGAGGGAACCGAACGATGAATTGAAGTATTTACATAAAGTTATTGTTGAGTCTTATATAAAAATATAAAATATTTATATTACATTATATAATATAACTATAAATATAATACCATATATATAATAGGAAAGAGTTTAAACGCAAACCAAGATAAGTTTAGAAAACTCTTAAAATAAATCTAAGTCACTTGTTTGTATCTATGATTTTAAATGATGTTATAAAGGGTCTCACATAAGTACTAATCTTTACGTTTTTATTAAAAAAATGTAGAATTGTGGATCTTAACCAATCAATGGATTAAATTTTATTAAGAGTTTTTTATAAAAAATTTAAATTATTATATCATCATTCAATTTTTAAATCCTGTCCTAATAGTCCGGCCATTAAGATGATCAATTCGTCATCTTATCCGAATATGAAAATATTGCTTTTAATAGTTTATTAACTAATTTTTATGCTTGTTAAATAAATGTTTGAACGGATAGGTGGACCCGATTAATATAACACCTATCATACGAAGCAATGTCGTACAATTGTCGTTTAAAATAAATAAATAATAAATATTTGAAATGTTTCAAGGAATAAAAAATTAAATCGTATATTGGACTTGGATACGTGTGAACTCAATTTTAGCATCCAACCGTCACAAGTTACACGTTTGGTCCTAGAGAATCACGAACAAGTCCATAAAAACGTACTAAGTTCAAAGTCATCAAAGAACAAATTTATTAGTCGATTTCTACATAACTAGAAAAAAAATTATTTCTAACAATTTATAATCTTTATTATATTAAATTTGTTAAACAATCTTGAAAATTTATCCCACATCTTCAAATATTCATCACATGTGTCCCTGCTAGCGTTGGACACAAGTCGATGGATTGTGGACATTTATCTTTATTAACAGGTACACACTCGTCTACCTCTTTCTTTGTGTCTTTGTTGAAAAAAATTTCAGAGGTTGTTTGGTATGCAAGAATTCAATTGAATTGGAATCTGAATTTCATTGTCCATTGTGTTTCGTTGGTAGAAATTCGTTGGAGCTGGAATTTGAATTTTATTCTTAACGTGTTTGGTTGAGAAATAAATTGTAATTGGAATTGAAATTGTCATTAATTCTCTCAAATTTCCTTCAAATAAAAAATTTCAAAACCCTTCCAAATATTGAAGGATTTCAATCCGCCCCCAACACCAACCACCACCGACCCCGACCGCCGACCACCGCTCCCTCCCCCTGCCGACCCGGACCGCCGATCCCGCCCGCCACCTACCACTCCGCCCATCGCCAACCTACCGCCGGCCCTGACCGCCGTCGCTCGCCTCCGACCCCAACCGCTGACCACCGCCGACCGTCGTCCACCCTGCTTGCCGCCGACCCCGACTTCTAACTGTCGCATGTCGCCGACAGACCGTCGTCGCCGCCCACTGAGCACCACCGACGCCGCCGACTGTCGCCGACCGCCGTTGCCGAACCGTGTCTCGACGACGGGCGTTATCGGTTGGTGGCGGCGGTGGGGTACGGTTGGTTTTCGGCAACATGCGCGGTTGGTGGTCACGGTCGATTGTCGGCGGTGACGGCGGCGGCGGTTGGTGGTATGTAGCGGCGATGATCGGTGGTAATTAAGGTGGTGGCGGTTTGCAACGGGTGATAAATTTCAATTCTTTTATAAATGTTTTGTCACTAGAAATGCATTTGAAATTAAAATTCTTTTTATAGATTCAAGTTCCCTTGATTTCTTAATTCTTTGTAAGATATTAATTTCAAATACAATTCTTTCTAATTCCAATTCAAATTCCAACAAATTACGCGAAACAAACGACGATAAATTGTATTCTCATCATACATTGGGTCTTTGGATAAATAATCTTGTTCAAGATATGCATTAGCCGATTCACAATCCCGGTTGATTTGAGCATGTATTGTAAGTTGACGTTGTTCAATGTCCACGCCTCCCTCCTGTGCAACTACAACACATACCCTACGAATACATGGATTATAAAACCTAACTTAAACTAAATTAAAAGGAATCAAAATCAAACGATGCCTTGTTGTTGACAGATACAAATACAACTTCTCTACAAATTCAGTTTTCGTTTATAAATTGTGCTAAAAACGAATAACAAATGCAAGGGAGTAAATGGACCTTGCAAATTGCAATAAACCAAGTGGTCCGTATCTGATGGGCCTTAACTGGGCTGAAAAAGCCCGACAATATCATGTATTGGGCCACTGGGGCTCCGCCGCAATATGTAACCCAGAATAGAAAAAACAAACTATTAGGTGATATGTAACCGATATTATCATTGATTGGTCCTACAGATTTGTATTATCTTTCGGAAAAAATTCACGTTGAAACATTGTTAAAAGTAGTTACAACGACAAATCCAACATTTTATGAAAATCATATTTTAAAGATGTTAAAAGAAAAGAAAAACTAGAAAGTAGAAATATATGTAAACTTGAATTAGCTTTAACGACTTGTACGTGTGTTATTCGATAACTTATGCAGTATCATGACAACTTTGTTTCTAATAAAATTTAAACAAGAACATAGCTAAAATTAAGCATATTATAATAATATATTTAATATTTTATAAAATACTATATTTTAAAAGTTATAAGAAGAAAACAATAAAAGAAAAAAGTTATGAATGATCTACATAAAACATTATACTTTAAAACTTATAAAAAAAATTAATAGGAAATGATCAAATATAAATCCAAACCTATCACTACTACAAAACGACCATTTATGATTATCAAAGTCGCACATGCATTCTGTTTTGTGACAAGTTATGGTATCATGTAAACCCGGTGGCAAATACCTTTTGCCGTCGCAAAAATAGCGATAGAACTTTTTTGCTACTGATTTTGTGATGAAGATTTTATCGACTAACGACCCACTTTTTTGCAATATAATCCTATGTATATGATGTAAGTGTTAGCTTTGACGTTATGCTTTAAATTACAATAAACAACTTTAATTAAAAATCAAATCAATCAAAAACAATAAAAAAATACAACTTAAAAAGCAAAATACACATGATACATTGATATATAAATAACATTTTCTTGGCTGATCGATCATGGCATAATAATAATAATCATCACATTCTACCTCTCTTTTTTTAAAGTGAAACCGAAGGCTATCATCATGAAAAAACAAACAAAATCTCGACCAGCTATAATGACACTTACTTTTTCATAAAACACACCACGCTTTAATTCCCCTTTTCACCACAACATAACAGACATACATAGTAACTTCCATTTTCAAAAAGGTTACTTAATCAGGCTCATCATAATAATAATCTTCAAACATTTTCGTTCGATTGCGACAACAAAGGTTGCACAATCGACGATCTGCTTGCCCTTGACGCACCATTCTCCTGGATCGACGACGGCTGCTTTTGTAGCATAAACTTTCTCTCTTCGTTCTTTCCCCACAACACGAGATACAATCCCGCTATAATCAACACTGCTCCTATGATCCTGCATCATCAATTTAAAATTTTCGGAGATTAAATAGAAATATATATTAATTAGCAAAATGTAGTTAGATTATGATAATGATGTAACATAATTACATACCCTCCCAAATAGAACTCTTCACCTAGAGCAACAGAAGCCATGAGTGCAACAACAAGGGTCTGAACCGGTTGATACAAGGCTACGAAAACCGGACCGCCTTTTTGTATGCACCATATTTGTACAGCAAATGCTATCCCCGATGCTACCACACCCTGTAAGATAACAAAAACATCATAATATGTTCTGTATTATTGATCAACTATTTATATCAGTACAATAACATAATTACAAAAGTAACCTATTTAATTGTAAGTTTGTAACTGTTATTTAAAATGAAGATAACTACAATAAACCTTATCAAACAAACACTTACCGCGTAAAACACGCTAAAGAGCTCTGATCCTGTGTGAATGAGCCAAGCGTTGAGGTCTCGTTCCATGAACGCGGCCAACACGATGAACTGCAGTATCCCGAAGAAACACTGGTACGACGTGAAAGAAAGCCGAGCGGGATACTTCTTCAACACGGGGGCTTGCAACACGAGCCACCCGGACCACGACAAACAATGCCCAATTAAATACAAGCAGCCCAATGTCCAGCTCTTTCCGTTGGCATCACCCAACGACTGCAACAGCGGCGACGTCTCCCTCACCTTGTTTAGGGACGGAGACGGGCTATATATCGTCGGGCCCTTGTATAATGTGATCACGGATGCTCCCGCGATGCACAATACGGTCCCGAGGACTTTGGACAGCCCGTCTTTCCTGTTTAGTCTCACTTTCTCTATCCTGAAATGACATGATTGTAATGTTAGTGTCATTGTTTTGAAAACCGGACCGGACCGGCCGGTTTGACCTGTTGGACAGGTAAACGGACTTCAATCCGGTCGAGTTCAATGCTTAAATTTGTTTTGTCGTTGAACTAGTGGTCGGACCGGTTGAACCGGTTTTTATAACATACATTTTAATTTTTTAGTATCTTTTTACATATATTTATTAAAATAATTATAATTTTTTCTTGTTCTTATATCCGGTACGACTAACAGACCGGTAAAACATCTGATTTATTGTCTGGTCCGGTTTTCGACAACATTGGTTAGTGTTAAATTTGAGAAATATGTGTGTGTGTTTATGCATGAGATGAGATTTGGGTGCTTGCCGGAGAATGGCTGCCATGAGGAATGTTATCGCCGGAACGGAGTTTTGTATGGCGGAGGCGAACGTCGGAGATGTGTTGTCCAAACCCAACAAGTAAAAACCTTGGTTTGCAGTAATCCTGGTACATGCACAAGCAATTTATCTTTGCATATGTTACGAGGGTTTTATATATGTTACATACACCACTCCTCTAAACTACAGTTTATAAAAATGATAAACTGTCGTTTGTAGTAAACCCAATTATTCAATAAAAAAATAACATTTTCGAAGTTTTATTACTTTTTTGTAACTATATCATCAAATACTTTTTAAAATAGAATCATCACATGTAGTTTACAGTATTAGAATTCATAACCTTTTAGTCAGTGAGTTACATTTTTATTAGTTAGAGCCTTGAATCATACCCGACGACGGCTAAGAGGAAGAACTGAACCAGAAAATTAAGATTAATCGGTGGTCGCTCCTTCCTGATTAAAACAACAAAACTCAAAATCAGAACTTCAACACCATATATACAAGTCAAATTGAGATCAAACAATCTTTAGATAAACAAAATCAAATAAAAACACCAACTTTTCAAGAAAATAAGCGAATGGGACGAGTAGGATGAAGGCGAGTATGTTTCGATAAACCGGAAAGACGATCTTAGAGATGCCCATATTAAGGGCAGCTCTAGACACGACATGAAAACCAGCATAACCGAACTGTAACGCTAGCATGGCTAGGTGAAGTTGCACCCTCTCCGGGAACCACCCCAGTATTCTTTGAGTGGTGGTGGCACCACCGCTACCACCGCCAACCTCCGCCATTGACTGTGGGTTGTGTGGAACACTCCGGTACGAGGGGCTACAAGGGGTTGAAAGGGGGCAAGTGATAAACTGATAGTGTGGAGAGTAAGGTGTTAAGGGGGGATATTTATAGTATAGACCACTAGCTAGATCTTTAGTATAACACTCTAACCCTATATCCTTGTTGGAACAACACATGTGGGCCTACAAGCTAAGCATGCATCCTCATGTTTTCAAAAAGTTGCTACGTACACAACGCTAAAAGACGCTCTTTCTACATATAGTCACATTCAGCATGTCACATCAGTTTTCCACTAAGTTTTTTCCATCTTTCCCACAATCAACTTTTACCTCTAACATCATTTTTTCCACAAACAACCATTAAAAAAACAAAGCAACACACATTTTTGTGTGTGGGCCCCACAAAATGCATCCATGGAGCGCCCTTGGCAAAAGACGGATGAAGGATGGATGGATCTGCATAACGCAACCCTTCTGAAGGGCGCTAAGGGCGGTGCGTTGTGGACAGTCTAACGTTTCTAAACTGTATCATATGGTTTGTGTTATTTGAAAACTTATAACTAAGCTAATGAGTCGTAGATAATTAGCTTGGTAGGAGGGAACCTTATAAATTTTTAATGTGCAGATTATAAGTTTGAGTCTCATTTGTAGTAATATGTTTTAAGGGTTTTATTATAGTGGGTATTTGGGCGGTGGATTTCCCTTGGAATGATGGACGAGCCGGGTCACTAGCGTCGGTTGTATTCACAGGGCGTGAGTGACATTTCATTGATGAGTTTACTTGAGTGATCGGGTTTATATATAGTATTCATTGACCGTTCAAAAAAAACATATCTTTAGAATCACTAGAGCTTCTATCAAGACAAACCACTTTTATGTTTTATCCTTAGAATCACGAGAACTTCTAGTTTCTACATGTGTGTAACTAAATAAAATAAAAAAATTTAAAAACAGATGTAAACATTAGTTAGATGTATTTTTATGTTGTTTTGATATTTTTCACTTTATAAACATACACAATCTATATGTAAAATATAAAATGTAAAATATTAATATTAGTTTTCACGGTTATTAATATATTTATGAGTTTCTTAAATTATCATAATTATATTATAATATTAATATATTAATATATATTTAAACAGAGTGTAGTAATCTTCTCCTCATTCATGGTTCTATTCTTTTTGTAATTCCCTCTAATATAATAGGGCTTGGATTGTCAAAATGATAATCAATTCACTCACTCTATAAACCATTTTTTGGTATCAGCGCAAAACCGTAGGCGTATCCATGAAAGAATCCAAATGTTTAATCTTATGTTAGTGTTTTTTACTTGAGCACTTTTAGGATCTCCATGAGTTTAACAAATTCTTTCTTTTTCCCAATAAGAAATTCTCTAGCTATATATCATCAAAATCATTATTATTACTACACTATATGCCACTTAAGTTGCATACTCTAGCCCACGAGAACAGGTATGGATACATAAACAAACTGCAAACGGTCCTTGGTCCTTCGCTTGCAACATGACAAACAGGTTTTATTATCAAATCCACACATAATATTAACCTAAAATGATTTTTTTTTATGAATGCCAAATGTATGACCCTGCTTGGAGGATATGTGTTATATTCACCGTGTCCGTCTATCCGTTTCTCAATCAAGACCACACACCAAACCCTTTTAAAAAGAAACCCACAACTGAAAAAACTTTTTGGTTTAAACCTGAGTATTTTTACTTAAAAATGAGACTTGAAACCAAAACCACCCCATTTCTTCAAAATGAAAATATTAAGAAATACAAAAATGACTTTTACAAAAGATGTCTTCCACTTCACCTTGAAAAAATATTCTTTGATTATTTAACATAATTCATTTCTCCTTCTACGAGTACAAGTAGGACATCATCCCTTAACTCATCATTCATAACATGCATATATATATTTAGTGCTCTTTAATTATCTTACAAGTTTTAAATTTTAATTTTTAACGGTTTGTTTATTTCGTCTTTACGCTGTGCTCCCGAGTCTCATTTAAGGAAAGAAAAGAAAGGAAATGGAAGAAAAGAAAAACTAGTTGTGTTCCTGAGTTTTTTTTAATGGAAGGAAATGGAAGGATTGTTAAAAACTTGTGTTCCCGAGTTTACTTAAGGAGGAAAATGGAAGGAAGTGAAATGAAATGAAAGGAAAATAAAGGCAAAAATCAATCCTTCCAAAATGAAAGGAAATGGAGAGAAAGGAAAAGAAAGAAAAGAAAAGAAGAGAAGATAAAAGAAGAGAAGAGAAAAGAAAGTGTTTACTTTCTTTTCTCTCGTTAAATAAACTCGGGAACACAGCGTTAGTGTTGGACAATGTTAGATCCCAAATTTTTGTTTGTGAAATTCTCATTTTACCACATTTGTTTTAAATATTTAATAAAAAGAAATTGACAAATAAGCTAATTATATATTGTTAAAACAAGCTAGGAGTTTGCATTTTTTAAATTATCAACATTAATAATAAGTAATTTTATATTATATGATTACAATATTGAATAATTCCTGTACTTTTTATTATTGTTTTTTATTGTCATGTTATAGATACATGGAAAAGTTTTTTTTCTCGTTGTCTAATGCTATTAACATAGAAAGAGGTTTAGATATTGAATTGATGTTGGCCTTATGGTCTTCCATAAGCTAGCCAGCCGGTTTGAGATTGTCCTAACTCTTATCTGGTTGCACATATTTTGGTTTGAGATTGTCCTAACTCCTAAGTGGTTGCATTCATTAACTACCATTAGTAACTCATGTACTACATGAGTGTAATAAAATATCAAACAAAATAAAATTTTATTAATTATAAAATAATTTTTTAAGATAAAATATGATTGAAATTATATATAACTAAGGACTTTGAGTAATAAAATAATAATATCAACTTTTTAAACTTTTATCTTTTAACTTCGTTTTGTTAAAAAAAGTATTTTGTTTCAAAACAAACCGATATAAAAAATGTCATATTTAAAAATTTTCTTATTATAACTCTCAATTTTATTATTTTTCTTTATAAAAATTTTACTTTTTAAAAACATCAATTTTATAATAGTATTAATAAATAGATCTCTTTATTTATTAATTAAAAACTATTAATAATTTAAAAAAGAGTTAATAATTTTAGTAATTAATGTAATTATTTAATTAGAAAAAGAAACGAAATTTTTTTGATGAAAATAAATATGATGTTGTCATGTGTTTCCTTTAGTTACTTTTTTATTGGACTAATAAGAGAAAAATTTTATACTCCAATATAGTTTTGTCAACATATAAACTTACAAAATACATATACATTTTTATAAAAAGCCAAAAAAGAAGTTTTTTTAGTCTAGTTTTATATGAAAGTAATCTCTTAATTTCATAAGATAAGCGTACGACTAATTTTATATCATCCGTCGGAGACGTTACTACTAAAATAAGATTTTGCTAGATAGCTTGTTTGTACAACATACTTATACATGCATGAATAAAGACTTAGAAGATTAGGAGAGTGCGCCTAATAACTATAAAAAAAAAATAAAATGTATGTAATGAGGTAAGGATCTTGAAGCCCAAGGGAACAACAACATTGTTGGGGTGGTCGATAACTTTTTTTTTTGAACGGCAAATGTACGACCCTGCTTCGGAGGATAGGTGTTATCTTAATCGGGCCCACCTATCCGCTTCCCAGCCGGGACCGCACCCCCAACCCCCTCGGAGGAAACTCATTGCTGAGAAAATCTCCTGGCTCAACTCTGAGCATTTTGCTCAGAGTGAGACTTGAACCCATGACCTCCCTTTTGGTCGATAACTAAAAGATCAAGTGTTTAAATCCGACCTCAATGTATAGATACAATGTATGTATCTAGTGTAAGAAATGTTAAGAATTGATATTAAGAAAAAGTAATGAGGTTTAAAGGAAGGCATGCCTAGTAATGATGAAAGCAAAGCGCACGAGGGGGTGGAGCCAATCCAACCGGAGCTACTGTCACTGTGGGTGCTCCCATGCGCCTTTCACCATCACTCCTTCATATCTGGTCAAACCAAGACCCACACAATTCCATCACCAACATTATTTTATTATTCCTTATTTAACATTTATTAATTACTAATTATTTCTTTTTTTATTATGTAAATAAGAAAATAAAGTTGTTTTAAGGATCACAGCTCACGACTCATGATACTCTCATTATGTAAACGGGCAGAGTGAGATTAATTTTTTTTTTTTATAAAGTCACAACAAAAACAAGTTTTATAATGACCAACCTACTTGATTTTCTTTGGATTTCTTAACATAAAAAGTTACGCCCTTCTAAGTCCGGACTAGTTAGACCTAGAACCGAAAAGGCTAGCAATTAGGGTTGGGTGGCTAAGCTGCTTGTTAACAAAACAAGACGGCCATCGATTAGGTTTGGGAGGAATAGTATATTTTAGGTTTTTTTTTTTTATTTTTTATTTTCTTTGATCACAAGACTATTTATAATCACGTTTTATTTAGCCGAGTTTTGTCCATAATATCTTAGTATTAAACAGTTTGACCATCAGTTTGCTTTATGGACTTTGACCGCTAAAGTTAAGATCCTAGAGTTCGGCCACCAACTATATATAGTGAAGTTTATTTTTCAGACTTTGGCCACTAGTATTTTTAAAGTTTTGCAACAAAATTTCGGTTTATGATTTTTGACAAGCCGGAACGATAACAACAAAATAACTCGGTGTTGCATGTGGGAAAATGGCTTGCCTCCCATCAGTGTTTTTTGAGTTTGACCACTAAAGTTTACTATTATAAAGTTTCGACACAAGACTTTGCTTGAACGATTTCTTACGAGCTGGGCCGATAACAACTAAAGTGACATAGTGTTACATGTGAGAAAAATGACCGGACTCTTGTGGTGTAACATGAGAGGAAGAAAGTATATATGAAATTTCAAATCAATGATTTTGGTTTTTGGAACTTTTTATGCATTTAGTCTCCATAAAGGTAAAATAGAATAAAAAAACCATGCTTTGTCCCCCAAATCATGACAAGTACTAGATTCTAATTAAACTATTCAATATGCTTTTTGTTAAACCAATAGGAATAAAAATGTAAATGATTGTGGTTTAAAAGTTATACGAGTATACGACTTTAAACTTCTCATGTATATTGGGTAAAAACGTTCTTATTAAAATACATTTTACTTTTGTAGTGGCCTAGAGAATTGTGGACTCCAATGACCTAAGTTTGATTACAAAATGATATTCAAATTTCATATCCCATCTTTAATAACGAAATTTAACTAGCAAACAAAGTTACCATTTATGAACATTTGAGGGTTAAATGCACAACTAGGCAATTCATCTGATGTCTCAGGCTCGAAACTTTGAATCATGTTTTTACAAGTTTCTTACTATAACATCTTAAAGATTATTTATCTAATGAAAATTATGATTTATTTGATCTTATTGGTTAGCAGGGTATTAATAGGTTATATAGTTTTTTAATGACAAGTTCTCATGATAATATATACATCAACATTGTTTAATGACAAGTTCTCATGATAATATGATAATATATACATCAACATTGTTTTGCAACCTTAGCATCTAAGAATTTTCTTGATACTAAGGTAAATCCATTAAAATTAAATACTTTAGATCTTATATTTTTAAATCTCTTTTTCTCCCTGTATATATAAAATTAATTTAAACCTTAAACAAATTAAGAAATTATAAACTTAGTGAGCTGAACATATTATAAATAGTATTTTCCATGTGGGTTGGATCAAATTAAAATTTTTATTCATGGGTCAAGAATTTCATGGTTTCAATTCCTTGGGGCATTTTGATTATTTCAGGTTTTAGCAATTAGAAAGGATATTACATGTAGTTTCAAGACTCGAGGAAACTAAAATCCAATTAACAACCCAAATGACACCCCTAGAGGGATTAAAATTTTAAAAAACTGAGATCTAGTAAGCAAATATGTAATTAGACCCAAAGCACATAGAAGAAAATGTAATTTACTCAATTATAAATAAAAACAGTTTCAAATTTTTGTAAATATCCGACGCATGAGTTATATAATTTTGAGTTTTTATTATAAGTTATTTATTTAACGTGGTAAAGTTTCAGTCAGGTAACACTTTTAGAAAACTTAAAAGAATAATATTAAAAATAAATTGGTGATCTGTAAACTTTATTATTCAAGAAATTATCTCTTAAAGCTTGCTTAAGAATTTAAAAATAACACGAGCCTACTCTTTTTGATGTATATATTATACGTAATATTTTTCTAATACACAAGTCTTGTATTGGGTAAAGTTTTATGATAATTTTGATGCGGTAAGATTTCAAAGATATCGAAAGTATTATGTTACTCGTTTTATTATTGGTGCACTATATAACGATATTATTATAAAGAGGATCTAAAAGCATAAAGAATCCTCCTTTTCCTGAAGTCTACTTTATTTATGGTAATTAAATATAGATTGTACATTAATTCTGATTTCATAATTAAAATTTTAGTAAGAGAAGAAAAATTAAAATGCTCATACTAAATAACTTATTATTTCTGTCTTACAAAATTCTCACTCTTTTATGCTTTTCATAGTTCTACATTTAAAATCATTTCTGTAGGTCGGGGGAGGGGGCGGCGGTGATCCGGCCGGTCGGGGAGGTGGGGCGGCGGTGGTCCGGGGGAGGTGGAGCGGCCGGTGGGGAGGTGGGGGGAGGTGATAAGAGGTTAGAATACCTCAGAAGTGGTAAGTCCACATTTTCTCCACGCAGACGTCAGAAAGACGTTTTTTAATGAAACGTCTTCTAAAAATCAAACAGTCTGCGCACTCAAAACCTCTTCCCGCGTCTGCGTGCACGCAGATGAAGAGGTGGGGAAGAGATTTTGAAGAAAAACAAACAACATCATAATCTAACTAAACTTTTGAAATCAAGTTAGTTATGTATCTCTAAAACCAGGTTGTCATAAACCGCAATCGAATCTTTTATATGCGCATGGTTAGAATGCATGTTTTATAAACCTTAAAAAATCATATGAATTTGATCTATAAATTATCATTTTGTAGGATCAAACGTAAACTAATCAATACAAATTAAGAATACTTTGTCCCATTAATTTTATGCTTTTTCGGGATGTTTGTTAAGGAACCAAATGAAGGTGTTTCCATTAATATCTTTTGATAATTTTTCCACTCAAATCAAGTTTTTAAGTGATCACACTTTGCTTTAAGAGACATGTTGTCCCACGCCCATTCACACCAACATCATTCTTCATTGTCACAAATACTACTCTTTACTACTTTTTTTAGTTTAAATAATTATATTGATACAACTTAGATCATAGAGATTTATACAGGGTTCTAATATAAAGACACCCACCCAGATAAATCTACACCCCCTATACGTCGGGGCGTATAGGGTCAAATACACTGTAAACGAGGAAAATTCACGGGGGCTGTCAGAGAGCTATACGTCCCATATAGCCCTATACGACCCCCCCTATACGACACATATAGGGCTATACGACGCGTATAGCGAATTTCGACACTGACTACGAGGAAAAATTCAGAGGGCTGTCAGAGGGGTTATACGCCCCGTATAGGGCTATACGACGCGTATGGGGCTATACAACCCGTATAGAAATTTTAAAGTGTTAATTTAAAATATTGGGGTGTCCAAACAACCAAGCCCTTTATATAAGGCATCTTCTTTAGGTCAAATCAAGATGTTCATAAATCATCACTACAAATGGTAAAGTATCTGAAAGCTTTATTAGGGGATTCGGATTCAAACATCTCTTGAGTAAACATTTTGGATAATTAAGAAATATTAAAGCGTTCATGACTAAGATTTACTCAAAATTGTTTTTTGTCTTAAATCGAGATCAATATATTATATATCCTGTATAATCAAAAACAAATCTCCTTAATCAGTGCTATCATATATAACATTATAAGAAGAGTTAGGGGCTGTTTGTTTTTGGGTTGACCCGGCTGACCGGGCTGACCCGGTTGATCGGCTGACTCGGTCAGCGGGTCAGCCCGTTTGATTTCGGCTTCGAGCCCGGCTGACCGGGTCTCCAGTGCTGACCCAGACCTTGAAAAAAATGTGCTGACCGGCTGACCCGCAGGCCGCCGCCCCCTCGCGACCCGCAGGCCGCCACCCCCTCCGACCCGCAGGCCGCCGCCCCTCGCGGTGGTGTGGTGGTGTGGTGGTTCCGACCGGTGGTGTGACTCCGATGGGTTTTGTTACTTAAATATTGAATCGTTTTGGTTCCAGTCAGATACTGAATCAAACAGCCAAGTTTCAGTCAGATGCATACCCAGTCAGAACTTCTAACTAGGTCAGCTTCTGACTCAGTCAGATCTTACCCGGTCAGTGTAATCAAACAGCCTCTTAGTCATATAATAATTTCTTGATATTTTCTTAAGCTTTTGGATCATGATTGTGATTTTAATAAGTTTGGGTCACAATTTGTTATCACATCGTGATTGTGATTTTAATAAGTTTGGGTCACAATTTGTTATCACGCTTTCAATAAGTCAAGTCTTATCAAACATACATGTTTATACTCGTATTGACTTCTAATATAGGTTCTTTTTTAACGTCGTTAGACCTAACCCCGCTCACCTATGTTTTTAGTAAAGTTAGTTGCTAATTAATTTAAGGCAAATTGGATTTTAATAATCCAAACTATTACGTATTGGCCGATAATAATCCATACTATCAATTTGGCAGCTAACACTCTCAACTTTCACTTTTATTACCAACAACAATCCAGTGACAAATTTTTAAATTTTTACGCTCGATTCGGTTCGCAACAGTAATTATGAATGAAATAAAGAAACATACAAGTTAAAATGAGTCTAAAATAGATACAAATCGAGTGTAAAAAATTAAAAATTATGTCACTAAGGTTATTGTTGGTAATAAAAGTCAAAGTTAAAAGTGTTAACAGCTAAATTGATAGTATGGATTATTATCAGCCAATAGATAATAGTTTGGATTATTGAAATCCAATTTGTCTTAATTTAATTAACAACTAAAATCGAATGACTAACTTTTTCTTCGCATTTTCATAAAGGTGTTTAGTTTTCAAAATCTGACAACTCTTTTATGGGATGATTTTAAAAATAAAAGCGTTTACAAAAAGTGATAGTGTGTAATTATGATCATCGCTTATGTCAGTATGTGTTTGTAATTTGCTTGTTTTTAATAAAATCAATTAATTGTCTAATGATTTTCTATTTAGATATATTTTTATGGGTTTTAATAATCATATTCTATGATATAGTTGAGACTTAAGAGTATAACTTGCAACTAAATAATGACTATAATTGTCACTATCTTCAGGAAATTGTGGTTAAGTGATGTGTTTAAAAATCAAAAGGGTGGGGTTCAACTCATGCAAATTAGTTTTTTAATTGGTGAATACACACAGCTTTATACTCTATACATAACTTAACTTTTAGAATTGCCACTCCTCACCATGCAAAATTTGAGCCCATAAGTTTTGGTTGAGATATATATCATTTACCATCCAGATATTCTTTTCAGAACCTTAAACCATATAGGTTGGGGTGCATTTATTCTAGAAATCTATGAATGATATTAAAAAACTAATGATAGTAATTAAATGATAACTATTAAAAAAGTGAATATTATAACTAGAAGTGAGAGTTTTGTCATAACCCGAACACACTTAAAATCATTTAATATGAAGACAACATGTGTAAGCATTTATCTAAGCGAGTCAAACGAGTTGTTGAGTCACAATCAAGTTTTAAACGAGTTAAACAGATTATAAATAGATAGACAAATTATAAATGAGTGGTATTAAATGGTTGAACGAGCCATAAATGGGTTGACGGTTTAGTCTTATAAAAAATTATATTTTATTGTAACTCTAAAAGAGTTAACATACCGACTTTTTTAAAAGGCTAACACGAACATGACCTCTTTTATTAAACGGTTTTTTTATTAAAGTGATTAGAGATAAGAATCTAACATTTTATTATTTTATGCCAAAAAAGAATTGCCACCTCTATTCAGTATTCCCTAATCATAATCACCTCATATGTTTAACAAAACTCTTTCATTAATAGCTATTTAATTTTTTTTAGTTATCTGACTAAATTTAAACCCTAGTTTGTTTTTTGATATTTGATACATGCTATGAATTCCTTCCCTCTTTACTAATATATAAATACTAGGCTAAATTCCCGTGTAACACACGGGTTCAATAAAAAATATTATTGTTGTTTAAAAAAGTGCGTAAGTTATAATGTTGTTGATATTTTGTATATCGACTTTTATGTATAATTTTTAACATTAGCTATATCTAACATTAGTAGGTTTTCTCTACTATATTTATACATCTAAATATTGTATAATATGGAATGAAATAAATTAATAAATAAGAACTTTAACTAATAAACAAACTAAATTGAACATGAAAAATAATATTTTAAATTCATAAACATCAAAAAATTTATTTGTATACAACATTTGGTGTTTTGTTGGTTATTTTTCATCATTATATAATATTAATAATTTAACCTCTATCTACTTCTAACTCGAGATAATACAACATAAAGCTGATCATTATCCATGTTTAAAAACAAACCAACTTTGGATAGCGATTATCATTGGCTCTTGTTTTATTGTTATTGCATAACACACAGATAACAACAACTGTCTTCTTTGAAATTTAAAATAAATTCTTTGTCTTAAGATGTCAAAGCCAACCGTTAAATAAAAATACGATTTTTAATATTACTTCCAGATACATCAAAACTATTGTATATATCAAACGAACTCCTATCAAACATAATAATAATATGGCAGTACACATAAAAGAAAATAAAAAGTTTAAAAAGTAAAAGATGTAATACATCTTTATAGATTGACTGTTGAAGTAGATCACCTTTAAAAAAATTAAAGTAAAAAATATTAAACTAAAAACACAATTTTAGACAATGATAGGTTAAATCATAATCGCAGATGATGAAAGTTCAAATATAACAAAATAAATACCTTTTGTTGAAGAAAAACTTGATAAACCAAAGCCAAAATGAGAACGTAAATGAAGTCTGTTGAATACGATATCATCAGACTTTATAAAGACAAATCGCGAGAGTCGTAAACTTGGGATAGTTGAGTAATATTTTAAAAGCGAGTATGATTTCATTTCCAAAAAAATACCTATGAATTCCTTCAAACTGGAGATGAGTCGATTAAAAAATTCTGTAATTTTTATCAAGATTTGAATATAAATCGAGTATATAATGGAAAAACATAATCAAAAAACCAATTTCATAGATGAATAAAACCATAGATGATTTGTACAGTTTTTATTGATGAATTATTTGAAAAAAGAAAAAAATATCGGGTATAATTTAATTTCCAAAAAAAGATGTGCTTTAATTTAGGGTTAGTGTCAAAATTTTCTTAAATATCTCTTGTATATAAGTTAACTTTTAGTCAAATGAATCTAGACTAACACTAAGAACAGATACATATTTAGGCGGGAATTAAAAAAATAGAGGCTTAAGAGAATGACATGTGGCATTAAAGTTATTCCTTTATTAATAAGTATAGATTTATTAAATGTATCAAATAATACGGAATTTATTTATCAATATTACTTCAAATAATGTTATTGGTAGTATTTTGGTCACATCTTGGTAATCTATTGTCTTTTTTCATTGTTTGTCTACCTTTTTCTCCTTCCAAATGATTATGGTTTACTTGTGTAAAACATTCAAAAATTTTAAACTTCACTAATGCACAATTTGTTACTAGTAGATCTAAAGTAAAACCTAAATCATATAATTAATAAACAATAATTGTGTCCATAGGTAAAGTGTTAACCTTAACGCCAATTATTTAGAATGATTATAAGGATTTCCCTAGCTAAAAAACTAATAATATACTTTTCTCCAATTGTATATGATAAATCAAATTAGGACCTCATATAATTTTTTTATAAATTCAAACACCAAGACGAAAGCTTTGGTAATAGACATGACAGTGTATGTTATATGGGTGCGATTGAACTGGTTTATTAGACTGCTCATGTTGTTACATATTTTGGGAGCTTTATAAGTTATAATTTTTTAAGAAACCTTGACATATCTTAAAAAATATTATAAGAGAGTGCTAGCATGCATCTTAATGATTACATTAAAAGACTATTTCTGAATCAATCAAAGGTGGAGTTTGTTCATCTCTTAATGGTTAATGGTTTTGAAGCCTTTTAATGAATAAGTTTTATAAGCATGCATAATGATTCAAAAATAAGTTTACCAAACAGCCCTAACTTTACATTCCATCAAGATCCTGGCAATAATACTAACAGAATGATGTTATGAACGACAAGAATAATGCAAGATACGACAAGGGAAATGTGTAGCAAGATATGACGAGAGTGTGTGGATGTTGTTAAGCGTCATCAATCTTATTACTTGGACTTTAAATATGAAAACGAGTAAAAAGATTGCTTTACGAGTTGTGGTGATTATCATAGTGTCGGCTGGCTAGCAACGAACGACATATCCAAAATTCATGTGCAAGATGTACTTAAACGTAACAAATTTCTTTTTTTTTCTCAAGATGTGTATTAAAAAAAGTCTTAGTATTAAAAATTTTAAGATTATGTAGGAAGAAAATGCCAATGATCTTTTGGCCTAGTGGTTCAAGAGGGAGGTGAGAGGCTTTGGCTCTCTTGGAGGTCCAAGGTTCAAACCTTGACAGTGGTGAATTATTACTAACTAGGTGTTACTAACTTCTAACAACTAACCAACCGTTCAAAAAAAAGTGTAGGAAGAAAATGGAACACGAAGATTTCGGTTTTGCACGAGGGATCCTTATTCACTCCTTGATCTCCCTCCAACTTAACAACCATTAATCGCTCACATTCATTACAAAAGAGCCCTACATATTTACTCTATGTTTTTTAACGACAAATCTATACTCCTACTCTTAAATTACATCATGTCTGGTTTTGAACCAAGAACCTACTTTTTAAAAGATAAAGACTCTAACAAGTAAGCTAGTCCCACATTGGCTATGTGTTGTCTACTTATAATTTATAGCTTTTATTATAGTTTTTTTTAGCATCGAACACGTAGATTTTTATAAATCTACACCTAAAATCCACGTACACTTAGTGAGACTAGAACTCCCACTACTTCGATGAGAATAAACACCCGATGTTAATACTTTGGTGAAGATGTAAATCGTCAATAATCAATCACTAATCCTTTAGTGTACCACTAGGATGTTCTTTAGTCTTTGGGCAATAAAATCGTAAAACCATATGATTCGTAAGTCTAAGACACACCTGTCCCACTTTGTCGAGGAAAAATCTTATACAAATTTTGGAGGATTCATTTTTTTTGAACGGCCAACGAATAATTTTTAAGCCCGGTCACCCGGGTAAACCCATTGGCGAAAGGCCACCCACGCCCGCGAACACAAACAACGCTGGTGACCCGGCTCGCCCACCATTCCAAGGGAAACCCACCACCCAAAGGCCCACTGTGGTAAAACCCTTGGCTCACTTAGAGCATATTGCACCTAGTGAGACTCCAACATGACCTCCAATTTTGGAGGATTCATAGTTGGTCACTTTCAAGATCCATATGCAGGGAGCAAGGTTGCTTGCATGCGCGTGACAAGTAAATTAAGTCGACTGTAGCGACAAACAAGACATTTTTTTTTTTTAATTTTGTGGCATTCTAAATTACTTCTAACGTATTTATGTATTTTGAATCATGTTAGGAGGGAATAAACAAACGTACCCAACACAATCCTACTCAAATCATGTACTAGGAAAAACAAACTAGAAAGAAAATGTAAAGACCATGAATTGTGTAGGTAAATGCCATTTAACCATACATATGTTTTGAGAAAGATGCATTAGCAGAATCTTAATTTCTACTCCTACCTTCAACTTTCTTATGATGATAGTAAACCAAAAACCAATTTGCTCTGCACGAGTGTTCACGGTGTTATGTTTATACCTCACTTGAAGTTATCTATCCAAGGATTTCTCCTATCTAAGCATGCTTACCTATGAACTTCTCTTATCAACCAAAACGCCAAAAGGGCCACACAGTTTTTGTAACTCCCATAGATGAACAGTGTGGGATTTGAATAAGTTGATCACATACGCTATTACTTAATTTATCGAAAGGCTATAGAAATCAAAAGGCTAAAAGGCATGAGTATCCTCTACGCTCTCTATTTCATAAGCAATGAAGTCCTACTGATTTAAAGGAAAACTGTAGCTATGAAGATGGGAATCAGAAGAGTTTAGGATCTGGTCATATATGACAACTAATGATCATAATGTAGCAACTTTAACCTAATTACTTAAAAATGGGTTGATTTGTTGCGTCTTATGTCTAACCAATCAAACAAGTAAAAATTAGCTTTAAAGGAAACAAGTCTAAAAGGTCAAAGGTTACCCGATACTTATTAACCACAAAAGTTTTTTTAGAATGGATTAACCATACAAATCTCTTACTTTTTGACCCAAGCATGTTTTAAACTGCTACCCAAATCCACTTGAAGGTCCCCATCTTAAACATATCCATTAAATATGCAAAGGAAAACAAAAGCAAAACCAAATCAAGTTCAACGATACACTAAAGCTCATGTAATATAATGAGAAAGGGAACGTTTTGAGGGTTATTACTCAAGTGCTATACTGCTATTGCCACTAGTTAAACGGCAGCCAGCACCAGCAAGTAATATAAAAGCCATGTAAAATCATTTTTGTAATGACTAGCGGTATACGGGTCTTTATTATTTCACAAAACTATATTAAAATGTTATCATTTTACAATGGCAAAAGATGTGTCTTACAGCAGAACAAGAAACCACTTATTCAGCTCCTGTCTCCTCTACAGACTTCTTATACTCTGGCTTCAGCTCATATGTTCCTTGATTTGTTCCACGTTTATTGTACACACAAAGCTCATTCAATATCTCTTTCAAGAATTGCTATAAGGGACATAACAGAGAAAACTCGTTATTATAACGATAAACGATTGAAAAGTTATAATATAAGAAAACCAAACAGTCAAAGGGTACACACCGCTGGTTGATCAGTTTCTATGACCAACTGCTTTAAAGCCCAATTAGGTTGTCTCTCAAAAAGCTTGAACATGATATCCTCCAATTCGCCACGATCCCTTCTAGTTCTTTTAACCTCTGGTCCCTTAACTGGAGTTGCTTTTTTCTTTTCCTAGATATATAAACACAATTAAAAAAATAAAGAAAAAGGGAATGTGATTCTTGGAGCTATAAAGCATTAAGGAAGTTCATACCTTAGAGTTTGAAGGAATTAAACCAACCATTCCAGGCATAGGCCTCATATGCAGTCCTCTGTCGTTATCAATCACCTGTACAACCAAACAAGGAAGAAAAACAATGAGCCGTAAAATCATCAAACAAAGCCTAAAATTTTAAATAAGAAAGAAAGAAAATGCTCTACCTGTATTTGTCTATTTTTGATCATTGACTTATTTGTTCTTTCACGGCACATTTTACGATATTCCTCCATGTTCTTATTATTGGGTTGCATATCGAACTTGTGTTCAACTCTCCCTTCAGTAGCAACCCTTCCTAAGAAACAAAGAAAAGAATTAATGAGCTAATTTCACTCAAAATCAAAGCACATAGAAACAAATACATGCAATTACAACAGGAGTAAAGGGTAAAAGGTACTTCTGTTTAAAGGTAAACAAAGATCCAACAAATTTTTTTCCAGTTGGTGACTTTATGACTTGATTTACAGGTAACAATTGTTCAAATCGGACACTTTACTTTGCTTACTTAGCACAACGTATCTTCAACAAATTTCAAGTCTAAAGGCATCAGATATAGAGAGGATGCAAAATTCATAACAATGCCATTGTTATCAGAACTCAAAAGAAAAAGGTAAATTCTCTGAAGAGGCCGATCTGCTGAAGAAGATATTATGCACTCACCTTGGTTTGCTTCAGAGAAAACACACATAGGTACAAAATCTTTAAACATATTGAGCGCATAACTTTTCGGCACATTCACAGCCTCATTGCCAGCCATCTCCATGGAGAACTGATAACCAGAACAAAAAATAGAATAGTAAAGAACATCTTCAACAATCCATAAAGAACAACATATTCAGAAACGCGAATAAAGAAAAGTTAGAATTACAAAACCCCATCCAACAGAATAAGCCATCAATCTTCCTAAGCCTCCATTGACCACTCATGATCATGTACTTATTATGCATTACTAACTCATTCACTTGCTCATGGCAGAACATGCTAGACCTACTTTCAGCACCGACCTCTCAACTAGCAAGATCCACAAAACTCTTCACGCTATATCAAGCTACAACAACATAATTACCCCAATCATGATTTAGCAGCCAAAATCAGGTATCAACAGCACACACAAGAACTCAATTCAACCAACTACTTATCCCAATTTCATCCCCAATCAACAGCATAACATTAGGCCTAAAGACTCACCCTTTTCATTCATAAACAATAACCAACCCATCAGAATTCTACATACAACGAGCTAAACAATCAAATCCACAATCAACTACAGTCTACAGCATACACAAAACTAGGGTTTCCCAAAGTTCGAACGCAACCGACCCCAAAGTACCACAAGTGCAACACTTTTCCCCCAAATTGATACGTATATCCTCTGATCGCATACTCAAAACAAAACCCAAAAGCAATATCACCATGGAAACCACAAAAAAAAAAACTACAACATGAACAAATAATCTTTACATATATGGTGATTGTGAACTAACCTGAAGTGAAGAGGGATCTTCGGGGCGTAGAGGATCGAGTGAAACGACAACCTTGGCGAGGTTTTGTTGGGATTCAGGGGGGATAGAGTTCCAAGATTTGGCTACGACGACGGGGCACTTCATAAGCCACACCGATCTATCGGCTCTTGCGGTTTCAAGATCCGTGTTGTTTTGATACTTTTGGTCGTCGTCCATTGACTTCAAGAGTTTTCTCCGGTGATTCTTCTTCTTCTTCAACCGGTGGTGGTGCTGCTGTCGGTTTCTATATGGAATTCGATTTATCGCCTGTATTTTCGCTCTCTTGATACAGTCTCCGATTCCGGCGATGAAGCCACGTTGTGGATTTTACTAACGGGTGATGCTATATATCCTTTTTCTAAATTATTTTTAGTTATTATGCCTCTTTCCATAGTTAATTTTTGTATTTAACTGTAATAAATTTAACTTTCAATTTTATTAATAATGTTAGTTTTTTATTACGTGCATTGCTCATGATGTGGTATGTGGTATGTGCCATGACGTATTACATAGCTAAAATAAAAAATATAAATATATCATTCAAATTTTGGTCTCTTTGTCTCCAAACTACTCCATTAGTGACAAAAGTGTTACGTTGAATAACTTTAAAAATTATCATTTATAAAAAGTATACTGTAATATATTTATATTTCTAATTACTTCTATGTAATGCATCACGTCACGAGTCACACCACATAATACATCATACAAAACTAACGGAGTTAACAAAGAGTTAGACTGGAACTGTATTAGTAACAAAATCAAAAGTTGGTATTATTACTGGTCAAACTATTAACTGAGATTGGTATTGACCAATAGTTAATAATTTGGATATTAAAATCTAATTTTTATTTTATATTTATCATATTACCCCTTATTATGTTAAATTAAAAATTCTAAAGTTTTACAAATTTATTGTTACTTTTAGTCTTTATACTTTTTGTCTACTATTGTTTTTATTTGTAGTGGTTACGAGTCTTCTAAAATAGGCGAAAACAAAAAATTATCGAAAACCGAATCGTATCCGTATCCGTAAAAATCGAATCAAATCGTAAATTCGGTTTTCACTTTGGTTATGGTCACACAAAATCTTGGTTATTCGGTTTGGTTATCCGTATAAATCGAATAATAAACGGTTTAACAGTATTAATCGGGTAACCGAACCGAATGAATCGGTTTAAATGGTTAATTGGTTGAATTAGGTTTGTTTAGATCTATTTTCAATTCTAAAAAATAGTTTGTAAGTTTTTTTAATTTCAAAAATTTTTATATTAAATTTGTATAGATTTTTTTTATATTTAAATATATTTTTATATATTTATATAAATATTTTTTTGAAAAACTTTTTTAAAACTAATTTTTTTCCGATTTAATATATGACAAGTTTTGAAATTGTTTTTTGAGTGGAGAATATGACAAGTAATAACGTGGGATGTCTACAACCTAACCCTTTACTACCTTTATATTGTTTATATTAGGGAAAATCAACTAAATAAACATTTGATTAAGGTGAAAAGCTATATAAGCCTTTAATTTTTATTACCTTTGTATCTATTTATATCGATAAGAGTGTTTGATAACTTCCTTCCTGTTAAGCCGGTTGATTCTTGGCCGACCTAATTATTGTCCGGACACACACTAGATGAGGAGAGATTACATGAGTATTTGGTTGCACCAGGGTCGGCTTATGGGTCTACCAACTAGCCTTTAGTCGTCCTAACCCAGTTGTACGCTATTCGAAAAAAGATCTCAGCATCAGGTCGTCTAAGAGTTCCAAATCAAAAAAGTAATCTGGATTTTACTTAAGACAAAGGAACCGATTGAACACCATCGTTGTTGGTATAGGTATTAACGGAACTAGTATCGGTATTCGTTTTTTGTGATTTCCGATTAGCCGAGTCTACAACAAACAAAGTAACGTCCGTAAGAGAGGGGAAAGCAACCAAACTCCTGCATGTGTAGCGCAAGAGATAACACTAGTTTATCTAATGTATAATGTATCATATACATTTTACCTTTTTTTCTTAATATTTTTCTAAATAATTCACACATTGAATTTAATAATTTAAACTTTAATCCATTGTTCAATAATTGTCTACACAGAAAATATAACCAACTACACTTCAAATTTTTAATTATGTTGTCAATATCAATACACTTGTATAATCCCCAAAATTTTACACTTGGTTTCATTCACAAAATGATTACGAGCAAAATGGGAAAACATACATCTCTTAGAATTTTCGATTATGTTATAAAGTTTTCTTGAAATAGATAACATGTTAAGTATACTTTTGAGAAAAAGAACACCATTTTGATTGGGAACACTAATTAAAGAGAACTCTCAGTTGCAATGAATGGTTTGTTTCTTTGCATGAAGCAAAATCGCCTTATGTAAGGTGAGGGGTGCAATGATGATTATTATATTCCAAACAAGCTCAATTTCATGTCAAATGCAGAGAACAATAACAAGTGAAAACATAAGCAAAAACAACTTATAAATCGAAAACAAGTTAATAAGGGGCAGGAGTGAGGAAGTTGTTTGTGTCATTCTTCATCATCACCAATTAAAGCAAATGAAAAAGGGCAGAATTTGTAGCCATTTCCCTCATAGAACTTGTTTTGGAATTCTACCCAGTGAAGTCTGAGTGCATGCAGGAAAGCACTTAAGGTTTCCATCACCAGCAACACACCCACAGTTGCAAAAATAAATACGATAATACCGATTACAAGTATCACCACACTGTCATATCTGCATCAGAACATATTACTTTAGTGGAGATCAAACTTGGTCCAAATCGAAAGGATGAGTGCATATGATGACTCATTACTCACCCCCAAGCAAGCATCAGAACCTTTTCGAAGAATACACTGGAAAGCTCTGAATGGGCTAGACTGAACATATATAAATTTAAAGTTATTATTGAGTTGTATGAAAATGATACAGATTGTTTGTTATTTCGTCGGTGACTTACCTTAGAGCCCATAGGCGTAGGTAGGAAGCGGTATTTGATACTGAACCAAGAACAAACTCGATAGTATGTATTAGTTGATGCACCACAACTTCACTAAACTGAAATTCCTCATGTCCACCATGTGACCCGTTAGTCAACTCTGGTCCAAGATTGTCATCGAGAGCACCAAGCGGTTCATAGGCCCTCCCTTGGTGTCTCTGGTAGTAACAAATGAAGTAATTATTAAGGAATTGATAGAAATAACAAATCTAGAGAAAGTTAAGTTTTGTGCATACTTCCTCATGTTGTTTTTTCAAAAGGAATGGCTTTGGAAACAACATCCATGGCACAGCAATCACCGCAAGAAATAACAACAGTAACTGATATGAGAGTAAACAAAAAGAATTATGATCACGTTTAACGTATTGATAATGACTTTGTAGATGTAAATTAAAACAACCTGGAGATATTTTTGGCCGATAAATAGCTGATTATCATCTAAATCATCCATGGGACTAAGGAACATGTATATCATTACATGGTATAGATCAGCTTGAGAACCAGTGCACCATTTTACAATGATGAGCAGTGAAAGGTAGCCAAACAAACAGTTCAGAAATATTATCTGTGGGACGAATTGATACCTGAAGTAATGTAGAAAAAATCCTCGATTAGGTTTCCCCTCAAGGACGAAGAACGAAAGAATTAACATGTAGCTTACCAAATGTCTATGTCATTTTGGAAAAACTTGGCATTAAAATAGCTCAAAATGATTCCAAGATTCATCTGAACTACTCCTAATAAGATCGACATTTTCATCTTCAATGAGTTGAGAAATGGTAATTCACTGCGAGTCCCATGCCATATAGGATCCACGCCAAATGGATAAGTGTTTCGCACCTTGATCAATCCAATAGTAGTGGCATCCCTGCAGCAAACGTTTGGACTTTAAGCAGTGGGCATCAATAGAAGATGATTTATACACATTACAAGTAAAATAATAGGAGTGTTGGGCTAGTTGGATTACGAGTCAAAATGGGTACTTTTAGTATAAGTAGCGTCAAACCAGAAAAAGTTTTTGTCCAAAAGTTTTCCAGACATTTTTTGAAGTTGATTAGAAAGATTATATGAATTATAAATGAATATTAGGGACTTCAGACCAGCTTCCTTTTCAAATATATGTATTTGATAGAGATTAAGAGTAACCTAAGTAGATCCACCAATAAGTAAATGGGTTGAAATTTTCATACAAATTAATGTATCAAGTCCTTACTTGCAGGAGGAATCCCGACAGGCATAAGCAGAGGGCCCGAAAAATTCAAATGGAACTGAAAAGAACTCGTTATAAATTACTCCTGTGTATATTGAGAAAATCGACATCATTATGATAACATATCGACCACCAAATGCCATTTCCATAATATCTCCTAGTTTCTGTCACCCACAAAAGAAAGTCATCAACATATCAAAAGTTAAACCATAATATAATGCAAAGCAAAACTAAATGATCACGTGTATAGAATATACCTGATTGGAGTATGTTTTTTCCCTTAGAATAAGAATTAGTGTTGCAAGAAACAAGCATATTCCATGTCCCCAATCCCCAAACATGACAGCAAAAAGAAATGGAAAAGTAACAATTGTGTATACACCAGGATTTGCTTCTTGATATTTTGCCACTCTGAAAATATGTAGAAGTTAACTTTCCTTATATTATATGTTTATCTGATATCAACAATTGTATTTCACAAATACTTACCCATAAGCGTTTACAATTTCTTGAAATGCAGAAGTAAATTTGTTTGTGCAGAAATAAGTAGGTGCTGGTTCCTTAGCTTGCAAAATCTCAAATATGGCCCCTATTTGGGAGTTACTGTCAGTCGTCGCTTGCAACAATGTCTTCTGAATCTGAAAAGTGCATGTAAATTTTTTTTATCATCCTTTAATCATCAATCTGCCAAAAGTTAACAAAACTTCATAAGAGAAATTACAGAATATACCTGATTTGTAGCAAGAACAGGACACCAGCCTTCTGCCACAAGACATTTTTTTGTAACATCAAAACTAAGCATATTTAAAGTGTGGTAAATAGATTTCTCTTTCTTGACCTATTTGTCAATTGAAAACACAAGCTTAGAAAATATATTAGTGATCGAACAAAGTTAATGGCACCTGTTTAGTATGTAATATGATTTAGATTAGTGAATTTACCATATTTTTCCACTGTTCAAACTGGTGACTAATAGTTTGAACGACACTATGCCAATGATGTTGTCCAACATCAATAGTGGTTTTCAGCTCTGAAAGTTTTCCGGTCACCTATAAATTAAATTTAAAAAATTAAAATGTGAGCATGGATTTATATCATCAATTTTATCATGAGGAATTGAGATATTACCATTATCTTAACATAACCAACATTATTTTGAAAAGAATAATTAATTTACTTGTTTGTTTCCTCTAATAATAGCAACATATATATAAGTGAAACCAAGTAAGTACATTAGAAACCACATAAATTATAACAAAAATTCATTAGAAGACACAATATATTCTTTTTTGCAATTAGCATACCTCTGTGATCATCTGATGTTGTTTTCCTATATCATCGTTAAAAGGATAACGATTTGCTCCAAACGCATCACATATTTTTAAGACCTTACTTTTCGCCCTTTCTCCAGAGTGAAATACTATGAAAACATTTTTCTCCACCTGTAAATTAGTAAACATTAACTTCTCTTAAAGACAAGAATCAAAATCATAGATGCTTGATAAAACATCTATCTGAGAAATTTAACGAGTGTGGTAAATGAATTTGCAGTAACCTTTTGTCCCGACACAGGATCAATTACTGGTTCTTCAATGGAATCTTGCTTTAAGAACACATTGCCCCTAGTCGCACGAAACAGAATCCTTTCAAAAGCTATCGATTTATCTCTTGCGACAAGGCCACTGACATATCCCAGCTTAACTTGTTTTGACGAATCAGCTGTCATTTCCTTTAAAACCATTAAAAGAACAGAATGACATATATGTTATCACAAGGTGCAATAGAAAATTTTAGAGTAACATACAAACATAGAGCATCTAATAAAAAACGAGTTACTTGTTCTAATAGTAGAGGACTATCGATTGATCCTTCAACACGCCGATGTTCTTGTTCTCTCTGCTGAGCTGCAGCATTCTTTTGAGCAGAATTAAATACCTCACCTATCTAAAGAAGCATAAAAAGAACATTGTTTATAATCTTGAAAACTAACTATAGGTGATTAGCATTACACCAACTCTTACCTTCTTTAATACAAGCTTATATTCCAAAAGTTCATTATAAGCATGTTGTAGCTTTTCAGAGTTTGCATTCATTTCTATCAGCTCAGCTTCAAGTTCTCCAAGTTTGGCCTAATAGTTTACCAAAAAGATATTAAAAAAATATAACATGACATGTTACTTTGATAATCTGTAAATGCTGTTAATCTGTTTATTTACCTCCAGTTCATCTAGAGTAATGACTGAACCATATGACAACTTTGATGAGGAAACACCAGCCTTATACATTTGATCCCTGAAAAACCGTAGCTTGCGTGCCATCTCACCACACCTTTTAATCTACAACAAGTTTTTTTGAGTGTAACAGATTAAAATCCTAACAGAATACATCATAAATGGAAGTTTATATCGGTATACAGATTGTAGTAACCGATGAACATACCTGAGTAGCATATGTTCTTTGGAATGGGCTCTTGTCTGCATTGAGCTATTCAGATAGAATAAAAATAACTCTAAGTAAACAATAGTATCAAGAATAAAAACATACAGATCAAACTTGTGTCCATAATAAACAAATGATCATGATCTCAATTAAGTCCAACACATAATAACATAAAAATTACTGATACAAACACATTCAATAATCAATATTATGCATATATAGATCAATCATCAAACTAATCTTATAAACAATGTCCTGTGATGGTGAAGGTTTGTGAACATACATACATCTTTAAACTGAAAGAGGCCAAGTTCACCAAGGTACGAAATGGCTCGATGAGCAGATTCCATGGGGATGATGAGTCGAGCTAATTGCATGGGCTCTGATCGCATCAGATCCATCGTCGGAAGTCCTTCTCTATCCGCCATTCGATCGAACAATTGTGACTCTCAACTAATCAAACGAATGGTGATTCTAAGAATGTAAAAGGATCATGTGATTTGGTGTTAATAATTTTAAATCTTCATTGGACTACAGAGGGTGTGATTTGATCGGAGAGATTTCATCGGTTGATTAGAGGATTCCGGAAGCAGTAAGCTAGGTAGTTATGGAGGACCGTTGGTATGTGGTTATTATGCTTTTATGAATTACAATAATTCGTTCCTCATGGCATGAGTCATGGGATGTAAGATGGTTTGTCATATGAAATGATGCCATTTGGCATGATTTCTTCTTCAACACACGCAAAATAAGCATCTGTAATTATATTTCAAGGTTTGTGTGTATTTTTAAACCAAGTATAAATAATTTCAAAGAGTAAATTACGCTTTAGGTCCATGTGTTTTTACGGTTTCAATCCAATAGTTTATTTATTTACGTTTACAGTCCAATAGTTACAAGAATACAAAATTTTAATAACTATATTTAAATACAAATTTACCAAAAAAAAAATACATCACAATAGGCATACCCGTCAAGATCCCACTCTAAGCAGTTTATTTCCTTCATGGGAGCTTCTTTAAGAGGTGGTGGTGATTTAATTTTAACCTTAGACTAACTGGGGTAATTAGTGAGGAGATTGGATGAAAAGGTTAGATGTAAACAAACTATATTTCAAACAAGTGTCAGTTTTTACTTTTCTTTTTCTTTTAGTTTTATGGGCGACTCAAACTTAAAATGTTGATGTATTCAACCCATATCCTTCATATCTTAATTACACTTCCTTTAATCCTCATTTAACTTAAGTTGTTTTAAAACCTACAAAATAAAAAAATAAATCAAAACTGTAACACATTATGTAACAACACTAGTCAGACACGGTTGTGTCATATGTGGACGTGCCCATGTCAACTAGGAGGTCATGGTATTATCGTAAACCAAACAAGTTTCATCACTAATTTGGTCAACAAGATGCTACTGCATCGGGTCGGGACACAACATGTCTTGTCTGCAACTTGAATATAGACAAAAGAGACCTATTTGATTTTGGGCAAGAATTTTTGGGTCTAACCCTATCCATTATGACCGAAATCGCATACGAAAGCGAAGAGAAGGGTTGATGATCTCTCTAGTTAAAATATCCCTCTCTCAAGAACTCTCACTTCTCTCTAAAATTGAAGTTTGATTTGTTGTTGTATGGAAGGTTTTAGACTTCCAAAGTTAGAACAACATCAAAGGATCGTAGTGGTAGCAGTTGATCATCAATAAAGTACGTTGGGAAGTTTCTTGAAACGTAGCTACATCAAATTTGAGTTAAAATGGGTAAGCCTCTAATATATTGGAATTAAGTTCAAGTTAGTTTATACATTGGTTGGAATATCAGGTTTTTAGATCAAACCCAACAATTTAGAGATGATAATTGGTAACCAACATGCAATGCGTTGCACTTGGTTAATTGAGATTTATAAGTGTACAATGAATGAAACAAGACACAAATAACTGGATAAATTGGAAAGTTGGGTTTTTGGGCTTGACACTCAGATGGTCGTGTCAACCCAAGACACGACCATGTTAGAATATATTATGATAAAAATTGATATGTTGAAGCTTGAATCCGATTTGATTTGAAGCCATCTGGCATTAATTAGATAACCCTAGTCTAGGTTCCACATAGTTCGCTTAGACAATACTTTGTTGTTGGTTGATTTAATTAGGGTTACACACTTGTTGATTGCATTAAACCTGGATTGATTGGATTGATTGAAGCTAATCAAATCTTTCACTTGATTGATTTTCAAGTGAGTCTGTGACCCATCTTTTTGTTAAATTGTTTTGAGGCTATAATTGAGCTTTAAACTAATTTGGATTGATAAAATTGTTCTAAGTGTGTTGCTAGCTAAATTGTATACTTGTGTAGTCTTGCATACGATTTCACTCGGTAGTATTAGTCGCCAGGCAAAACATTAAGGTAAGAACCTGATTAGCTCGGAACAATATTTGTAGACGTATTTTAACTTGTGTTACAGAAAACTAATTGTAGGGGTCGAACCTAAGTAGTGCTTGAATAGGAAAGGCTTAGGGCGTTGTTAATAATTTGAGCAAGTTTTGAAATGATGAAGTTTAACGTTGCACGTCCTAATCATGAATACTGCTCTTATTTTGTTACCTTAGTTACAAAAATATTCAACAATGATTTATTTTATAAATAAATTAGCAAGAAATTAATAATCGTTTTTGGATACATATGCAACTATGCAAGAAGTAACTATGATTCATTCAGAGTTTTTCCTAATAAAATCACATATTGAATTTCACATTAAGCTAGTACGGCCGGCCTTTTCTAATTAGGGTTTTTAATCAATAATCGGCTCTAAGTCATAAAAGACTGGTCAAAAGTTTACCTACATTTGCGATATATTAGTTACTTTCTCTTTTTGGTGTTTTTTTTTAACTTTAATATCATAAAGTTTTAAATAACGACGACTTAAAAGAAACTTAAAAATAGTTTAGTCGATTTAAATGTGATTTAAGGAAAAAAAAACTATTCACCGTGAAAAAGCAACCTCGAGCTCGCAACCCGGTCACAAATTCAAACCGTGGACCAGAAGTTTAAACTATATTCGACACCCCCATGCACAAATCTGTGGATCATTATACATAAACACAAATTTCATATCATTAAATCCCTAAAATAATTGCCCATTAATTGTTAAATTCATAGCTTTATCATAATTGTCGTCTATATATTTTTAAGCATATGCGATATCGTATGATTTCATACCATCAAATTGTTTCGTCATCCAATTAATTATAAGCAGTTCGAGGTAGTTTAGAGTCGAGTCATAAGCAGTTATTTGATGATCAAACCAACAAAAACTGGACATAAATTTAGTCATTAAAAGATCAAAGCATGAAGATATATGCACCTCTAATGCATTTTCTTTCCATTTTGAGTTACAAACTGATAATATAAAGAGTTAAATAACAATAATAATAATAATAATATTAATAGTTAAAAATAATGATGATGATAACAATAATAATAATAATAATAATTAGCATTTAGATGATCTTTAATTTGTTTTTGTCTTCAAGATCTTGGTGGCGGGAAAACTTGTGTACCGTCAAAGAATGCACAAAGAGGAGTTGGATACATGGAAGAAGGGTCAGCAATGGTGACAGCTTGATAACTGCTGCTGCTGCTGGTACCCGACGTAATGAGATTAACGTCCTGATGTCGATTACCAGTGGCGGTAGAACTTTCTCCGACCGCATGGTTGTATTGACCCTGATCGGGACCATGATCATAAAGTACTCCGTTGAAAACATGTCCTCCGACACTAATCGCAGTCTGATACGCATACTGCTCGTTAGTTTCGTCCATTCCGCTCACTCTAACGCGTCGAAACAACGTCGGAGAACTCATTTCCGCCGGAAAATGAAACCCTAGTTCTACGGAAAGAAGTACACACAAGTTTTTTAAAATTGAAGTTGTTTATGATAGGAACACTAAATTTTAGTGGTTTATGATGGCATAAAGTTTGCAAGTCAAACATACAAACTCTAGGTTTTACATGCATGTTGTACTTGTCAACTCTATTTAGATCACTCGTAAACCACAAAAATTTAATTTTTACCACCATATACAACTTCATATTTAAAATCAACACTATACATTTCAAAAACAGTTTTTCAACATAATGAATTGAAGAGATCATACATTTGCACATAATAAAAACAGTCACTAAATTGTTTACCTGAAGAGGTATTATGATGGTTTGTTATAGGATCTCCGACACCACCACCACCATCACCATCACCATCGCCGCTTGAAATCGTCAGACTGAGTTGCTGATTACTGGAGTTGTGACGTTGTTGTTGTCGTTCGCGGCGTTTGGCTGCTGGAACCCAGGTGCTTTTGACGTGGGTTTCACACGGGAATCCGCGGTTCCGGCAGCAAGTTCTACATCTCATGTGTTGGCAGTCTTTCTTCGCTTTGTTGCCGCAATCTTGACAACTGATTCCACCCTCATCTCCACCGTAATCTCCGCCCATTGTGTAACCCCATTCCCTCATCATCACTTACAATATCTCGGAGATCGATTTTGATCGATATGATTGTACGTTAAGATATATCATTTACACGGCAACATCGCCACAGGTATCACTAGTACGTAACTCTTCATCATGTTTGCTATAGCTCAAGATCAAATGCATGGCGATTAGAGGTTAATTATTCTTCAAATCCATGGAGGATATGAATTAAAGTGGTTTGCTTTGTGGAAGGAGGGAGGGAGATCATGCATCTACTTAAAGGTCTAGCTAGGGTACGTGGTCATTTCAATAGATGGAATATTCCCCAACTTTTTTTTTACTTTTACGAGCCCAAACGAGCCAAGCTAGAGGCAACTTATGTTTGGGTTCGGATTTGCTTGTAAACAAGCAGACTGTAGCTGGTTTAGTTTGTAAATGAGTTGAGACGTGCTCGATTTGGTTTATAAATGATCTGAGTTGAGCTAACTGTGTTTGTAAGAAGACGATTTTTAGCTAGTAAATTTTTAAAGAACTTCGAGGCTACGAAGTATTTAAACATCTCTTATAAGGACGACAATTAGTATTAGATATTGGATTAAAGTTAGGATTTTAATTGAAACATATGTAGTAATTGTTTTTATGCAATGATGAGTGGACTAATCAAAAGCATCCACTCATCATTCATGAACGATTATATATATCATGTGCGTGCGCATACACGCACGCACACAAACACGAGGTATTTGAACAACACCTGTAACAATACAAATGATTAGAATTCAAGAGAGCTGACTCAGTTTATAAATGATTTGATTTCAATAACTTTTTTTTATAAATTCAAGTTTGAGCTAAGAGCTATTTGAACAAAATATAAACAATACAAGCAAGTTACGTCTATAATTTGTTTTGGCACTGTCGCTAAAGTCCACAAAATTTGAGAAATCCATCCATTGAGCTAATGGACCTATGAGAACTTAGGTAAGGATCTCTTGATGTAGACGGGACTCAGGAAAGCTAAATAATTAATTTAAGACCTTGATTGTGTGACAACAAACCTAAAGTAGTTAGTGTATGATACTAGACATAACCTTGACAATATAGAAGAGGGAAGGTGAAAGAGGGCCCAAACTAACATCTAGTTAGCTCAGCCAACTCCTTAAGAAATCACCTGATGAATATCTCAACCACATATCTTGTGACGTGTCGTCAACAATATGGCTAACTAACTATAAAAATCAGTCTTAACCTAGAGAGTTAAGCATAACATAACACGCCAAGTCATTTGATAATATACCAAATACTTCAAAAATGTTTAAATACAATAACACAATACTTGTTAAAAACGTACGTACACTCAAATTCTTACATGCGTTAGCGCAATAAATGTTAGATTGGACTTAACACCATTATGGTTTAATTGTTAGGAAAAAATAACTAAGTTTGTTAAAGTTACTTAGTTCCGCACAATAGATTATTATGTGATGAAAACCTTATCAAACTCTTCTTCTAACCACAATAAATGTTAGTGTTGGTTCTCATCCACATGCACGTTATATAGTCTAGAGGAATGAAATAGAGGCTTTGGTGGATTGGTCCATTCTATAGAAGGATGAGGACCAATATGAGATAACTAATCATTATAAAGATCTAACAAAAGCCTTTAGAAGGGTAACATATCTTACGATTTTGTTGGACGCATTTAGCTTCTTTCACATGTGATCTTCTTTTACTCACAAGCTAGGTCGTCACGCGCACCTTTATAACATTGACTAATATGATGACCCGACAAGGGAGGGTAACCCACCTTCTAGGGTATCCATCAACCGGTCCCACAATCATCATGGAGAATATGAATCGTAAACATAGATAATGCACTAGGTTTGGCTTTAAACCCTAAGACCTCCACCTTACAGCCCATGTAGATAGATGATATGCCTTTATTAAGAATGCAACTTATATGATAAAGCACTTAAATAGCTTTCTCTAATATGATGGTAAATATGAAAAAAATTTATCCAAATCTAATATGATCGCCTATTTGACCAGTCTTTTGACGTTTAACGATTTCCTTTCCACTAGTAAAGCGAGTTAAGTGGCTCTGAGGGGCAAGAACGGTATAACAATAAGTACTGATTCGACTAGCTCGAACGTGGGGAACGAATGCTTGAATGTGAACAAATAGCTGACTCTTGCAAGTTTGTGGCCAACGATCACCCTCTAAGCTATACGCTCATAGGTATGTACCCAAAGTTGGGAGCACAAGCTTATTATAACAAATATATTACCGTTGGAAATATCATTTATCATTTATGGCAGAAGATTTCATCCATGATCAAGTTTTTTTTAACATTTGATTATTTTATTAATATCACTCAAATGTTTTTTCTTTTAATGAAGTTACTTAACTTTCATATATTAAATGCTCAGTTTTGTGAATTTTTCTATAACTACTAATTTAGTACAATTGGGTGATATAATAAAAAGCTATATCAATTTTGGTCATAGACATATCTTTTTATATAAAGTATTGGGTTTTCAAAGTTTGTTACTATAAAAACAAACAAAATTTACTGTTCAGTATTTTTTCTTCTCGATATGATCGGTTATTATGTATTCTCGGATTCTTTGTATTTAGTAAATAACACTCAATATTGTTACATATATGGTACCTAGTAAAAGATAACCTAATCTATGACGTCAATTATTATTTCCATAGCCAATTAGCCATAGATGTACTCATAAAAGTGTTTGTTAGGGTATATAATATCTCACATAACTTTGAAAAGAATAAAACATATGAACGGCAATTAAGGGAATGAATCACCAACAGAATATAGTTTGTGTTTTGAAATATTTTCTTCTAATATGTAATATGGGTACTATAAAACACCATTAGCTAGGATAGATCTTAACTAAATGTCAATAAATCGTATTTCATATACGAACTATTAATATGTCCGATCGTTATAAGTTTCTTGACATTTTACTGACTTATCTCCAGCGATCGAGCCGGTACGATTAGATTCCCGCGTGTTGTTTGACATGCATATTATATCCCAGTTTCCGTTCGACATATACTTTTCCCTTCGTGTTGGCAAGATCTAGCAGCCGAAGCCAGTTTAGCAGTTTGTCATTCTTGATCCGCAATAGTAGCAGCGCCTTCGTTGCCGCCACATGACGTTGAGTCGCCGCAACCACCACAACAGTTGCCGCAGCATGCTCGGCACATTTAACGAGATGCAAGGTTGCATGCACGTGTGGAGACATTGTTGCAGGAGTTTGTCAAGAGCTTGCGTGCTCAGAGCCAGTGGCTCGATTGAGTACTAGAGGATCTTATGGAGTGACACGCTCAGCTCAAAATTATGCTAGCGCGTGTCACTGATATTGTTGGATCATAAGAGGCTGTTGCAACCAAAACCATATCACTTAGAAGATTTTGAGTACTACATGCAAAGGACTTCCGAAGCCAAGTATGGGACTTCCGAAGGAAGAAAGAGTTCTTCCGAAGTCTAAGTGTAAAATACACTTCCGAAGGAGAACTCCAACTTCCGAAGAATAAAAGAAGTCCTTAAAGCCTCGGAAGCATAGAAGCATCTTCCGAAGTATAAGTAGCTTCGGAAGAACTTGTTCTTCCGAAGCCAGTTAACCTTCGGAAGACACTTCTATTATCCAGTAGACATAAGTATGGTCTGTCTGACAGTCCGCTGCAAATCTCTGAGATACTGCATGGCGTTTTCTCAAAAGCCATGTAGTTGACCATACTTTAATCTACTGTTTACCTTTTCATGTTAAGTACAGTTGCCATCTTTAGTTGGTGACAAAAGGTAAGTCATGGACATGTCATGACTACCATATCTTAGATAATACTTTATCTAAGATACCTTAACTATAGCATTGTAGTATATGCTTTAGTCTTAGGTTTCCAGCTGGTATCAAGTATAACCGGCTGTAGGATCTAGTATATATAGTTTCTCATTGTAACTCTTGTTGTATGCTTGTAAGTGTCTTGTAATCTTGAGTTGAGAAGTAATATATACAAGTGCCTTGAAAATATTTCTGCTTGTTGTTTTGATTACTTATTATATTACTATCAACTCTTGTCAAAGACATTGCTTCATCTTGTTTGAGTGACTATTATAAGTGAGTTTGAGAGAAAAACAAGTGTTAAGTGACAAAACCCGATCCTGCAATTGGTATCAGAGCTTTTTAGGCTCTTGATTGTGAGATCTTACCATCCTAATCAACCAAGTTTTTCACTCCTCCTTATACCTCACTCAAAAATGGCCCTCAACAAATCTGAAGTCGAAATGGGAACGATGACCAAAGCTCCTATCATCGATCCTGAAAACTTCAGGTTTTGGAGCAGAAGAATGGAAGGCTTCATCAGATACCAGGATAGCAAGATGTGGCAGTCCATCGTGAATGGCCCGTACAAGCCAAAAGTTGCTGGTGGAAACGGTGCCATGATCGAGAAGGATGTCGAAGACTACTCTGATGAAGATAGGAAGAGGCTCGACATTGACAGCAATGCTATGACTGTTCTCATGACTGCAATCCCAAACTCCATCATGGTGGGGTTTGAGCATTGCAAGTCAGCCAAAGAACTCTTTGATGCACTTGCTCAGATGTACTCGAGCTCTAATGATTCAAAGAAGGACTCACTGAAGCAGCAGTTCGAGAACTTCACCTATGTTGCTGGAGAAACTTTTAGCCAGCAATACTTCAGGTATATGGATCTTATCTCCTCCCTCCAATCTGTGGGAATCACTCAAGAACTTAGAGACCTTACCAGAAAGTTCATGAGTGCTTACCCAATGAGTGGACTTTCTACTGTGTCTCCATTAAGAGAACAGAGAATTTAAACACTCTCACCATGACCGAACTCTATGGGATCCTTGATGGATACCGTTTGGAAATGGAAAGCAAGAAGGGTCACCAAGCAAGCAGACCCTTGAGTCTTCCTGCTAGCAACGCTTTAATGGTTGCTGAAGGCTCAGGTATCCCACAGTCTCAGCAGTACCTGTCATACACCCAGCAGCCATCTTGTTCATCTGGGCCTTACATCACATTCCCTGAGACTCCAAGGTCTCATCAAGCTCAGCAAAGCTCCTTTCAGGAGGGCTGTGCGTTTGTCTCAGGAAGTGGACACTCCAATGATCATCAGTTCTGCTTTGATGATCTTGAGTGCTTTAGTCCAGATGACATAGAGTATGTGGACATTGTCCAGCAAATGGCTCTCCTTACCTACAGAGCGAAGAAGTTCTTTAAGAGAACTGGAAGGCAATTCCCTCAAAACCCAATCACTAGCAAGTTTGGGTTTGACAAGAGCAAGGCTAAGTGTTACAACTGTAACCAGCTTGGCCACTTTGCAAGGGAATGCAAGGCTCCCAAGTCCAACCCGGGAACCTCACAGGCCTCCACACATCCTTCTACACCAAAGCCCAATGGGAAGTCAACTGAAACTGCAGCTATGGCTCAAGAAGTTGACTGGAGCTTTATGGTTCAAGATGTGACTCCTGCTCAAGCACTCATGGCAGGAACAGATGAAAATAAGGTATATGAACATCTCTGTACCCCTGCTTGCATTGCTAAGGTTAAGTTGTACCAGGACTACAATATGGAAATTAAATCCGATATTGAGTCTTTAAATGTGCTAAAATCTGATTTTAAGAGAGCTGAATCTGACTACCAAAAGAAAATTGAGGAGTTAGAGAAAACTGTATCTCTTTTAAAACATGAACACACCAACTACAAGACTCAAATCAAGGATTTAATATCCAAATTGACTGAGGCTCAAGCCCAGCTTGTCACAGCTGAGGCTCAAGCCAGGAAGTATGCTATTGCTGAGCAAAACTTCCAAGCCATACTTGCATCATCCTCTCACTCCAAACTTTGTTATCAAAACAAAAGTGGGTTGGGAACCAATGAAATTGCTCCACCACACTCTTATGAGTCTGTAAGACAACCAAGATGTGGTACTGAAGAGCAAGAGGTTCCATCTGTTGACCCACCTTGTAAAGAGTCAAAGAGTGATGCAACTGTGGAGACCATGACCATCACAGGGAAGGAACAGGTAATTGAGCCCTCCCAGACCAATGATGATCAATCTCTGACCACCAAAGCCAGAAGAAGCAGGGCTAAAGCAGCCAGAAAAACTGCCAAGAAGGTGGCTGAATCCAAGCTGAAGATAGACCCAAAGCAAAAGGGTGTATTCATATCAGCAGGATTCCAGGTGGTTGGACCTTCTGATTCAGGAAAGGAGTATAATACCAGTACTCCTGTCCTACCAAAGGATCAGAAGTTAAAGGGAAAGGTTGCTGATGAGGAGAAAAAGAACAAGAAACAGCAACCCTCCAATTCCCAGAAAATTAACATTGCATGCATAATGTGTGGTTTGCAAAATCACATGGCTAAAGATTGTTATTACAATCCTGCTAGCACACATTATGCAAATAATGTTAAAAGAGAAGGAGTCAGGGAAGGTTTCACATTTGGACCATATCAGATGGTTCAAGTGTTGAAAAAGGGAAAGCTTGTTTCCGAAGCAAGGCTTGTCTCGGAAGAAAACTCTTCTTCCGAGAGAAAAAGGCTTCGGAAGTAAAAGCTGCAAAGACTCACAAAAGAGTTCCCTTGAAACCATCCCAGAAGAAGACTGCTTCGGAAGAAAAGGTGGTGAAGGTCTCTTCCGAAAAGAAAGAAGCTTCGGAAGAATGCCAAGCTACAAAAGCTTCATCAAGCTCATCTTCTATGATCAACCAAGGGATGGAATGGAAGATCAAGGAAGATGCTGTAGCCCAAACCTCTTCTTCAAAGACATCCATTGAACCCCCATGCATAAACTTTGGTTCAATCATGTCACTTTCATTGGAAGAACCCAAGACCAAAAAGGCTTGGGTTTCCAATCAAAACTAATTTTCTCACCTTATGTGCAGGGACATCCATATGACAAGAATAACAACATTTGGATAGTAGATAGTGGATGCTCCAGGCACATGACAGGAAACAGATCTCTCCTTCAACAATTTCAACATTATGATGGAGGTCCTGTCCAGTTTGGAGGTGAGGCCGGAGGATATATTTCTGGCAGAGGAAGTATATCCAACGGAAAACTAAAAGTTGACAAAGTTAATTTTGTCAAACAGCTTGAACACAACCTGTTAAGTGTTTCTCAGTTTTGTGATCAAAAGCATCAAATGCTTTTCACAGAACATGAGTGCATCATCCTCAAACCTGGGATGACAATTCCTCAGGAATTGGTGCTTCTTAGATCTCCCAGGAGAGGGGATATGTACAAGCTTGATATGAACAATGCTTCCCCAATGGGAGAAGTATCATGCTTTCTTTCCAAAGCTGATAGTGATGAGTCAACACTGTGGCATAAACGAATGTGTCATGTCAATTTTAAGACAATGAATAAATTGGCTAAAAATAACTTGGTACATGGTTTGCCTAAAAAGGAATTTTTCTGCAAAGATAACTGTGTTGCTTGCCTGAAAGGGAAACAACACAGGTCTTCTCATAAATCCAAAGTTGTTAACTCTATCACTACTCCATTACACTTATTGCACATGGATCTATTTGGTCCCACAAGTATAATGAGCATTGGAAGGAAATCATATTGCCTTGTGATAGTTGATGATTTTACTAGATTTACATGGGTATTCTTTTTAAGAACTAAAGATGAAACTGCTGAAACTTTAAAATCTTTTATTCTTAAAATAGAAAATCAAGTTGATCACAAGGTTAAAATAATCAGAAGTGATCAAGGGACTGAGTTTAAGAACTTTGTTCTTGACTCATTCTGTAACTCAAAAGGGATTGCCAGACAATACAGTGCTCCTAGAACTCCTCAACAAAATGGTGTTGCTGAGAGGAGAAATAGGACACTTATTGAGGCTGCTCGGACTATGTTAGCTGATTCAAAGCTGCCTCTAACATTCTGGGCAGAGGCAGTCAGCACTGCATGCTATGTGCAGAACAGAGTTCTTGTAGTAAAGCCACATGGAAAGACCCCTTATGAGCTATGGAACAAGAGGCCACCGTTCATTGGCTTTCTAAGGTCCTTTGGCAGCAGGTGTACCATACTTAACACAAAAGACAATTTAGCAAAATTTGCTGAAAAGTCAGATGATGCCATCTTTGTTGGATATTCCTCCCATTCTAAAGCTTACAGGGTTTATAACATTAAAAACCAACAATTTGAGGAATCCTCCAACATTGTAGTTAATGAGCACACTCCTTGTGTTAGGGGGAATGGCCCTGATCATATTTTTGATTTAGAATTGTTTCCAAACTATTCTAAACCATCTTGTGAGAATGTTTCAGCTGGAACAGGTGCTCAAGGCAATTCTGATGAAGATCAACTATTTGAGCTTCCCAGACCTGCTCCAAGTTCTCCAAGAACAACAACAAATCAAGTTCCCACTATTGAAAGATCTGACAGTATAACCATTTCAA
The DNA here is from genome assembly GCA_025215565.1 of Flaveria ramosissima. Classification (NCBI taxonomy): domain Eukaryota; kingdom Viridiplantae; phylum Streptophyta; class Magnoliopsida; order Asterales; family Asteraceae; genus Flaveria; species Flaveria ramosissima. The sequence continues at coordinate 87,109,513 of CM046035.1, forward strand.
GAAATAGTGGAACTTCAACAAGGGATTCACCTGATGATCTTCAAGTCTCCTCAGGTGATCCTACACAACACCAAGCTGATGGAAGCAGCATTTTGAAGGAACAGGCAACTGTTAATGATGCTTCACAGCAAAGAAATGATGATGTTTCTCTTTCATTCAATCAGTCCTCATTGAATGAGATTGAAACAGCAGCTGGACCAAGTATTCAAGCTCCAGAGCAAAATATGTCCAACTTGGACCTATCTTTGCAGCTGGAGGTGATTCCAAGACTTAGAATTCACAATACTCATCCAGCTGAAAACATCATAGGGGAAGTCTCTGAGGGTGTGAGAACAAGGGGACAAACTCACAATGGGAATGTCTGCCTGTACTCATGCTTCTTATCCCAAATGGAACCCAAGAAGGTGGAAGATGCCTTAAAGGATAGTAGCTGGGTTGAATCAATGCAAGAGGAGCTGCTTCAATTCAAAAGACAGAAGGTTTGGAACCTATGTCCGCTACCATCTGGTCAAGTACCTATAGGCACCAAGTGGGTTTTCAGAAATAAAAGAGATGACAGAGGCTTGATTATCAAGAACAAGGCAAGACTAGTGGTTCAAGGATACACTCAAGAGGAAGGAATTGATTATACTGATGTCTTTGCACCTGTTGCAAGACTTGAGGCAGTTAGGATCTTCCTTGCTTATGCTGCATCCAAGAATTTCACTGTCTACCAGCTTGATGTCAAGTGTGCCTTTCTATATGGGGATATAGATAGGGAAGTCTATGTATGCCAGCCTCCAGGATTTGAAGACCCACAGCATCCAAACTATGTGTGCAAATTGGATAAAGCTCTATATGGGCTGCACCAAGCACCTAGGCTGTGGTATGAGACATTGTCTCAATTTCTTCTGAAGAATGGCTACACTAGAGGAACCATTGACAAGACTCTCTTTATCAGAAAGTCTGGGAAAGACATTTTGCTAGTTCAAGTCTATGTCGATGACATCATATTTGGTTCTTCAAATGACCAAATGTGCAAAGACTTTGAGAGCATTATGAAGAAGAAGTTCGAAATGAGTTCTATGGGAAAAATGGACTTTTTCCTTGGAATTCAGGTAAAGCAACTGAAGGAAGGGTTTTTCATCAATCAATCTAAGTATGTCAATGATATCTTAGAGAGATTTGATATGAAGGATTGTAAAGCAGCAAAGACACCCATACCCAGAAACCATGATTTATGCCCTGACTCTGAGGGGGAGGATACTGATCAACATCAGTATAGAGCAATCATTGGTTCTCTGATGTATCTTACAGCAAGTAGACCTGATATCATGTTTGCAACTTGCATTTGTGCAAGATATCAGGCTGCTCCGAAGGTGTCTCACCTAATTGCTGTCAAGAGAATCCTCAGATACCTCAAAGGAGCACCTAAGTTAGGTCTCTGGTATCCAAGAAATAGTGATTTTAATCTCTATGGATACTCTGACAGTGATTATGGTGGCTGCAACATCAACAAGAAATCAACATCAGGAGGATGTCAATTTCTTGGTGGAAGGATCATCTCATGGCAATGCAAAAAGCAATCCTGTGTCTCTACATCAACTGCTGAAGCTGAATACATTGCTGCTGCAAGTTGCTGTGCTCAGCTGCTGTGGATTCAAAACCAGATGATTGACTATGGATTCAACTTCATGAGCACTCCTATCCACATTGACAACAACAGTGCTATATCCATCACAGAAAATCCAGTAAAGCACTCAAAGACAAAGCACATTGACATCAGGTATCATTTCATTAGAGATATTCATGAGAAAAATCTTATCAAACTAGTCAAAGTCAATTCAAATGAACAATATGCTGATTTGTTCACCAAAGCATTTGATGAACAAAGATTTAAGTATCTTATTACAGCTATTGGGATGATAAACATTGACTAGTCAATCTCAATTGAAAACCTTTTCAATATGTAAAGTCTTATGTCAATACAATCTAAGCCCTGTTACAAAAGATCCTTTCTTATTTAACTAAGTATAAGTTCTTCCGAAGAGAAACTTGCCTTCGGAAGATATCTAGCATAACTTCCGAAGCAAATTTCTCATAGGATAATTTTCTTCTCGGAAGTATACTAAGTCTCGGAAGAAGCGATTGAGGTAATCTCAGATCTACTTCCGAAGCACTTAATACTTTCCACTTGAAAGCAACATGTATCTTCGGAAGCAATTTATTTACCTTCGGAAATACATTTGCCTTCGGAAGAACTTTACCTTCGGAAATACCTTATACTCGGAAGAAGGATTTTACTGTGTAACGGAAATCTTTTGGGCCCCACTCTGTAAAAAGTAAAGATTTTGTTAATGATGTCGGATTATTTAAATGGCTTAACCTTACCGCCCCTGTCACATCATCCTCTGAACCCTCACATCATCTTATCCAAACCACCCTTTAAACCGCCATTTCACCCATTTAAATACTTCCGGTTAATCACTTACACTCTTTTTACCAAATTCACTGCCCTAAAAGCTTTCTTCTTCACCAATTTACCTCTCTCTCAAGAACTTTTCCTCTGCTACCTTTCTAAATGGCTCTAAACCCTCAGCACAACCAAGTCGCACTCCTTGACTCCTCAAGGGATGCTGACTTCTCTGATATTATCTCTTTCTTAGCCCAATCTTCATATTACACAGCACTGACTGTAAACCCTACCATTTACACCAACCAAATGTCCGAATTCTGGGCAAATAGTCGGGTTGAAACCCTAAATGGGGTTCGTGCTATCAGGTCAAGTGTATGTGGCCAAGAGTTGGTCGTTACTGAACAAATCATCAGGGAGCATCTTGAGCTCCATGATGAAGGCGCACCGACGGAATTCCCCAAGTCTGAGTTAGATAACTCTTATCTCCAAATGGGATACGGTGGAGATGTAAGCAGGTCTACAGTCTACAAATTCAACTTCTCCTACAAGTGGAAGTTCCTGCTACATGTGGTTCTCCACTGCTTATCTAACAAATCAGGGGGATGGGATCAAATTCCCTATGAACTCGGGTGCCTAGTTCATGGGTTGGTACAAGGCTTGCGCTTCAACTACTCCAGGTTTGTGCTGACTAACCTCATGGGAAATCTGCAAAGGGACACATTCTTTATGTATCCCAGATTTCTACAGCACATAATCAACTGCGAGCTAGATCAGAGTAAGCTTGTCTGTGCAGCTGCTCTATCTGCTCCTCAAATGAGGCCGACTATCTTCAAAGTACTGAAGAGAGTGTCTACCAACTACACTGGAAGGGATACCGCACTACTTCCAGGTATGATTGAGCCAATGGCTCCTGGTGACATCCCTGTTATCCCCACAGGTGATGAACCCACACCAGCAACTACCCTCACCATTCCAAATCTACCTTCTCCACCAATAAAAGTCACCTATCAGAGACGAACCAAACGAACCCTTGTTCAATCTACTCTGATTGAACAAGCCCCTCCTCTTCAAACCAAAAAGGCTAGAGTGGAACAAGGGGCTCCCACTCAGCCAGAGGTCCCCAATCCTTCACTATTGACCTCAATATGGGTCTTGAGTCTCCTCAGTCTCAGACCCATGAGCCCATAACCCCAGCTGATAGCCCTCAGGGTGAGTCTCTATACTCCCCTGAGCAGCCACCAAGGGACAGCTCAATGCCTTTTGACATTGATCAAAGTCCCGGGTCTTTAGGTCTTCATTCCTTCTCTTTTACTGACCTATTGACCGGAGCTGGTGAAGAGACTATGTCTCTCCAAGGCAATGAAGTTGATCCACAACACCCCATTAAGGATCAACAGAGCCTAGAGAAACCTCTTGTCTCTAGCCCACACCAGCAAAGCCCTACTGAGGTGAGTCCCACTGATGTGGAGGGGACTCATGTAGATTCAGCTGCCACTACTGAAGGAGCCTCATTGGATCCTCAGGACAGTGGTAACAATAGTCAGACTGAATCTACGGCAACCATGCCCTATGATGCCTCTGAAAGAGACATCATTGTGCAAGGGAAACCAGGGTGCCAAGAAACCACATCTGGTGGTGAGGATGAACATACTAGGTATGTTACCTCATCTCCCCGTGATTCTTCCAAAGAAGATGAGGGAAGACTGCAACTCACAATAAGAGACCTACTTTCTAAAGTCTCAAACCTTGAATCAAAGGTTAAGACTTTAGAGGATAGGTCTGCCACTCAGCAACTTGAGATTGAAAGTCTCAAGGTAAAACTAGCTGAGAAACAGATTGAGAGATCTGTTAGGCATGTACCCATTCAAGTCTCCTTGACCTCTTCCTCTAGCTCATCTACCTCTCAAGATGATGCTACCAAAAAGGGGGAGAATGTTGAGGAACAAGTCAAAGACAGGATTCCCATCAGTCAAGCTCTCACTTCTTTGAGCTCAAAACAACAAACCGCCATCTTCCCTGAGCCTCCTCCAGTTGTGATTCAAGTGGATCAAAGGATGCTTCAGGATCTAAATAGGATCTTCAACAAGTTCCTTTTAGAGTCCCTCATTGATCAACCCAGTCCGGATATGTCTGTGATATACTTTGGAGCTCAAGAGCTTCAGAGGTTGAATGCACCTCCTACCACTGTTGAGGAAGTTGGTCAACCTAAGGCCCAAGTGGAACCTGAGATTGATTTCGAAGGGGAAACTAGGACTGATGGCCCAGCAACTGAAATAGTTGGGACAGAAGGTGTGTTTTCACAGGCTTCCGAAGCACAATTTGAAGCCTCGGAAGAACCAACTCAAACTTCCGAAGCTGAAATTGCTGCTGCGGAAGGACTGTTCTCTCTTTCCGATGATCTAATAGTCACAGATGCAATTCTGGAACTTGCATCTGAGGTTAATAGGGAGGATTTTCTCAGCCAACCACTAGCCATTACATCTGCATTGACCTCAGCTCCTACCTCCACCATCCAACCTGAGTCTTCTACCCAAGAACCACCAAAGTCTAGCACTTCCGAAGACATTAAAGGTAAAAGGAAGATGACTTCGGAAGAGCTTTGGAAGAAGAAAGGCTGGAGAAACTTAAAAGGAAAGGAAGACTGCCAACTGGAAAACTGTTAGCTGCAAGTTCAAAAGCAGCTGCAGCCAACCAAGAGGCAATCAACAATAGAAGAAGGGTGGAGGTAATTGATAGACTAGTCAGTCTAGGGGCTGCCTCGGAAGATGTACTCCTGCTACCATTAGAGGAGCTGATAGAGCTTGAAAAGGCAACCTTGCTGCAAAAACAGCAAAAAGAAGAAGAAGCAAGGTTGGCCTTAGAAGAAGAAAGGCTGAGAAAAGAAAGAGAAGCTGATCTGCAGCTCAGGAGAGAAAGGATCACTTTCCTACTCTCCAGAGGATTCTCTCAAGAAGAGTTGTCTCCACACAACAGTGACACGATCTTGTGGCTCTTTAACAAAGAGCAAGATCAAATGGAGAAGGAGAGAAAGAGAGCTGCAAGGGAGAAGCTGGTAGTGAAGAAGAAGAAGGAAGAAGAGGCTGGACTGTCTGCCGCCAAGAAGATAGGTGACAAAGCTTGGATGAAGAACTATCTTAAAGCTCACGGCTTCTCTGGCAGGCAAGTGGGTCCAATGTCTGAGAAGACTCTGCAACGACATGTCAGTGACATCAAGGCTGACATTCGTGCAGGGAGAAGAAAGGAGATGTATAGAAGGGGACAGGGGATGACCTTCAAAGCCACCTCTCAGCCAAATATCCAAACCCAACATCAACCTGAACCAATACCCTTTCCCTTCCCAATCAAAACTGAACCTGAACCTTTCACCCCTGAACCTACACCTTCCCATCTACCAACTCCCTCACCTCAACCACCTAAACTACCCATCATCCAACCTAAAGCCTTACCCAGAACCCAACCTCCTAAACCTACCCAACAACCAATCAAACCATCCCCTCAGCCTTCTAAACATCTCTCAATGGAGGAATTCAAGGAGATCAAAACCAAGCTCATCAACTGCACTACTCTGAGCGACATCTCTTGTGAGGAGGATACAGTCAACCTGACTTATGTTGATGGATCCTCAAGTTCCCTCACAAGAGATGAGTTTCTTGATCTACCAAGAGGAACTTTGGACCAAGCCGCAAGACTCTTTGGCCTCAATTCAGATACATTAAATGAGGAAGAAAAGAGGCTGAGGAGAAGGCTGGTGACTCTGCTGGACACAAAGAAAGGAGATAGGGTACCAAGACAATCTCTTGTACCCAGAAAGAAGATAGTCCAGTGGAGGTTCGAAGACTCTTCTCACAACTTTGTTGTTGAGAGAGAGAATGGTGAGATTAACAGGCTGAATGCCTCATCTCTGCTACACTTAAGCAGATTCGATATTGCTGAGTTAGCAGAGAAACCATTCTCCAACCCCTCAAACTCCGAAGTAGCTGCTCACATCAGAAATCATTTAGGCAGCCTTCACATGGCCGAGCTCACTGCAAGAAGCAAGATCGAAGAGGAGTCAAAACTGAGAGAGGAGGAGGAAAGGAAAGGATCAGCAACCAAAGGCAAAGCCTTTCTTCAAATGGTTGAAGGTCCTGAACTTGAGTCCATAGTTAGATGGGAGTATGACTACAACTCCCGTCAACTAACTCTCTTCAGGGGGTCACAACAAAGGGTGCATGTCATTCAAAGTGATAGACTGGATCTCCTATCCACGAATGACTTGTACAAGCTTCTCAGCACCACTTCCGGGAAAAACAGAGAGACAGACAAATATCTTTTATCCCTGGTGCTGAAAACTTTGAGAAGTAGAGATAAGTGAAGTTTTGGTAGCATCAGCCTAGGGGGAGTTTGTTGGATCATAAGAGGCTGTTGCAACCAAAACCATATCACTTAGAAGATTTTGAGTACTACATGCAAAGGACTTCCGAAGCCAAGTATGGGACTTCCGAAGGAAGAAAGAGTTCTTCCGAAGTCTAAGTGTAAAATACACTTCCGAAGGAGAACTCCAACTTCCGAAGAATAAAAGAAGTCCTTAAAGCCTCGGAAGCATAGAAGCATCTTCCGAAGTATAAGTAGCTTCGGAAGAACTTGTTCTTCCGAAGCCAGTTAACCTTCGGAAGACACTTCTATTATCCAGTAGACATAAGTATGGTCTGTCTGACAGTCCGCTGCAAATCTCTGAGATACTGCATGGCGTTTTCTCAAAAGCCATGTAGTTGACCATACTTTAATCTACTGTTTACCTTTTCATGTTAAGTACAGTTGCCATCTTTAGTTGGTGACAAAAGGTAAGTCATGGACATGTCATGACTACCATATCTTAGATAATACTTTATCTAAGATACCTTAACTATAGCATTGTAGTATATGCTTTAGTCTTAGGTTTCCAGCTGGTATCAAGTATAACCGGCTGTAGGATCTAGTATATATAGTTTCTCATTGTAACTCTTGTTGTATGCTTGTAAGTGTCTTGTAATCTTGAGTTGAGAAGTAATATATACAAGTGCCTTGAAAATATTTCTGCTTGTTGTTTTGATTACTTATTATATTACTATCAACTCTTGTCAAAGACATTGCTTCATCTTGTTTGAGTGACTATTATAAGTGAGTTTGAGAGAAAAACAAGTGTTAAGTGACAAAACCCGATCCTGCAGATATCGATCGTGCCAAAAACAATACTAATTTATAACTATATGTGACGTAAAAATATATGTTTAATTAAAAAGGAAGATGTAAAAAAATTCAAAAAAATTATAAATGATGTAAAAATATATAATTAAAAAAAGAAGACATAAAAGATTATAAAAAACACATATGGCTATACATCACATATGGGTTTTTTATTCTCAAAACAACCAACATTTTAGGTCATCTTCACACCTCGTACATCAAGGATGTTAGAGAATGTTTTTTACCCAGACATGCGTCGTATGATGTTATACGACTTGTATAGGGTGGCGGAGTTGTTGACATTGAGGTGTCCAAATAATAAGACCATTTAAGTATCCAAATAAAACAAAGATAATAAATAGAGTTAATATACTAATGGGATATGTTTACATAATCTTAATGAAAATTAAGATACTAAGGGTGGAGTGGGCACCAATTCCAATGTCACAGCTATCACATCACACCAGAAACCCACCAATTAAATATTGTTGTGTCACAGTATACCAAACATCAACACACACAAAATTTTGGTGGCGACGGTGTTGCCGTGAAATGCGGTGGTGAAGTTAGCTGTTAATCGAGTCAAGTGTGGAAGAGATGTCTAAGCGTGTGGAAGCCGTGAAACGGAAAAATGACGCGGCATGGGCGACCGGAGGAGGTGTTGCCGCACAGCGCCGCCCCCCGTCGCGGCCTTCCGGTGTCGGCGCCCCCAACCCCGTAAGGAATTAACTATATATATTTTTTTGAACGGCAATTATTACCTATATTTAAGGGTCCTAATATAGAGACACCCACCAGATAAATCGACACCCCCTATACGCCGCGTATGGGTACATACGCGACGTATAGGGTCGAATACACTGAAAACGAGAAAAATTCAGGGTGGTTGTCAGAGAGCTATACGCCCCATATAGCCCTATACGACCCCCATATACGACACATATAGGGCTATACGACGCGTATAGCGAATTTTGACACTGACTACGAGGAAAAATTCAGGGGACTGTTAGAGGGCTATACGACACATATAACCCTATACGACACATATAGTCCTATACGAACCCCCCCTATACGACGCGTATGAGGCTATACGACACGTATAAAAATTTTGGGGTGTTGATTTAAAATTATGAGGTGTCTGTTTAACGGGTTCCTATTTTAATTGTAATAGTTTTTCATATCACATCCAAACACTCATTTAATGAAACTTTAATTGGTGGTGCACATGGAAATGTCCTACGTGCAATGATACGTGGTTTTCAAAACGTGACATATGCATGCCACCATGCAATATAATAAATTAATAATCCTATTTTCAACACAATAATTTTATATTACAAAAGTAACATTTTACAGTTTTCATATCATATATGCTAAATCTATTGTAAGATCTATAAATTAAGTATTGTTGGGAATTGAACTTCGATGATAGATAACTAAGCAGATTAAGCAATTATTAACTGATATTTTTTGAATACTAGATGATATGTTACATAACATGTTTCACATTAGTACTTACCTAACTAAACGATTTCACGTGTATGCATAATTTAAATTAATTTAAATAACTGGAACATATCAAAATTATATTGATTTTCTAATATGTAGAAAGTAATGTTAATATTTTTTTTAATACTAATTGAGTGTTCAATCAGTATTATACCCTGTTGTTTACAAGATAATTTGATTTGAGAAGATGGCGACACTTATACTATATATTGAACAGACGTATGGTTTGGGACTACGATGATATGACAATTCTTGCAACCTAGTAATCTCATAATTCCTACCTTTTACTTTTACACACCATTGTCCAAACCCCCGGACAAATTACTTTTCCCTCTAAATTATATATTTTTTGTCATTAAAATAAACTAGTATTGAGCCCCACGCGTTGCGGCGGGGGACGTAAAACCATGCAAAGTAGCGCTAATGACACATCACCATTAGTGAGCATGAAAACACCGCAAAAAATCATACTAAAAAAGAAATAGAAAACGTAAAAGATAAACCTTAACGAAAATTAGATGTAAAAACGTTAACACACGGGCGAAAAGTATGACATCTAACACAATAAAAAAGTCGATCTTGGACCAGTGTCTTGTGTCAGGGCCGTTAAATAGAGAAATAATGAGCGTAAAAACGTTGAACCACACACGCAACTTGCGGCATGTTGACTCTCAAAATTTAGACGAAACGTAAAACGAAAATTTTTTAAAATATAAAAAGTATAGGGGACCAAAGATGAAAATAAAAAAATATTGGGACTAAATTGTGAAATATGTAAAAGTATGGGGTTAGATAAAAAAGTAAAAAATTAAAAGAACAAAAAAACAAAAGGTGTATACAACTCATCAAACACATGGTACAACCCAAAATACATAAGCAAGTTGATAATTAGTATATATATAATAAGAAGTTGATAATAATCATTCTATCTGTATAAATTAAATAATAAAACTTATATAGGTGACTAGGTTATAACTGCGTATATTATACGATTTGAATAAGTAAATTATTAAATATTTATTAATGAAGAGTTACAAACTATAAACCATTATATATAAGATATGAGTAAATATATTGATTAGCTTGATAAAACATTTTTATTTTTAAAATTTTTCATTTTAAAAAATCATTGCTTGAAAAATATTTGTTTTTTTAATCAATATCTCGTTGTTTAAAACTTCGGGTTTGTCTTGAAAAAAATGTTTTGACATAAAACTTTTTACTTTTAAAAAGATTAATTTTAAAATATTTTATAATTTCAAAAAGTTTTGTTGTTTTAAAAAAATCATAAGTTTAGACAATTTTGATTTTGAAAATATGTATTTTTAATCAAAATACTTAGTTTTTATTTAATAAAAAATATCCTTTAAAAGACATTGATTAAAAAAGTACTTGCATTTATAATATAGAGAGAGAAAGCTACTTTGACTTTTTAAAATGGAGTAATTAGTTTAGGCAGAAAAATAAATAAAAAAATAACTGTAAGAATGTCATGTGTAAAAAAATATAAATGATTATTAGGATTGATTGTGTTATATCTTGAACTTGTTGGGAGTGGTTATCTTCTCTCTCCCTTAATCTGTAAACCATAAACAATTGAAAATCATTATGATTACTTTAAATAACGTATTACAACCAACCACCACTAAGAACATTTGTGACACGAGGATCCACATAACTTCAGTTTTAACATGGATGATGGGTAGGGGGAGAGAGGTGAGAGGAAGAGATACATTCATCTGAAATGAAAAAAATTAAAAAAGGACCCGGATACACAGACATCCTGTCAGGGATATCCGGACACCCTTTGACTTTTCTTCACGGCCTGTGAAGACTCTTACGGGCTGTGAGAGGGTGACGACAAATTTGAATTTTGAAACATTACATAATGGCCGTGAAGATAATAACGGGCAGTAACATACCCTCCGTGAGAGACTTCACGGCCCGTAAAGGATATCATTCACGACCTGTGAACCTTTTCACGGGCCGTGAAGGTTGTCGACTTATTTTTTATTTTTTTAAATTATTTATTGGTTTTCGTGATTATTCGTTTTTTATAATTATTTGACGTGAAGTACTACTCCTCGTAAAACGTGTATCAATTATTTGATTTGATGTAATATTCTATATTCACCGATATATATAGGGATACATTTCAGTTTTTTTCTGAAACAATATCGATCAAAATAAGTAAAATGTTAGATCGGAGAAATAATAGAAGACGTGCAAATTAAGTTGGTTCTAACTCACGTGTAGTTGTTGAAAGTATTCCGGAACCAATTGATAGCCATAACTGGCGGAATAGCAGAAATTGGTCTCGGAATATTATGCAGTTTTTACGAAACGGAAATGTTGAATTATGTAGGGTATATTACATGGGTGTTGTGGATCTCCACTTACAATTTTGGCGAGGGCTTCTTGGAAACACAACTTTGTGTTCAGATATAAGATTTTAAATTAAAATTTGTTTTACCCTAAAATAATTGTTTTAATATATATTTTATTGTTATTTATAGCATATTCGAGCGTCGACAAGTAGACTGATGATCTGGCGATTTGAAAAAATAAATAGAGCAGAAGAGTTGTCTGGTAATGATCGTTGGACAATTCTTCCATTTGAGTGGTTTAACTTAATATACATGAGATCCGTCGATGGTAATGAATATGCAGACGGGAGTAGATATCTATATCCTACGTTATAGGAAGTTGATACGGTAATATTGTTTTCGTGTTATAGTTGTGATTAAATTTGTCTGAAAAAATCTATAAATTGTGATATTACTTTTTACAGGTGTAAGTACCAATCACTGATGATGATGAAAATTGGTATCTTTTTAAAATTTATATGGAGTCATTACAAGTTCATATATTCTTTCCTTATGAATGTCGTCCAAATACGAGTGATGATTCGTGTTGCATTCGTCGTAATGTTCACCATAGTCGCCGTCATCACCGCTACTACCACCTCCATTGTCGTCGTCATCACCGTCGTTGCCGCCGTCATCACCGCCGTAGTTACTGCCGAAACTTCCAACATTATCACCGTACTGTTCACCAAAGTTACCACCCTCGTCACCATAATAACTATAACCCTCGACAGGGTAATAGTTAGAATCGGAACCAAATAAATAATTGTTATCCCAAATTGACATCGTTAATAAAATGTATACAAATATTGAATTTATTGATATGAAATAAATTAAAATCTGACGATTTATATAGTGTTTTACAAATAATATTACGTCGAATCAAATGATTATTAAGGAATATTAAATCGTATCAAATAATGTAATAAATACAAAATTTCACAGAAATCGAGGAATATTACATCGCGTCAAATAATGTAATAAATACAAAATTACACAGTAATCGAGGAATATATATCGCGTCAAAAAAATAAAAAAAATCGACAAACATTACGGCCCGTGAAACATTTAACGGGCCGTAAACTTGTCTCCCCACGACCCGTAAAACCTATTACGGGCCATGAAAGTTGTGGTCGTAAGAAGCTTCACGGCCCGTAAAACATATGAATGACTGATATGATGTATAGCAGACCTCACGGCCCGTAAGAGCCCTTACGGGCCGTAAGGATGTGTCTAGATATCTAAGAGGGTGTTGCTATAACACGCCAAAAAAAACACAAGAAGAGTATGAAAGACAAAGTGAGAAGATAGGATGGAGAAATGGAAAGCGGATGACAAAGATAATGAGTGGTTGATGTGACGATATCCACCTCGTTCTAGTGAAGCTTTAAGAATAACTCACCTCTCAGTTCTCATAGTTCATAACCCTATTTTTCTCAATAATTAACTAAAGAGTCTACCACAAAAATTTTCTTGAATCATTTATGATTAAGGTTATGCTAAACCTATCCCTCTTATTGTTTCTTAAAATTGTCAAATCAATAAATTTCTTTACCTTCACCTTTAATGACGAAATTAATTATTTAAAGGGTACATCGAGAAATCAAACGCATTTCAGTTATCTGTTATACTCTCGTGAGCGAGTGCGCGTGAGTGATATGTCAGGGACATGAGACATGGAACACCGCTCGCTTAGGCGTGAGAGGGGTGCGTGTGACCCTTCACGAGCATAATTACCCCATTGTCTCAGTTAAAACCACTATGATTATGCCACATGATCTTCATTAATGTCTTAAACGTGAACCATAACACAGCGGCCTCAACATCCTTATTTTTTCAACTTTATACGTTCAAATTTGAACGACGTAGTTAAAGATAAACTAATTTAATCTAAAACTCCATAACACCCTTAGATACAACATTCTTTATCAACATTTTATTACCTTATTAACTCAAAAACAATTATATTATTGGTCAACGAATCACAATAATGTTGAAACAAAAGAGTAACACTATTCATAAATAGCCTTTCACCCCCTCTTACTCTTTTCACGTTTACGGTAACACTTCCCTTTTCTGGAAACAATTCCTCATAACTTTCTTCTTGTTTCCCTTTATTCTTCTTACACAAATTCAAACTCACAACACTTGATCATCTTCATTTCATATACACCACAAACTCTATCTTCCTCACTGATTTCATCATCTTCTTCATCAGATCGAAGCTATCACCAACACACTGATCAACAAACCCTAACCACTTGGTGTGAAAATGGCACGAGGAAAGATCCAGATCAAGAAGATCGAGAACTCCACCAACAGGCAGGTGACGTATTCCAAGAGAAGAAACGGATTGTTCAAGAAGGCGAATGAGCTAACGGTGTTGTGCGATGCTAAAGTCTCCATTATCATGGTGTCTTGCACTGAGAAGCTTCATGAGTACATAAGCCCTTCCGTTACGTACGTGTTAGAAACCCTAGGTTGATTTGGGTTTACGTAATTTGCTTGTACGATTCGTTGTGATTTTGAGGGTGTTTGTTGACAGGACGAAGCAGTTCTTCGATCAGTATCAGAAAGCATCTGGAATTGATCTTTGGAGCTCCCATTATGAGGTTAATTATTAATTTATTGTTATTATTTACTCCTGCTGCTAGGGTTACAGATTGTTTCTACTGGATAACACACACAAACACACATGAATGGAGCTAATTGCTTCCAGTACAACCTTCTTTCCATCGTTTTTTCGTTGTTATTGTTAAGTTATTACCATTTTTGCAACTAAATGTAAAAGCATTTACTCATAAAACTCGTGAATATGCTTCTATCCTCTTAGTAAATGAACTTATTCATGTATCTGCAATTTGTTTATCTTTTCCTTTCAAGAATGTCAAGTCTTAATATAGATGATCTACACACGTAAGAGAAAGTTTCTATAGTGAAGTGACTAAATACCATAGGGTATGTGGCCTAGAGGTGTGTAAGAAGGTGTATCTATACTTGAAGGTTCAAACGTCATGATAATCGATAGAAAATAGATGTAGATTTAGGAGTATGATTAGAGAGTGTATGAGTTAGATGTTCTAAAAAATTACAATTTAAATGACTGAATAACATTGAAGTAGATATGTCATCTAGAATTTGAAGATCCAAATACCATTTCTTAACTAAGACTGAAAATATAGATTATAAGATAATTAGTTTAGCATATTCCCTAATTACTTAATTGCTATTGTTTAATTGATGCAGAAAATGCAAGAGGAACTGAGGCAGCTGAAAGAAGTGAACACAAATCTTAGAAGGCAAATCAGGTAGGAGGAAATGGGGTGTTCATGAACCATTGAAATCTATCGAAGCAAGTTGGTTGGTTTAGCCCGTAGTTGTCAATAGCGAATAACGGTAAATAGCAACAAGCTACCTATATGCTACGTAGCGAATAACGATATATAGCGCCCGCTATTTCGTGTTTAGCGATAAGGTAGTAGAAGCTTTAAGAAATGTTTTGCATTCAATAAATATACATCTTTAGCTATAAAGTAGTAGAATATATAAGCAAACACCACCAACTTAGCTAAAATACCTATTTGTGTCAATTCTATAGTAATAAAGAATAAAAAAAATAAAATTACAGCTGCAAGTCGCTATATACCGTTAACTACTAGATAGCAGGCCTTGACTTGTTCGCGACGTAGCGCGCTATGGTGCCTGCTACGTTCGCTATCGACAACAGGGGTACGTTTAGGCTATCTGAAATATATACGTTTTGGTTTGCGCATGGTTTAACCGGCTGTTTTATGGTCTAGTTTGAAATTTTGAACATGAAACCAACATTTTACATTTATTATTTTTATTACAAAATTATGCTTTTAAAAATAAAAGAAGTTTGTTTAAACCACCAAATGTTAAATCAAACAGTCAAATCATCAAGTTTGGTTTGTCCAGATCGTAGTTATTGGTTTGGACTAGAATTTCACTAACACCGATGGGAGGAAATATGTGTATACAGACGCATACAATTAATTATTTTCTTTTTCTAACACTTTTTACAGTTTTTTTTTTCATTATTTGACTAATTTATGGTGATTGGACTGGGAATAGGCAAAGGTTTGGTGATTGCTTGGAAAATGTAGGGTTTGAAGAATTGCTTGATCTTGAGAAGGAGTCACAGGAGGCTGTATACATCATTCGTGAACGCAAGGTCACTAATTTCTTTATTTTCTTTTAGTCATTGTCGTTTTGTGAATTTTTTTTTATCATATGATTTGTTTCAGTGTTCAAGATTGATTTTTTATAAGGCTTCCCAATAATTCCTTAGTGACAGGTTTATAAAGACTCAAAAAACTAATATATGTTTCTTATTTGCAATGACCTCTAAATATAGGATTTAATTTTTCGTTTGCACTAACTACATGTTCACGTGTAGAATTAGCGACCGAATTTGTGACACAAGGACTCGTAATAAAGGAATTAGCATTGTAACTATTAGTGGCCGTAAAATAGCTTTTTATAGTAGTGTGAAGGTGATATTGTAGTTTTTTGAACAAAAATGCAGCTCAAAGTGATCGGAAATAAGCTGGAGACATGCAAGAAGAAGGTAACTTTGTACACAATATCATATTTTGACAAATACTTCGGATTCACAGTTCCATTTAAAAACCCTTTTGAAATCATGCATATTTATTCTTTCTTTCTTTCAGGTGAGGAGTGCTCAAGATGTATACAAAAAGCTTATGCATGAATTTGTAAGCCCTCATAACTTCAACTCTTTCCACTGTAGAACAATATCAAATGAATTTCTCTCTAAAATCTTTAAAAACAAAAGGCTTACAGCTGTTGTAATTTGTAACATTTTACTTCAACGAAATCGGCTTTACAATAAACCGATCAATTTGTAGGATATTAGAGGAGAGGATCCACAATACGGGATGATAGAAGATGCAGGAGAGTATGATGCCTTGTATGGATACCCGCCGCATGTTGCTGCTGCATCACGCATCCTCACTCTACGGTTGCAGCCTAATCATCCAAATGATCTTCATGCTGCTGCATCAGACCTAACCACCTATGCCTTGCTTGGCTAGCTAGCTAATATGTACCAGACATATCCTACAAATGGTTTGAAAGACCTTATTTAGTTGTATCCCAACACTCCTGCACTTTAATTTTCTGTACGGTGACTGATAATGTGTGTAGTTAATACTCAAGTAATTGCTGGTGTTTGCTATTTTACTTTTGGGTAATCATTAACTCGATTTGACTTGACTAAATAGGCAAAAAAAATACCTTCAATATTTGGACTAGCGTTACACATGGTATGAACTCATATAAACGGGATATTAATGTACGCCCAAATAAATAAATAGTTAAAAACCGGTTTATAGATGTTATAGTGGATGTTAACTAATCTACTTTATATCCTCTCCTCGAGAGTTTGCTCCACAAATCATATCCCTTAAACCAAAGGGATCATCGGTACATGAACGTAAGGTATAGTAGTGATCAATATTATACAAACGTCTCATGTTTCTAAGAAAGTGATCACTTCGTTTCACTAATCACCGTTACACGAATGTAAGGTAGTGATCATGTTATACATACATCTCACGTTTCTAAGGAAGTGACCACTTCTTCGTTTCAAAGATCACCGGTAAATGAACGAAAAGTAGTAATCATATTTTACAAACGTCTCACGATTCCAAGGATGTGATCAATTTTTTGGTAATTAAAGGTATTGATCATCTTTGTTTCAGTACTAGGAGTGTGTTTTTTTACATTTCTCTAAGAAAGCTTTAGACTTTAGCATGATCTTGAATGGATTTAGGGGGATTTTGAAGTTTACTTTTAGCTTTTATCATGAACCGAGTCGAGACCTCTTTTGTGCTAATCATTGTTAATATTATACTTCGGTTTTGTTATTTTATATCATGTTTTAAGGTGAGCTTTAAGTTCAAATAAAGTAAATCTTAACAAGTAATTTTTAACCGCACAAGTGATGTCCAAAAATTCAAGTGGTAACGAATAATCAAAACACTTGCACGTATGACATAATTTTACAATCAAATATACAGATAAGATTACAAACCAACTTAAACCCGACCCATGCCATAATGCCATTTGCCATATGGCCTGGTTGTTATTGGGCCCCGACCCAACTATGAACTACCCAAGAGGTCTCGATATGGGCTCAAAACCTACTTTGTTGTTTTTGGGTCAGAGGCCCAACATTAGAGTGAGAGGCCCAATCCATTACCCTAAAACCCTAAATATACAGGTAAAATCTGGTTCCACTCTTGTGCAAATTCCATCGAATTCAATCTCAAACAATGGGGAAGAAGAAGAAATTCATCGACAAGAAGAAAGCAGCAACTTTCCAATTAATCTCTCGTGATTCATCCGACCCCAATTACTCCGAAGGTCCCTCCGGTGACCGAGTATTCGTTAGGGTTGACGGCAACTCGGAGAAAGCCTTTTTCGACGAGCATGCCGGTGACGTGAATGATGACGATAACCCTAACGGAATATTCGATGATGCTCCTGACGATTACAGCGGTGACGAATTCGGCGGTCGTGATGAGAGCTTTGAGAGGCAGACGACGGCGGGACGGTTGGCCGGAGGATCTTCGTTGCCTGATCATGTGAGGAGAGAGATATTGGAGTTAGGGTTTCCTGATGATGGATATAATTATTTGACTCATTTGAGGGAAATTAGGAATACTGGAGGTGGTTCGTCGTTTTATCAGAACCCTAAGGCGAGATTAGATCAGCTGCCTCGTGATGTAAAGGTTAGTTTCATGATTTCAGCTTTTATCTTGCTTATTTTACCGCTGAATATGTACTTAATTGTATGACTAATTGACTTTAAAATACAAATTGTTTATGAAAGAAGGGGTACATAGCTGCAGCATAATCATAAGCACAGCAATTACTTTAACGTTAGAAGATAAGGGATAATTTAGAACCATAATCAGGAAAATAATAAAAGTTGACAATTGTAAAGAAATTATGTGCTGGGCTGCACTGCAGCCATTGCACCAAGAGCAAGGTCATCATCTTGCATCCACCTGAGCCGCCTCACCTGGTGTAAGATGTTTGGAATGCAAACAGATGCTATTTCTTGTAAAAAACTAAATGTAACTAATAGGTTGATTACTGTTACCTTAATAAAGTAAACTAGGGCTGTGCAGAATTTGATCAGGACCTGAACCAAGTTTTCCAAGTTTTTGGTCTGGTTTGAAACGTGATCAGACTGTTTGAAACCGAATTGCTCAAGTTAGTAACTTTTTTATTGTTAAATCTGATTCATGATTATGAAAAGAAATGCAAGACAAAACGATAGCATCAGTTAGAATGCACGTGATATAACCGTACCTTAGTTATTTCGACAATCGACTGCAATTTTTCATTGTTCTCTGGCTGTTTTTGTTCGTCCTTCACGGTTCATTATTCTTGTGTTATATTCTGTTAAATTGATTCTGCACAGCCATTTCTAAGGTACCATGATTCCGCACAGCTCTAAAAACTTATTCTGCATGGCGCTATGCCGCTATCCAAGCTTTCATCGCCAAGTTTGTGTAACTCAAAATATTTTCATTTGTACATGCAAAAAAGTATTTGGATTTTTGAGTTCATTGTGATATGAATAAAATATTCTGTCTCCATGTTCACTGTGCTATTAATTTAAATTGATTTTGGACTCTTAATTATACTTGCATAAGTCAAAATAGATTCTTGACCATTGTGTTGTTTTGGGTGCCCCGTGCCCTTCATGTAATTGATGAAACATATTTTTTTCTTGTTTTTTGTTATATCTAGGCATACGATGCATCTAGAATCGAAGTTTCTAAGGCGAATGATGAGGACTCCTACAAGAATTCAATCTATGGTGTTGCGGTCAAAACTGTTCCTGTGAGAATTCAGAAAGCAATTGATCCTGAAGTGGCTGCATTGCTAGATGATAGTGATCAATCTCGTTTTGGTTCAGACGTTGAAGACTTGGAAGAAGATTTTGTCATAAATGCAAATCTTCCAGATGAATCAGAAGATGTTGAACTCAATAAGAAGTTAACTTTAACAGAAGAATCAAATGCAAACATCAAAGATGATGACTATAATACAAAGCACTCACAACATAACATTGTTCACAATATTGTTAGTTCCGAAACTTTGGTTGGTGCAAAGCTTAGAGAACGTCGTCCTTTGGATGAACAGTTTGATCTGGTGAGATTTTCTTGCTGTAATGTCTTATTTCATCACTTTATGTATGGTATTTCTAAATTTGTTGACTAAGTTTTGTTTTTCACAGCTTGAACTTCAGGAATATGGTACAGATAGTGAATCTGAATATGATGACGTTGCATCTGAAGATTACGAGTGTCATGACTCTCTTGCAGAAAAGCTAAATCCCGTTCCTACAGAAATAGATGGAAATTATAAAATTCTTTCAAATGACAAAAATATAGAAGAAGAGCCCATTTCGCTAGAAACTGCTGCTGATCTGAGACCTCGATGTATGCAATATGCAGAACAGTATGAAAATGAACCTGACGATGACAGAGAAGACGTGTTTCTAGAAGAAAGCAGTGATGAATCCGAAGGCTGGGATTGTGAGACTATTATAACCACTTACTCAAATCTTGATAACCACCCTGGGAAGATCGAAGCCCCAGGGGGAAGAAGAAAAAAGAAATTGACAGAAACTGTCAATAAGGCCTTCAATAACCCAACTCATGTAATTGCTCTTAAAGGAAAAGAAAAGCTCCCAATTGACTTTTTGCCTCACAGTAGGACATCTACTACAGATGTTGTGAAGGATAAGAGTAAACCAAAGAATGTGCCACTTCCAAAGAAGAAACTTGGTCAAGAATCGAAAGAAGAAAAGAAAGAGCGAAAGGTATATGTTTCCATTATAATCTTTATTTGTTACCTCTATGTATTGCTTATGAGAGATTTATATGAAATTGTTTGATTCTTAAAAATTGGTTAAAAACATTTTATTGATGCAGGCTGCTGTGAAGGAGGAGAAACGAGAGGCAAGGCGCGCTAAAAAGGAGTTAAAGGGGTTATACAAGGGTGAAGCTCAACAAGCTCAGAAAGTTGCTGCTTTTACTGGTCCATCTTCCATTCATCTTATGTAAGATGTATACCATTTTTCACATTTGTCATCTGCATTTTTAATTTTGTACTAGTTATTATAACATGACTGTGTTAAGAATATGAACAGTGAACAAGACGTGTGTTGCAAGCAAAGTCTAAATATGTATCTGGAGACAAATGCATTAATAGAGTATACATTATTTTTTATTACATATATGATTGATTTGTCTTTTAACATCCGGTCCCCATACCCATTTTCTCCAAGTAGAGGCTTCTTATGAGTCTACTTTCATCTTAGAGTTCTCTCATACACGGTCTATGTATTCAAATTACATTAGTTGTATCTAAATGAGTCCATTTCTTCTGATCTGAGATTTGCCAAAGATGTGTGTAAGTATGTTACTTCAAGATTACGCTAGCAGATCAATATCATCCACGGGTTCATCTTGATGAAAACGCTAATAAGGTGTGCTAAAGGGTGGAATGCAAGAAACTCGGTTGACTGAACTTGTGAGAACTCTGGCTCAGAAATTGGTACTGGCTCGGAGTCTATTTTTGTAAGGTAACCATGATTATGACGAGTAAAGTGATCTGTAGACTTGAACCTACAAAGTCTTGGTTGTCGGTATCGTTAATAAAACCATGCCGAAATTGAGTAACAAGAAACTTTCGTCTTGATTCGATTTTTATTCCAGCAAACATTGACCCGCTACCCATAAACAAACACTAATGATATGTTAAACAATGGTCCTAAACAATTAAATAATGAGTATCAATCATACAATGATGTGTGACAACCCCATTATTTTAAATGACCAAACAAGTAGATGATCATGCCAACCACCATGTTTGATTTCTTTACAACTTTGTGGTAAATCATGCAATGAAAGCTGTACAATCCCCACCAAGAAGTCAACAATACTAATTTTAAATGCCACAAACCAAACCAAACCCACCAAACATATCCTTATTATAATATAATATGCTTTATATCCTTAATTAATCCCTCTCTTTTCTTGGCCATATTGAAATTCTCATAATTTTACAACTTGCATTAAAAATTGCACTTTATCTAGACTACACTTTCATTCATTGCAATATGTCCTTTATTCATTTGGACCAACTAAACATTTACAATATACAAATTTACCATGTCACCAAATGTCCTATTTTTAGAAGGAATTGACACCTGTAACCAACATAAAGACAAACCCTTACCCATCTTAACCCAGCCTGTTATAGAAACTTTTATTGGGTCAGAGACAAGGAGAAAGAATACATTATACATATTAAGGATTGCTTAACAAAGAATTCAGGATTTATTATACAAGTGACATTAGAGCATTATGGACACATTCCTGAGTAATATCACACACCAAACAACTAAAAGAATAATATATAGGGGCTTTTACAAATTAGTCTGTAGTGGTACCTGAAGAGCTTTTACTAAACCACAAACACTTATCTTTCACTGCATCACTCTCTTTTGCATACTCTTTGAACCGATACTCTTCGTTTTTGAAACTTGGGGGCACTTTTCCTTCGCTGTAACATTGACTACAGAGACTAAAGTGTGATTTCATTTCTTTAAACCGGGATCCGATGATCGGGTACCGACAGACGCTACACGATTGTTTACCATGACGGTTCCTATCGCAGGTTTCAAGCTTTAAAAGGGTTGACATTATACCAAAACCCCAATCAGGATCATCAAACATAGCAACAAACTCGGTATATGACACCATTGAAGTGTCGATTTCTCCATGCATCTCCAGCAGTTCACTTGCACCTTGTGTAGGAATGTAGATCGCACGCAATAACTCTATATAACGTAAAGCATCGATCTTTTTTATCTGCCCGCTAACCCCTTGTTCTTGAACGACTCGCCATAGAAGAGAATCAAATGCTACCCGTTTTCGTTTATCTGGTGTACCACCACATATAGGAGCTAGAATCGCGAAAAACATACCCAAATCAACCCGACCCGATTCTGATTCATCTAACACCGTGAGGATTTTGAGATTAATTGCCTTCACGGCTCCTACAAAGGTTTCGGGCTTCAAGAAACTAAGCAACCGTCGAAGAACAACCTCTAAAGATGCCTTACGTATAGATTTTTCTGGCAGCCCGTTGCCTGAATATGACAATGGAGTATCGTTTTCGTTCATTTCCTTCTTTAACAGGTCAACATCGCAACGGGTCAACCTTGTGGTTCTTTGAAAACCTCTGATGTTAAGAGCAGTAGCAAGTTCTTGCCTCAATGTCGTCTTTTCACCAACGGTTTTAAACCTCGAAGGTTCCACAACAACAAACGCAACATCCCCGTTCCCGTTGCCCTTTCCTTGCATTTTCTTCTTATGAAGCTGCTTCAAGTGAGAAATGGCATCATACAGTTCAATCCTGTTGGTCATTTTCAGTGCTTCTTTCAAAGCCTTTTTAGCCTCTTCGGTTTCACCAGCACCCAACAACGACACCCCCTTATTAAGCTGAGCCCGCCAATGGTTAGGCCAGACGCCTAACACCCTCGTGTACACTTCTGAAGCCCGTTGGTACCGACCCATATCCATATAAAGACCACCAAGATTATACAAAGCGTCAACATGACCAGGTTTCAAATCAATAGCCTTTTGAAACTCCTTAATAGCATTCTCATCATCACCAATCGCGTGTAAAGCAGAAGCTAAATCACAATGCGCGTCTGCATAATCGTTTTTCATGTAAATCGCTTCTTCTAAGGCTTTCACCGCCGCCTTATACTCTCCTACACCAAGTAAAGCACTGCCTAAAAGCTTTAAAGCTCTAAAATGAGTTGGGCAAAGAATTGCAGCCTCTCTGTAATGTTCACAAGCACTTATAACCATACCTTCAAACTCAAGAGCAATACCAAGATTCACATGAATTTGAGGAAGTAAATAAGCCCATTGATTACCTCCAGCTTCTGCTGCATCCAAAGCTGCAATGAACTCGCTTTTCGCCTCTGTATCATTACCAAGAACATGGTAACAGTTCCCTGCTCGAAAATGTGGCCTAACATCCGTTGGCTGCAACTCAGAGGCTCGTTTGAAACAGACTAATGACTCTTTAAACAACTGCTGATCGTATAGAACTCGACCCATAGCCATATGGCCGTCGAAAGCCTCTTCTCTTGATCTTGACCCGTCTGCTCTTGATCTCAACGCGCTCAATTCTTTCACGAATATCGCGTAATCATGACCGCTTTCTTCCCAAACGATCCTTTTATCAATCTCCGACGATGGCCCGAGCTCTCGAGACCAACCAGGGTCAGAATACACATCAAAGTTTTCACCTTTTGTTTTCCCATCTTTCGCTTGCTTCGATTTCAACCTCTTGATCAAAATCTCCAAATCATCAACGAGCTTCCACGTGTCATCGAAGATGATCCCGTGGTTTGGGGACGCCGCCCAGGCCGCCGTCCGGTGCTTCTTCTGAGTTCCGGCGCCGGCGCCGGCGGACGACACACGGTCCATCGCCGACGAAGTGGAAGCTTCTTCCAATGCTAAAGAAGAAGCACCTTCAATGTCATCTTCAGGCTTCAATTCGATCCCTAGGGCTTCAAAATCACGGTCGACGTCACCGGCTCCGTCGTCGTACGTACGCAACAATCCGTCGTAAGTAAGCCCTTTTTCGCCGTCGATGAAATCACCGTACGTACGGAAAACCTCATCGAGTATAGCTTTAATCTGTTCGTCACTGAATTTCACCCTAGGGTTTACAGCAACCACAAGGGCAGACATTTCGTCTCTATTGAGACCCCCATCTCTGTTGAAATCAAATTGCTGGAAAATTCTCCTCACCTTCTCCGATCTGCTCCCTCTCGTCGCCATTTTCGTGGGTTATAGAGCAAATTAAATTGGGTTTAAGACAATTCAAGAAAAACAGAACCCTAACCCACGAATTGAACCAACAATTGGGCTCCAAAAACAGGCAATTCGTGCTATAATTCTTACAAATTACACAACGAAACGTATTGGGTATATATAAGGGATCTTTTTGGTTGAAAATTCAAGGGAATTTCACAGGGAACATGTTTGAGAAAGATGAAAAGTGTGAAATGGTACAGGGGGAGAAGGTATCTTTATCTCTTTGTTGTGATAATAATAATAATAACGATAATGATAATAATAATATGGGTGGCCTCCCTGTGTGCTGGGATGATGGGGATGTATTGCTTTGGTGAGGGTCGTTGTTACCATCATCTTCTTCCTTAATTTTCCCTCGCTAACGGTAAAACTAAACAACCTTTGTAGGTTAATGATTAATGCTCCTTACTGTTTGGAACGATGTTTTGTTTTAAATTAAGTTTTTAAATTTCTAAATAATACCATTACAAATTTTTAATATTTTTATTTTTTTAACAACAGATTAATGGTTAGTAGTTAGTAACATAAAGTTAGTAATTATACGTCAATGTCAAGGTTTGAACCACGAACTTTCAAGAGAGACAAAATATTATAAATTGAATGTCAATGGTACGCAGATGTGTTGTATGACGTTTTCTCAAGATGTTTAGGGTTCAAGACTTTAGGTCTCGTTGTGAATAAGCGTTGTAGATTTATGAGTGTATTTAGATGATGTGTGAGTTTGTTGTTCAAAGAATAAAAAAGTTAAATATCAGAAACTCCTAGCCAGCGGGGCGTTGAGGAAGTATAACCACTTCTGGCTTGCAACTAGACTTGAGGTTGGTTGCCATCTTGTGTTGAGACATTAAGGTGCTGTTTGTTTTTTCTGCAAGAAAATGTCTGCAGTCTGCGGACCACATCTGCAGACATCTGCAGCAGAAGAGGTGGACCAAATGTCTGCAGTCTGCAAGAAGAAAACTGTTTGTTTTTTAACATCTGCAGAACGCTAAAATATTCTGTAATTAAAGTGTGAAAAAATATCTATACCCCACCGCACCGCGCGAGTTTCACCCACTCAAAAAGTCAAACTAAGAGTAAAAAACACAAATTTGCAATAAAAATAAGTAAGCATCAACGAGACTGACTTCGATAAGATTCTTGTCCACTGTAAGTTTGTTCAAAGTCAAAGGTTCCGGTTTTATCACTGCAAAGAACATCCATTCCAGCCATTTCTTCTATCGCTGTCATTCTTTTTGTAATTGCTCCCTATAGTAATCATACAAATTGTCACACATCATTAAATTCAAACAATATCTACAAAACTATAAAACTAATAAAAGAAGATGATGTAAGAAGTCAAAGGAACCTGTTGAGCTAATCGATGAGACCCGATAGCCATTGTTACAGAAAGAACAGTAGGCATAGCAATTTGGATTCCTCCGATTAAGAGGACAAGAAGATTATCAATCCCGGGCCTATATTGCCTATCTTGAATCGGAAACATTACAATTATGGGCGACGGTGGGGACGATGGCGAGGTGGCGACGGTGGCGAGGTGGCGAGGTGGCGACGGTGGGCGAGCAGGCGACGGTGGTGAGGTGGTTATGAAGGGGAGTGGGGGAGGTGGGTATGTGGGGAATGAAGATGATGGTGGGTATGTTAGGGCTCATTCAGAAGAGAAAAGGTTAAAAGAGGTTGTGAAGACATTGTTCCACCTCTTCTCCGTGCAGAGGTGGGGAAGACGTTTTTTAATGAAACGTATTTCAGAAAACAAACAGTCTGCGAAGTAAAAACCTCTTCTCGCGTCTGCGAGCGCGCAGATGAAGAGGTGGGGAAGAGGTTTTTTCAAAAAACAAACACCCCCTAAGAGATCTAACCGAATAAAATGTAGCCTCTGAATCAGTCAGTATATTTCTAAAACTTACCCATTAATAGACTCCAAGAACTATTAAAATGTATCTTTTAAGTGAACCATACACACTATCATTAACTGGTTTAGAGGTAGCCATATAATGGAAACATCAAGTGGCTATTAAACATTCGCTTATTCTTGAGGTGCTCTCAAAAGATATGCAATGTGATTAGGAGCCAGACATAGGTTCAAGCTCATCTTTGAGTGAAAGTGATCCTTGGATATCCATTGTCCGTCAAATAAAGCTTTTGTGTATGATACGAACAATTTTGTAAAGTTCATGGGACCATTTTGTGGTCATTGATGCTGGTATATCATTGTGGGAGATGCAAGTTGAAGCTAAACAGAACCACACTTACAAACATCACTATTAAGTTGTGAAAACATGTTCACTACTAGAGCTCTTGAAGGTAGCAAGTCTGTGATTTGATATTTCGAATATGTAACAAATGTTTTGCCAACATTTACTACGACTATTCTTGATTTCCTTTTCAATACCTTTGTAAATATTTAGACACTGTAACAATACATTACATTTGATAATTAAACTATGATTTAGCCATCAATCGCCTTCTTTTTCTTCTTTACAATTTTGTCAACTTTACAAGCGAATAGCCTACGAAATTGGTTTTCTTCTCACTCTAATAATTAGGGGTCACACATTATGAACTACAAACATGCTTAGGTGTTGAGTTCTCCTGCCGTCACAATCAATGCGCTTAAATGGGTTGATGGTATTTAGCTATACAAATTTTATGTCCCACAATCAGTCATGTGAATTTGCGATATGAAATTCATCTAAGATGTCCGTCTTGGTACTCATTGTCCTTAATAAGCACTGTCTTGTCATTTAAAAATGACAAAAGCAACTTCAATATTAATTTAAATACTCACAATCTATATTGTTTGCTTTGTCTATAAAGTGCTTATGAATTTGTTTTGTTTATCCAAATGAATGTTTCTTAGAAAGTCACTCACTTGAATTGCTTTCACACTCATCAATAACAATGGATCAAAAACACGTTGTTGGCATTTGAGACCAAACACTTCATATGTCTATGCATCGCTATAATGTAGTATTTGCCTAAAGTGTCACAATATCCCTTAATGTGACAATTCTATATATGATTATTGCACTAGAAATAGACAAGAGTATATTATTGTGATAGTTCAAGAAAACAAGTCTTTGATGAGACTGTAAAAAAAGTGCTCTTTATGTTTTTAGTGGCATTAACTCTAAGTACCTTTCTCGTCTTATTCTTGTCTAATTCTATGATTTACATCATGACATCAACTTTATAAAACAGTAACTAGTACTTAAGCAAGCAGTGAGAAAATATACACAATATCATAAATAATTGAATACACAATAGTAGATGTATCATATATGCTTCTATGTCTACGGCTACGACTACGATAGCAAGGTACTTGATAGAGGTTTGGTATGGAACTTTCTACCATAGAAATCTACAATTGATGCCAAATCTTTTGCGCAAAGATAACTTTCAGTGACACATACTTTTAGAAATTTAAAAAACGCTAAAGGAACTTATCTATATGTGTGAAGTACTTCTCTTGGTACTCATTGTCCTTGATAAGCATTGTCTTGCCATTTAAAAATGACAGAAGTGACTTTAATATCATTTGAAATACTCACAACCTATATTAAATGCTTTGTCTATAAAGTGCTTATGAATTTGTTTTGTTTATCCAAATGAATTTTTCTTAAAAGGTCACTCACTTGAATTGCTTTCACACATCAACAACAATGGATCGAAACATGTTGTTGGCATTTGAGACCAAACAGTACATCTGTCTAAGCATCACTACAATGTAGTATTTGCCTAAAGTATCACAATATCCCTTAACGTGACTATTGTATATATGATTATTGCACTAGAAATAGGCAAGAGTATATGATTGTGATAGTTCAACAAAACAAGTCTTTGATGAGACTGTAAAAAAAGTGCTCTTTATGTTTTTAGTGGCATTAACTCTAAGTACCTTTCTCATCTAATTCTATGATTTACATCGTGACATCAACTTTATAAAACAGTAACTATTACTTAAGCAAGCAGTGAGAAAATATATACAATATCATAAATGACTGAATACACAAATGAAGATATATCATATATGCTTCTACGTCTACGGCTACGGCTACGATAGCAAGGTACTTGATAGAGGTTTGGTATGGAACTTTCTACCATAGAAATCTACAATTGATGCCAAATCTTTTGCGCAAAGATAACTTTCATTGACACATACTTTTAGAAATTAAGAGACACTAAAGGAACTTATCTATGTGTGTGAAGTACATTGATTAAATCTGTTTTAGTGTCAAAATGATTTTGTAGATGTGAATGAAAGAAATGACATTGATCGAACATTGACTATAAAGTTGCTATTCGTTTTTATGGCCCAAAACAAACGACATTGATCAAAGGTATACTTGAATTGATTTTGATTTGTAGATGGGACACAAGTTTCATCCCTAACATTATAAAGTGTAAAGAAAAATAATTGACTGTTGATTTTAGTTATGTTCCCTACTTTAACCAAAGCAAACACATGCCATCCATAAAGTTGATGTTGATTTTCAACCCAAAAAGTCAAAAACTATATAACTAATTAACCTTTTTTCCTAGCAACATTTCACATAATTCTACAAACAAAAATAAAATATATCATTTTTAGATCGGTTAATGAGTTTTGCTAACCATAGTTTACGAAAGTAACTTTCACTACAAAATACCACCGGACATAAAGAAAACACCAACCACTTCATGATGTTTTACTTTAATACTCATGTCTAAACTCTTATGCATATATCCAAGATTTTCATGACAATACTGAAATAACCCAAATTATATAAATAAATAATGGTGTAATCAAACATAATAATTATCTATTAAAAATAACAATAATACACAAAGAAAAATTGGGGAAAACATGACTCTATTTTGTGACCTAATCTACACATTCTCTGTTCTTCTCCTTCTCCCTTATTTACAGCAACAAACAACACCGAGGATCTTGGAATTCAAGCCTAAGATCAGAACCTCTCACCTCTTTTGTTCGATGTCTCCGAGCGTGACAAAGTCGTCGGCAAATCACTGCCGCAATGAAGCACGATTGAGTCTGCTGATGCCACGAGGAAACTAACACCCGGATTCGAAATTGCCCAGGTCCAAACCCTCATTGATTTCACACTTTGAGGTATATTTTATGTCATACTCTCATCCTAATTGCTTCTCAATTGATCTGGAATTACCAACGATGGTAACGGGTAAATGAAGATTTAGCATAGTTTTAGATTTACAAAAAGTTAATGTAGCGTCAGCAATTATTTTAAATATTTGGTTCTTTGCATCTTCTGTAGTTCAAATATGAAGAGCAAGAAAAACAAATATTTATCATACTCAAGTTACAACTCCTATTTCGTAGTAATTTAAAGGACTCAAAATAATTAAAACATGATACTAAAATCCAGCATGGAATAATATTTATCAAAGTTATCTAATGTTATCGGAAAATTAATGGGTTAATGCATTGATGTAAATAACCACAAGGTCATATATGTAAATTAATTGAACATACTGACAATATGTACTATATATGTTGCCCCTTGTCATTTTCGACCTCGAGTTGTCCTCTTCTCCAACGATCCCTACCATTTTTTTAGGGAAATTACCATAATAGCCAATTGACTAAGTGTATTTTCAATTATAGCCATTGACCAAATGGTTTTCAAAAATAACTAATGTATCGCCATGTGACGATGTCAATGCATGTGGTATCGCTCACGTGGCAATTGAAAATTTTATTTTTGTCTAGAGATACGCCAGCGATACGAAACCATTTGCGTATCGCCAGATAAAAAAAATTAAATTTCATTTGGTCGGAGATACGCCGGAGATACGACACCAGGTGTGTATCGCCGCCGGTTTTTTATTTATAAAAATTATTTTTCTCAATTTATAAAAATAATATATATTATTATTTGTTGAATTTTTTAATATATAATAAAGATATAAACTGCCTTATCACACACAATTTGATAATTAGTTATAAGATTTATGAAAATTGTACAAACATTATCATTAAATATTTCAATTAGATGAGTACATGTATATACTATAACAAAATCATATTGATTTTTTAAACAAAAGATGACGAAGAATTTTTTTTAATTCCTGATATGTAATATTGGCTAGTAAATATATGCATTTTTATTGTAATATATGCATTTTTGTTAATAAGAAGAAAAGTTGTAATGATTTTTTAAAACAAAATCATATAGAAAAGTTTTTATACTTGTATTAATATATGCATTTTTATTCAACACGTTGTAATGATTTTATTGTAATATTATGTATGATGTTTTTTTCTTCATATAATTATTTTGGTAATCTAATATTCTAATGAGTATTATTTAATGAATTTCACGCAAATAGACAAAAGAAAATCAGAAAATAGGTGTTATTTTTATAATTAAGTGAAATAATAATTGAAATTAATTACAAGGCGATATCCCGGCGATACGTATCGCCGACCTTATTTTAAAATTTAAATTTTTTGTTTTAGCGATACCTAACCATGATGTATCGCTAGTAGGCGATATTAATTTTTTTTTAATTTTTGGGCGATACGCCGGCGATACATCATGTGTACGTATCGCCGGTTGGCTCTTTTTGGCGATATATCATGCTTTCGTATCGCCGGTTGGAGATATAGTAACACTTGGCCACTCGTGATTGGTCTGCTATTTTGGTAATTGCAATAGTCAAAGGCTATTACTCAAAACTAGATTGGTCAAATGGCCAATCTAGTAATTTTCCCTTTTTTTATAAGATCTAGCGACCCCTACCTGATAACGTATCTATAGTTAATTGATAAGAACGAGTTGGATTCGGTTCATTGTTAAATAACATTATGTATACGGTTCTCAAACTTTTGTATGTGTATATTTATATAAAAACCCTATTGAAACAATTATATTTATAAAAAATGATGATATTCTGATGCTTGAAGCAGTTATATTAATAAAATTGGTGATATCTGATTTGTTTGAAGCAGTAATACTAATCGTTAAAACGATTGCCAAACTCTTTAATACCAACGATGTTCAATATATTTGAGAATAATATCGGTCATTAAATATAAATTTGTTTTCTCATATCTTGAAATCAATATAATTTTTGTTTCTTTTATTGTCAAAACATTTATCGCGATATAAAATTTTCTTGTTTTCTTCTTATTTACAACTTGATTATTTGAGGGTGAAACTATTATAAAAATTACTTGGTTATAAACCCCAATTAGTGAGAAAATATGGTTTACCGGACTGTCGAAAGATTACCAAACCCCCATTGTAGTTCCACTACTGACAATGTGTTTAAGACAATCTTGCCTTTAGTTTTTGACGTTCCGATATTATTTTCTTGAAAAACAAATTTGTATTTAAATTCAAATAGTTTTTGGTATTGTATTATAGCGAATACAGTTATCAATGTGGTACTGTAACGAACCTAACCAATTATAAGTGAAATGTCAATATTGGTATTATTGGAATCGGTTTCAGTATTAATTTCGGTTTTCGACAAGCCGAGGCGATAACGACAAACTCATGCTGCATAACGCGAGGAAAAATACGACCAAACTATGGTGGCGTAGCCCAAGATTAACTTTCATTCATCATTTTAAAAGAATGGAATGCATGATTGTCTTTATTTTATTGTCAACATTACGATATAATTTTTTTAACAAGTATTTTCAGATATCGTAGGCTACCTCGAGTGGTAACTACTATGACGAAACCAATTATGAATAAACATCATCATTATCGGTATTGATATATTAGGCTTTACGGTTTCCGATAAGCCGAACTGGTAACGACCAAAAGTATGTAACATAACACGTGCGAGGGACCATACACATGTATAAAATAAAATTTCTTAACCTTGTTTTACTTTAATCAAATTTGTTATACTATATTTCTTAAAATTGTTTAAAATACATGTATTCGTAAAATCAACAATACACGTACACCACGTCTACTAGCTAGCAAACTGGTCACATTTGTGATGGCAACGTAGATAATTTTATTTATTTATTTACATTGATGGCATATAAACCTTTATTTATTTATTTATTTACATTGATGGCGTATAAACCTTTTGTTAATGTACAAGGCCATCTCATCAATTATTGAACGCTTTAATATGTCACCATACAAGATAAAAAGCAATCCATGCTAATATTTACACGTTTGGAATGAAATTTGATCCGTTTATGTGGTAATAAACTATTACTTTCTAACTTTAGAGATTTTAGAGATATTAATTCCTATGTATAAAGTACGAGTGATAATATAAAGTTTCAATTGTGAGATAGTTATATTTAAAATCCCTTATGAATTGTTATAATATTGTTGTATCTTAATGTGTAGTTAGGAATGATAATAGATCGGATTTGGATTGATAAAACCACTTCCATGTTCATGTCTATATTCATGTTTCATGTCTAATCGTTGCAATTCATATATTCATATCCATATACATTCTATGAAATCATTAAATGAATATTTTTTAGATATAAAATAAATAAATAAATAAATAAATAAATAAATAAATAAATAAAAGACTTGGTGAGAGACATCTAACTTCAAAATGAAATAAAAACATAAAGATTTGAAAATACAACCCAAAACCAACGATAAATTAAATGATTCCCAGATATATTCTTCATGTTTATTGTTGTATAATTCTTCATATAAGATTTTATTTTAACGTTGACATAAAATCTCCTTTTTTTCTTTTACAATTCATATTTAAGTAGAATAATCATCAAACTTAAATATTATAAGATTTGAACCTTCAAACTTAGGTGGAATGTCCTGCCTCTAATATTACCAGCATGTTTTGGAGGCATTAGCTGCGGATGAAATGAGAACTTCATAGTTATGCGTGTTCAGTTGACAACAATCCAGGGATAAGTGACATCCCTGTAAGTTTTCACCCGAACAACCAAAAACAAATTCGTGAGCACCTCGAGAGTAAAACGGACAACATTGGTGGTGTGAGGGATCGGATGTTACAATGTACCACCAAATTTATATGGAGAGCCGGAAATAAAAAGTCTTTCCAGAAAAGCAAATCAAGGTTGAGAAAATTATGGTTGAGATCAAGTGATTAAGTTACTTATGGATTAGGAACCGAGCAAGGAAGGATTGCATTGATTTTATAAAATGACGGAATTTCGACTTGTAATTTGTATTGCTTTCTTTTGTTTGTTTATTTTGTTGCTAGTTGCTGGCTAGCTTGCTTGGCATTTTTACTAAAAGTTTCCGTTAAAAAATAAAAAGAAACAATCTTTAAAAACTAACATTGACTCAAATATAATAATTTCTGAACATGCTAGACTAAGTTTTGCACAAGTATGTACACAAGTAAATCAAAAGCCAACAACCATTACAATTCATTACATGAACAATATAACACTTATAATTTAGTCCTCATGTTAAACCTTTAAACATTTGTCCCATTGTTTAGTTTTTTTATCTAATAATCTATACACACGCACACCTACATTAAACGTCATCCACATATGACATATATATCGTTCCTCACATTCGATCCATTAACCGTTGATATAAGTTATTCTCATTTTAATTCGTTTATATTTAATAACGAGACGAGATCAGATGTACACGTACTAACGTGAAAAATGATAGCCAACCGCACCACTACTACTCTTGACATGACAAACTTTTGGTAACGAAATAAATAGTATTTATGGTGAAGCAGGGACTGTATTTCACATTTTCACCCACGATTAATGAACAGATAGTAATTGTATGCAGTGTAATAATAAATGTTGTACTTTGATATGCAAAAATAATGGTCATAATGAGCAGTCAGGCTATACGAGTGATACATCCTCTCCCATCCTCCTCAAATATCACACGAGACCCCATACATGACGTTTACTCCCCCCATTAACATTTTCTCTATATATAACATGATTTTCATTTCCATTTCCTTATTACACTCTCAATATCACTCACATAGTCACATTTATCTATCAAGTATTATTATTTTATCTATATTATGTATTCATGCGGTGCTTTGTTTGACATTAAAAATCTGTACACGCACCCATGTGTATAATCACTTATGTATTAATGATAACAATAAGAACACTTTTTTGATTTCATATTGGCTAAACAAATTGATGATTTCATAAGTGTTTTTTTTAACAATAACTCTTTATGCTTCTTTTTAACAACTAACTTTTTACTAATCCTAAATAATGAAACATAACTCTTAACCAATACGTATGAAAAATATCTTATACGTTCATATTAAGATTCATTTTTGTATCAAAATAACCAGAGCATGGAATTCTTAACATGACAATAATAAATATGAAAAATAGTTTAAACAAAAAATTGATAGATATGATTTGTATAGTATTGCACTTCGAGTATACATATAAGATAATATAACAAATATATATGCTAGTATTTATAATATATGTGATATACTATCAAGCAAGTAATGGTTTTGTATTTGTTCAAAGGCACGTAGAGCTAATACGTGAAGGTAACATAGTCACATAGATAAATGTACGCAAGAAAGATTAATCTAACTTTTAGTTTTTAGCTTATTTGTCATTTTATTAATATAACCTTTCACAATTTTAAATTAGTTATACAAATAAGATATAATAACATAGTTCTTCAATAGTTGATATCTTTCTTTAATAGACATAGTTCTTCATTTTTATTGATATAATAACATTCACCGTGGTTACTCATCCTCATTTTACATGATTTTTTATTTTTATAATTTAGAGATGGGGTAGAAACATAGTGCATGTTTGGCAAAATAAAAATAAGTTACTTTTTGACTTTTTGAATGGTAAAAAGATCAAAATACCCCTCCAAAAAGTCAAAAAGTCAGAAAGTTTTAACTTTTGATGACTTTTGGAGGGGTATTTTGGTCATTTTACCCCTCCAAAAAGTCAAAAAGTAACTTTTTGATTCTATCCAAACATGACCATATTTATCAATTTATATTATTAAATACCATTATATCCGATTATCTTACCACTGTTTTTAGCTTTCCATTACTAATTAATTTTATAGAAGTAATAACATTATTTTAGAAATCAGAATAGTATTATATCAAAATAAAACTAACTTACATACAAGTACAATATAAATAATTTACCTCCTAAAAAACACACCTTCTGCCTGCATCTGTTTATATATTGTCACGACATATATGGCGATTCTTTCATTTTTCTCTCTTGTTTCTTCTGGCCATGCCTGCTAACATACGCTCCCCACCATCGATATCTCAATCCCCATGCCAACGGCTAATTTCCTCCTCCTCACACTCATCGCCGCCGTGCTATTCTGCGCCACCACCTCCGTCACGGCGGCAACAGCGGAGATAGAAGCTCTGATATCCTTCAAACAAAACCTACTCGATCCCCTCGGCGCTTTCGACACGTGGAACACATCCACTCCAGCTGCGCCGTGTGATTGGCGCGGCGTCTTCTGCGCCGACGGCAGAGTTCATGAGCTCCGGTTACCTCGGCTCGCTTTGTCCGGTCGGCTCACCGGCCGGATATCGGAGCTCAGCCGGCTGCGGACGCTGAGCCTGCATAGTAATAACCTCAGCGGCTCGATTCCGGCGGCTCTGGCGCAATGCTCGTTGTTACGAGTTGTTTATTTGCAGAGAAACTACTTCACCGGCGTTTTACCGCCGGCGATCGGAAACCTAACGAACTTGTTGGTACTTAACGTCGCGAATAACCTCATTTCCGGCGAAATCGCCGGAAATATACCTCCTAGAGTTCGATACCTCGATGTTTCTTCCAATGCATTGTCGGGAAACATCCCGGGGAATCTCTCAGCAGCGTCTCAGATCCAGCTGCTGAACTTGTCGTTCAATTCGTTCTCCGGCGAGGTTCCGCCGGTGATCGGAAGCTTTCAGAACCTGCAATACTTGCTTCTCGACTCGAATCGGTTATACGGTACACTGCCGTCGGCGATCGGTAACTGTTCGTCGTTGGTTCACTTCAGTGCCGATGATAACGAACTCCAGGGGCTGATTCCGGCGAGTATCGGCGATCTTCTGAATCTTCAAAAGATATCTCTCGTCGGTAACGCGTTTTCAGGTTCAATCCCCGCATCTCTGCTGTCGAATCCTGTTAATTCGTTAAGAATCGTCAATTTAGGGTTTAATGCGTTCACGGGTTTAACAAAACCCCCAAATTCAACATCATTCTCAAGGTTTATTGAAGTGTTAGACCTTCACGAGAATCACATTGATGAAATCTTTCCTCTTTGGTTAACGAATTTGCACACGCTTACAAGATTGGATCTATCTGGAAACTCATTTTCCGGGAGCTTACCTGCTGAAATTGGAAATCTGGTAGGTTTAATAGAACTTAAAGTTGCTAACAATTCGATAACTGGTGTTCTTCCAAGTGAAATCGTGAAATGCAGCTTGCTCAATGTTCTTGATCTTGAAGGAAATAGGTTATCAGGTCCAATTCCTGATGTTTTTAAGGGATTACAAAGCTTAAAGTTCCTCTCACTTGGAAGAAATCTTTTCGAAGGGACGATACCTTCGAGTATCACAGGCCTCTCAGAGCTCGAATCGTTAAATTTGAGCAACAATAAGTTAACAGGAGCTTTTCCAAGAGAATTATCACAGCTCAGCAACTTAACTTCTTTGAATTTGAGCAACAACAACTTCTCCGGCAGCTTTCCGATCACCATTGGTGGTTTACCGCGTTTAACGGAGTTAAACATGAGTGGTTGCAGGTTTTCCGGCGAGTTTCCGGCAGCAGTGGCGAATTTACGAAGTCTCACTATCCTTGATCTAAGTAAGCAGAGTTTCTCCGGTGAACTTCCGGTGGAACTCTTTGGCTTACCAAATCTGAAAGTTGTTGCTTTGGAAGAAAATGATTTCTCCGGTGATGTTCCTGAAGGATTCAGCAGTTTGTCGAGTTTACAACATCTGAATCTGTCATCCAACTCATTCTCCGGCGACATTCCGCCGGAGTACGGTTTCCTTTCGTCCCTCATTGTGCTTTCCCTTTCAGACAACAAAATTATTAACTCCATCCCCTTTGCATTGGGGAACCTTTCGAATCTTGAAGTTCTTGAACTTGATCGGAATCTTTTAACAGGTTCGATTCCGGTGAGTCTCTCACAACTATCTCATCTGCAGAAGCTTTCTCTAAGTCATAACAGATTAACCGGTGAAATCCCAGAAAACATTTCAGATTGTTCGTCTCTTAACGCATTGTTACTGAATTCAAATCATATCTCCGGCCACATACCGGATTCTTTAGGGAAACTAGCAAACTTAACAGATTTGGATCTCTCTTCAAATAACTTTACCGGTGAAATTCCAGTGAGTCTTTCAATTATTCCTAACCTGAGATATTTAAACCTTTCAAGGAATGATCTTGAAGGTGAGATACCGAAGATGTTAGGATCGCGGTTTACAGATCCTTCGGTGTTTGAGATGAACAGTCGGTTATGTGGGAAGCCATCTGAAAGGAACTGCAAGAAGAAAATGTCTTCAAAGAAGAAGAAACTGATTTTACTGATCTGTTTGGCAGCTGGTGGTGGTTTGCTTCTGTTAGTTTTGTGTTGTGGGTATGTTTTCCTGCTTTTACGGTGGCGGAGAAGGTTGTCAGCAATGGGAAAGTCCGGTGAGGTGAAGAAACCAAGCCCGACCCGTGGAAGCTCCGGGAGAGACACTAGCAGTGGAGGGGAAAACGGGGCTCCGAAACTAGTGATTTTCAAGAATAAGATCACTTACGCGGATGCCCTCGAGGCAACGAGACAGTTTGATGAAGAAAATGTGTTGAGTCGTGGGACGTTCGGGCTTCTTTTCAAAGCCTCGTTTGCGGATGGAACTGTGCTTTCCATCCGCCGGCTTCCGGATACTTCTGTTCCGGAAGCAACGTTCCAAAGAGAAGCTGAGTCTTTGGGGAAAGTCAAACATCGAAACTTGACCGTTCTTCGTGGGTATTTCGCAAGCCGGTCTGATAACGTGCGGTTACTCGTTTATGACTACATGCCGAATGGAAACCTAGCCACTTTACTTCAAGAAGCATCACATCAAGACGGACATGTTTTAAACTGGCCGATGAGGCATTTGATCGCGTTAGGCATCGCTCGTGGGCTAGCTTTTGTACATTCGATCCCGATGGTCCATGGGGATATCAAACCACAAAACATCCTATTTGATGCTGACTTCGAAGCACACATATCCGATTTCGGTCTTAACAAGCTAACCGTGCCCACACAAGCTGAACCATCAACATCCACAACCACAAGCCCGATCGGGACACTCGGGTACGTAGCCCCCGAAGCAACATTAACCGGCGAAATGACAAAAGAAGCTGACGTGTACAGTTACGGTGTGGTTTTGCTAGAAATCCTAACCGGCAAAAACCCGGTAATGTTTAATCAGGATGAGGACATAGTGAAGTGGGTCAAGAGACAGTTACAACGTGGCCAAGTTTCCGAACTTTTGGAACCGGGTCTATTGGAGCTAGACCCAGAGTCTTCCGAGTGGGAAGAGTTCTTATTAGGCTTAAAGGTTGGATTATTATGCACCACATCCGACCCGACTGACAGGCCAGCAATGTCGGATGTGGTGTTCATGCTTGAAGGATGTCGGGTCGGGCCAGACATGCCATCGTCCGCCGACCCGACATCTCTTCCTTCACCTATTTGAAGAGTTAATTTCTTTTCTTTTTTTGTGTAATTGGAATTGAATTATTGTTCTTTTTTTTGTTATTGGTGGAATTAAATTAAAATTGTGTTTGTTGTTTGTAACGAGGACTTTCTTCCTGGTTTTTATGCTGATTTGGCGGAGTCAAACAAACAGAAAAAGAAAGAAAGGGTTCTTTTGGTGTGGAATTGGCGCCAAATGTATATATAAAAATGATTATATTTATATTTTTTATAAAAAAAGAAAAAAAAAGAAATGAAGATTGATGATGAAAGTAGCCGTTAATGTGCATGAGGAGGAAGGTGTTAATATTCTAGGGAAACGGCGAAAGGGCGCTTAGTTTTGTGGATTTGTCGGGGCTTCATTATCTTTTTGGCCTTTTGTGGGTCCACGTGGCGGGCTTCCACGTCGGATATTGGAGAGGGAATCTTGTTGAGGCACGGTGGATCCCACGTAATGATATTAATTGTTTGATTTTTTAATGTGCTTACCACACCAATGGTAGCCTACCTATCATGAAACTAGTCAGTTTTAATTAACAAACTAATAACATAATGTTGGTTATAAAACAGTAAACACTTTTTTTTTTACTTTTTTATCTGTGAGAAACAAAATTACACGAGTGACACCACTCCAAGGAATGTAACTTGGATCTATTTTACTATCTACATAAAACCAATGCTCTTTTTCTTTTGGGATGGAAACCGTTTCGTTTGAGAACATCAATACGTACGAGCCTTTCAAATGCACTAACATGAGAAAACTACAAAAGTATCATTGATTGGACTTTAAAGCCCTATTTAATGCCAGTTAAAGACTCGACTAAAAATTAAATTGAAACCTCCTTTAAATAGCACT
This sequence comes from Flaveria ramosissima, assembly GCA_025215565.1. Taxonomy (NCBI): domain Eukaryota; kingdom Viridiplantae; phylum Streptophyta; class Magnoliopsida; order Asterales; family Asteraceae; genus Flaveria; species Flaveria ramosissima. The sequence continues at coordinate 87,149,481 of CM046035.1, forward strand.
ATTACGTCGAGTCTTATAGTTTTTTACGTCTGGTAAAAATAGTTAGCGAGTTACATATTTTTAAGTGTTAAACCAATATGAAAGTTTGTTGCATCTATTTTTGTATGTAATTTACGACCATCCTAATAAAAAAAGATAGGGTTTTCTTTAAATTAATTAATTTTAAAATAAAAAAATAAATAGTTGATGATTAAAAAGTTGAAAGGCTATACCCGTGACCGTGAAGAGGGAATTCTGCCATCTCGCCAGTGCTGACTACCCGCTATCTCATTCTGGCCCTGCTAACACATCGTGACGGGAATCTTTTTACTTCACATATAAAAACAAGTCAATATAATGCAATTTTTTATTATTTTTTATTTGAATATAAAATTAAAAAACTTCCTTTTTTATAATCTTCCTACTCTAATAAAAAGCTATCTTGGGATGACACGTGTCAACACCACAATCATCCTTACTAAAATTTTCTCGTCTCTTTCTTCTATTAAATAATAGGTTAGTACCTTGTATATTACACGAGTTGAATAAATAAAATATTAAATAGTTATTAATAAAAATTAATGAATTAAAAAACGGTCTTTTGATATAAGATATGATTAAGATTACGTACGATTGATAAAATAACGATATCATATTTTAAACTTTTTTTAAAAAAGTGGCATATTTAATAATTTATTTATTATAACTTTAAAATTTAATTACATTTGTTTCATATGAACTTTATTTTTAAAAGCCACAGGTTTTAAAATATATTGTGTTTTTTAAAAGTTTAAATTTTTTTGAAAATATTTCTCATTTTATAAAAAAATTATTTTTTATGAATTGCATTTGTAAAAAGATCTCTTTTAAAAGTTTTATATATTTAACAAGAAAAGATTTAAATAATATCATTTGTAGTTAATGTGATATTTATTAAGAGAGAGAAGCGAAAAAATAGAACTTAATAGATCTAAAATTGTGATAAGTGGCACAAAAAATCTTCTTTTATTAATATTGATAGGTTATCTTAATTACTAATAATATTATGTAACACTTTTTTAAAGTTAATGGATATGAGTGCCACTAGTGTTACCAAAATGGACTCTGTTGATGGATTTGTATCCGTTTGAATAATAATCTGAGCTGGGATCACAACTAGGTTTGTGGCCTAGTTGGCCTAGCGATAGAGGCAAAACATCTTAGGTTTAGAGATTATAGATTTAAATCACAATATAAGTATAAAAGAAATTTATCGGTTGAAAAATAAAGTTTGAGATGTAATCTAGAGAGAGATCCATGGAAATTGGAATCATCACTGGATTGTATGTTCTCAAGGAGTAGTATCGATGATTAAATTAGTGGTTAGTTATGAGTATATGTTTTTAATGATTTTCAGCTTAAGTGGTTGAGTTGAGATAGCCAAGACAATTAAAATTTGGGAGATCTTGTGTTTGAGTCGTCTTCAAAGTAAAAATGCTTTGGGTTGAGCTGAGTTTTTTCTAGTTGTGGGTTTTTCTTCGAAAGGAGTTGGGGTAATGTTAACCTGATTAATATTATATATATACTAATTAGCAAGTTTTTTATGTATTGTATGTTGTATTTTATGCTCCATAGGTTGTACTCAATTTGTTTTTATTTTTTAATATTTAACTTTGTTATTCTAACCCAACATTTTTTACATAATTTTACAATTTAAGCTCAATAAATTTTTACTTTCAACTTTGTTCCCCTATACTTTTCATATTTTACAAAATTTTCGTTTTACGTCTCGGTCTAAATTTTACGAGTTAACACGTCGTAACGTGCGTGCGTGGTTTAACGTTTTTTCGTCTACATTTCATTCGATTTATTTTTTCCGTTTTTATGGTTTTTGTCGGTGGTGTGCCATTAGTGTTACTTGACACGGTTTTACGCCTACCGCCGCAACACGGGGAGCTTAATACTAGTAACAACTATTCTACAAAATATTGTTGTATATTTGTCGTTCAAAAAACAAGTAATGAGTATATGATGGCAATGCAAGTTAACATGTAAGCGATCTAGTCTCTATAAAAAGGTACCATAACAATTTAAAGTAGATTGTTTGATGTTGGCTAAACATAAAGCTACTCCAAATTTTCATTACACTTCCCTTATGAAAATTTTAAATCAATGGAATTATTCTTTTGGCTTTTAGTGTTACAAACATAATATTATTTGAGTGTCAAGTTAAAGTAGATTGTGTACAAGTAAAATAGAAGGGAAGAGGGTTTGTTTGGCATAACCCCTTTGTTTTGGAGGGCTACGAACGCAAATATGATGTTAGTTACTGCAAACTATCTATTATACAAGTAATCTGGAGATTAATAATCTAAATTATAGTTTATTGGCCAATAATAACTTGTATCATCAATTTGGCCAACAATAATCACAACTTTTATAATCATTCATTAGTTTACATGTAATTTTCACTCGATTTTACTGACAGTGATAATAGTGAATGAAATAAGGGAACATACAACAAAATTGAGTGACAATTATGCTAATAAGATTGCTCTTGACAATAATAATGAAAGTTTTTGGATTATTATCGGCCAACAGATCATAGTTTTAATTATTAAAATCCAATCTATCTTAATATAATTATTTAGTGACATGTAACCCAATGATATGAAGGTGTTGAAATGACATTTCTCTTCAATGATAAGGTTTAAATCAAATTGTGAGCAAATTAATGTAAATTTAACAGTTGTTTTAGTTGATGTGTGAATTCAATCGAAACCTGTAAGTATTGAAATATGAGCATCCAATATGTAGCTAACCTAAGTGTAACTACTTTTTTCCTACTTAAAATTAGTTGTGCATTTAGCATAACTTTATACACACATACTCAGAGGTGGAAGCACGTTGTAGACTATGGGATCAAATGACCCCATTAAACTTTTTTTGTTTGTATAGTGTGGATGTAGCATAAAATCCTAGCAAACCCCAAAAAAATCAATTCTTTGCCCTATTAGCAACTGTTTAATATGGTGACTTTCCTAGGAACGTGCTTAAATGTTGCTGAGTGTTGTCGATGAGACTGTTGCCCAGGTCCTGCATTTCAACTTAGGTGGTGGAAATGCTATTCTTGTAAATGTTCAACTATGTTTTGCTGGGATTATTTCCATATATTTGGATGAACTTCTCCGGTAGGATTATGGTTCAGCCACAATACGTGCTATTTTACATTTGTTTTAAAATATAGAAACACTATCCTCAAATTAAAAGGAAAAAATGGTTCATTTTATGGTGTAACTTTTACAAATAATAACGTCAGATGAAAAAGTTATGAACTTCTAAAAGAACAACGGAAATTAAAAAAAAATCAAGAAAAAGAATTATTCTAAAAATACTCTTCCAACAAATTTTTTCTTATAGATCATCGATTTACAAAATGAAAAACTAGGATTACTTCTAAATCTTTTTAGACAAAATGGACTTTTTACGAGAACCTTAGTCTTTGTGTGTTTCACACACCTAAGTTTAGATGTAAAACCACTATTATGTCTTAAAAGTCAATTGGTTACTCTTTTTTTTTCTCAGTCATAATGGCTGACCCTGTCATGACTCATGATGAGTAGCTTGTAAAACATAAATGTTATTCCAAAAGCTCATACTACCTTATAATAGAAACTACAACCAATTTAGTTAAAACTGTTGAAATATGAGCCAGATTCTCACCATCACACATCAATCTGATACTGATCCAACGCAAGCGACTCAAATGTTATAAATAAAATTAAATTAATCATAAGACTGATCAACTATCAGTGTTTCTATACATATTAATTTTACTATAGCACAATATATGTTACTAAATGGAAACAACACCTTCCGCAAGAGTATAACTATCAGGATCTGATGAGAGAAACCTGCGACAAGCGTGCAATACAGCCGAGTGAAATCCGTTTGCATTGTCTAGAAACACAAAATGACCAGCCTGCAATCATAATAGTCAAACCTAAGTCAATATGCTTGGATTATATGACCATAAAGGTCAAACCCTAAAAGTCAACCATCCATGGAAATGATGTTAGGGAGATACCTTCGGAACCCTTATGATTTCACAGGGAACAGACATGTTTTTTCGCGCATCTACAGCCCCTTGGTAATTCATCCAATCTTGAACTCCATAAATGAAGGTTGTTGGCACTTTGAATTCTGAAGCTCTGCAAATGTTTTTTTTCATTTGTAAGAAGAATATGAAGTAGACACTTTCTTAACAAGAATTTTTATAAGAGAATAATTAAACCTTTGTAATAGAGGACTGCGGGTAAATGCACCAAACGTAAAGATGTATTTCAAGCAGAGCTCTCCGCTCGCCTTGGCAGCCAAAGTGTGGTATATGTAATCTTCACACGAACCATTAATAATTAGAAAAATATATTCGTGAAGATTAAATCTTGATAAGGTTTGACTTAACTACCTGTAAGTAATATGGACTCTTCCTCATTCAGCATGTCACCTTCACCAAATCTTGCCCTTGTATATTTGCGGACCAAATTCGGACCCCACGGGCCTAAGCCCCTACATCATAAAATTCCATGTAACATTTAATCAATGTCTATACAACTATAAGGCTATACAATTGAAAAGGTACATAATTGATGTTTTTAATGCTCATGAACAAAAGTAAGACCACATTTGGGAGGAAAGCCAATGAAGCAAATGAGTAACAAACTAACAATAAGTGGTTGATAAAGATCATATTACCTAATTACTTTCATAGGAGTAAAATTAGACTCCCATAAATGGCTCATGACGGCTCCTTTCCATGTTGCTCTAAATTTGGTAAACCATTCTGGTTTATGTTCAGTTTCTGATGTGAATCCAGCAGCTCCCACCAAAATTAGATGTTGTACATGCTCCGGATGCTTCATGATTAACAATAGTGGGAAATCAATAGAAGAATCGGAAGTTAGTTGTACTGAAAATCACTATGAAGAAACTTACTTTCAAGGCATATTTAGCTGCAATATATCCTCCAAAAGAATGCCCAAGCAAAACAAACTTTTCAAGGTTTTTGGCTTTGCGCCATTCCTCAAGGGAATCAATGAACCAAGCCTCAGTTTCTGCGTTAGCAGATATACAAGCATTAGATATGTAACCAAAGCACTACATTACATTTCATATCACTCAGGTTGCAAGATTACAAACGACATTATAAAAAAAACAAACTGAGAGCACATAAAGGTAACCCTCTAAACAATATACTTGATAGAAATCTAACCTTCAGTACTTTTGCAAGTGAAGTCAGGCCTGCTTGATCCACCCCAACTGCGCAGCAACATAATAAGATAGATAGTATAAGAAATAGGCCAGAATAGATTGAAACGCTTTACGTGGTAGAAAATAGCTTATTAAGTTTCAATGTGTGTGCACATTGAAGGGAGCCACAACACACAGATAATCATTCCATATCTCAACTGAACAAAACAGTACATATCAATATATCATCCCAACACCAAATGAATGAACAGATATTGAAACATATGATACTTATAACGGAAAACATAAGAAAAGCCATATAATACAATGCACTCACCCAAGCTGATCGATTGCAATCACCCTGAAATGTTTCGCGAGAGCATCAAAATTTCTAAAGAAAAACCCCTGAGCAGCCGCATATCCATGCACCATTACAAGAGTGGGTGCTTCCTTGTTGCTCTCGAATGTAACAGTGTTGATAAATCTCGGTTCATTGCTCGCAGACCGAAACCACCTGACCTTAGACCCCGGCGGGCCCGTCCCAATATTAACATGTTCTTGGGTGTATGGAGTCCTATCATTTGAATCACACATATCCAATTAACAAGTCTATACCAATAACTAACATACTATTCAATCCAAAACATCAAACTACCACAATCCACCCAAACAAGCCAGATTCTAATTCCAATTATACACTACAGTTTAATCAAAACATCAAACCCTATTCACAAATTGAAGTGAAAGACACATAAAAATATAAAACAACAAAGAATTAGGAAGAAAAGCGGTTACTTGACGATAGAAAGAAGGCGTTTTTCAGCGTCAATTATGTGATCAGTGGAGCTTGGGATCCAACGAAGAACAGAAGGCCATAACGACTTCTTCGACCTTGATGTCGCCGTCGCCGCCGCTGGGGAGTTGAATTCTTCTGCCATAGTGGTTGCAGTGGGAGTCGAAATTGAGCGAGTAAGGCGACGTGTATATCGCATAAACTGAAATGGATGAATTGTTTTTGGTTACGAGAAGAAGAGGCAAAGAATGATTGGAAATGGAGGAATTGGTGGTTAGGGTTTATGTATGGGTGGTTGTGGTGGCTCGCCGACAGACGACGTCAACGATGGATGGCGGTGATCAATATACCTTTATACGGTGACGTACGCCGTGACCTTAACACGTTTACCATCCTACGTTGGTGGTTGGTGTACACGTCCCAAAGATTGATTGCATCTTGCGTTTTATGTTGTGTTCTCCTGTCTTTATTTTCTGTTTTTTTAATCTAAAACATGAAATCATGTTTTATATATTTTTTTCTTTGCTTTTAAACTAATTTCATTTTTCATCTTTAATTGATTAATGGCGTGGAGACATCGTTTTGGTTTTTTTAATCTATAGTGATAAATTAAGTATCTTAATGCTCGAGAATATAACATTTTTTTTTTTTTTTATTTTATCCATGGTGATAAATTAAGCATCTTAACGTTATTCGTCCATGTCCTCGGTTTATTAGGATACTAGGGGCATAACTCAAAATACCCAACTACTCGAATAAATTTATCTACTAATTGATTGACATCTCTTTTTTACCGATATATATCTAAAACTACCCAAATTGAAAGGGGCACTACGCAAACTATAAAATATATATTATTCAAATTAATAACGGTCAAATTGAAAAAAGTTTCGGGTTGTAGAAGCCGATTTGGCAAACCAAGGGGGCGGCCGCAATGTTGCCGAAGCAGCGATGCTAACCGAAGGGGCACTAGAGGGTGCCCCGAGTACCCTTACAAGATTACATAAAATAAGACCACTTTCATGCATGATGTTGCAATTAAAATAGATTTAAAAAGTAACTTCTATAAGACTATGTGTAGTTGCGTCACCACACACCACATCAATCCCCCCATCACTGCTGCTTTCACACACGCACCTTGCACCTCCGCCACAACACTCCTTGCACCTCACATCTCATTTCCTTCTTTGTATTCTTTGTGAGCAGCGAAAATTCACCTTGGTTGGTTCAATTGTGCAGCGTTGAGGAGAGGATACTTGGTGTGGCGCACACCCACGCCCCTTCATTAAGTAGCCGTGAAACCACTAAAGATGTGTAGTACCTATCTTCCAGATGATAATTCGTTTGCGTAGCAGAAGAAAAAGTTATACGCATAGCTGAGGCAGAAAAGGATCCGAAATAGAGCTTTTTGGACTGGTATTTAGGTCATTTTGTTCTGTAGGTTTCTTGCATCTCACTTTTTCATACCAAATTGTCAAATTAATATTTTCTACCCACAAAGATGACATTATAAGTATGAAACAAAAAGTAATCTTATATAGTTATATGCTGCTTTTTAAAGAGCTCGAACTTTTGGTTTTAAAAAGCAAACTTTTTACTACAGAAAGTTTAGCTAACTTCTTACTTAGCTCAAACTTTGGTTGACGATTCTTTTCAGAAAGAGTTAAGTTCTATTTTACTCATTAAGGTTTGTTAAAATTAACCATTTTCATCCAAAAGATTAAAAACATCAATTCACCTCCAAAAGTTTCATAATTTGTTTCAATTTCAATCCAAAGTTTCATTAGTTGTTTCAATTTTATCCAAAATAATGAAACTTTTGAAGTGAAATTAAAAAAACATATGAAACTTTTGAAGGTAAATTGATGTTTTTAATCTTTTGGAAGAAAAACGTTATTTTTGTCAAACCTTAGGGAGCAAAATTGAAATTAACTCTTTCAAGAAATTGAAATCCATAAAATTTGAAGGAATATGGAATGATGAATGGTGGCAGTGGTTGTGAGAATTTAAAGTTTCTGGTTGTAGAAGCCGATTTCAATTCCTTTGGTTAAATTCTTTAAATCTCATATTCCTTTTCCAAATTTAGAGATTCCATTACAGTTCCAATTGCTTTAAATCTCCAACTAAACAAGCCATCCCTTGAACTGATATTACAACCTAAACGAATTATGAACAAGTCATGAATGGAAATCAAATTCCGATTTCATTGAACATCAACGTACCCGACTACTTTGTCAAACATATCATTTGATAAACGCTATAATAAAAATGAATTATTGACTATAAAGATAAAACGAGATACCAATCGTGAGACAAATGTGCAAATTAACCATATAACATGTCCAAGGAGGTTCTTCACATTGCATTAACATAGCAAAAAGTTGAAAAATACGAATTTTATTATAAAAAAGGGCTAAAGTTTGGTCTAAAACCTACCGTAGGAGCTGGCGCACAGCCACAGGCCGTTGGTCCAGACCAAGGTATCATCACCACCAAAGAATTGATCATGTCTGCAACTAGCACAACCAACAAGAATACATCCACAAATCGACGATAACAATATGACAATAGCATATGTTTAAACAATACCATTAACACACACCACCTCATATACGAACCCATTCTAGTCAGCTCTGGACTGACCAGCACGCGAAGAAAGAATAATGCCCACGATCAGACCATACAGAGCCAGAGCTTCAGCAAAAATGAGAATCAAGATCATCCCAACAAACAGTTTTGGTTGTTGTGCATTGGCCCTGCAACACAAATTAGAATCAACAATTCACAAGAGATATTTGTTTAATTGTTTCATATATCATGTAACACACCCTAAACTGCACTTTACCACTTCTAACGCAGTTTATGATGTTACTCGTGTATGAAACAAAGGACCCTTTCACAATCACATAGCAACAGATCTCCACACATAAAGATCAAACAAACTTACCTAACACCGGCATCACCAACGATTCCGATAGCCATACCGGCGGACAGACCAGCAAGACCACAAGCAAGACCAGAAGAGAGGTGAGCATATCCATCAAAGAGATAATAAGACTTAGCCTTAGGGTTAATCCCTGTGCTGATGATAACTGCAATAATCAACCCATAGATACCCAAAACTCCAGCCATAACCACCGGCACAATCGACTTCATCACCAGTTCCGGCCTCATCACTCCCATCGACGCCACTCCAACACCGCTCTTCGCCGTCCCGTACGCCGCCCCCATGCCTACATCACATAATCATTCATTAACGATTACAATTTGTTGAATCTAGTGTTATAGATCGTGTTTCTGTGCTAGGGTTTTCAGGTCCGATTCTAACCTAATATAGAGGAATCAACAAACTATATGATTTCAATCGCCTACCTACGCTAAAGGATCGATGTAATACATAGATTATCGAATCGATGGAGATTATAGATTAATCAACTTAGGAATTAAACATGATTGATTCACTTACAGGAGAAAACTAGGGCTGCAGCGGCACCGAGAAAGCCAAAAAACGGAGCCGTTTCATCACCGGAGAATGTTGACGACATGATGATTACAGATCTGCAGAAATATTGATCGGATCTGATGATTTATTGTTGTAGATATCCAAACTCCTCAGCAGAGATGGAACGATATATGTTATGGATTTGGTTTATGATGATTATTATCAGGTTAATAATATGATTGAGTAGCCCCTGGACTGATCTTTAGTTAACACTTTAGTCCCTCAACTTGTAGTTTTTTATGGTAATGTTAGTTAACGCTTTAGTCCCTCAACTAGTAGCTTTTCATTATAAAAGTACAATCAACATCATATTTGAAACTAGAGTTAAGTCCATTTACTCCTTAAGGTTTATTAAAAATAACAATTTTCTTTTAAAAGTAAAAAATATCAATTTACCTCCAAAAGTTTCATAATTTGTTTTAATTTTGGTTTAAAGTTTCATTAGTTGTTTCAACTTTATCTATAATAATGAAACTTTTGGAGTAAAATTGAAACAACATATGAAATTTTTGGAGTTAAATTGATGTTTTTAATTTTTTGAAGGAAAATAGTTATTTTTGTCAAACGAGCAAAATTGAAATAACTAATAGACGTTAACCACTTTAGTCCCTCAAATTGTAGTTTTTCATTGTATTCTTCAACGGTTAATTTAAAGAAAAAACAGTTGGTGCACCAGCAGTCCAGCAACCCAAGCTTTTGATTAGCTCATTGACATCACATATGAATCCATCTAATTACTTTTGCTAACCCAATTAAATTGGCCCAAACTTTCATTTATTTACCCATTTACAACATAATATGTTGACCCAAAACTATAACAAGCATAACCCATTTGACTTATATTGAATAAATATTATTTTTGAGTCATTCCGCTTATTTTTCTTGTTTTAGGTTGTTTTCCCTTCCAACATACATAAAAAACAAATAAAAGCAATATATGTTATAAGCATATTGGTGCCTGTATCAAATCATTAGAAAGAAATAAGAATAGTATTAAACTCATCACTCATAGGCATATGATTACGTTGCGTCAAACGTTACACTTGCAAAGAGCCCAAAATTGCTGGAGCAAAGTGCTAGACGGAAGTAGCACCACCTCTGCGGTTTTGGGATTAGATCCCTAATGGTGATCCGACAGTTGCAACACCCAGAGAGATCTATGTGGTCCTTCTAGGAGGGTATGCATGTTATATTAGGTCTTTAGTTTTGATCGTCAACTAAGTACTAATCATTCGTATAATAGATGACGTTTGGGTGATTACTTCAGAAGAGAAACTAAAGAAGATTTAGAGGGACTACCATGCATGGAACTTCGACAAGCTTCCGAATGGTAAACGAAAGAGTGTAACAAACCTTGCGCGCAATAGGATGCGCTTTCTCTTCTAGCTAGATAGTTTGTTATCGTATAGACACGTTTGTATATTATAACAATTTTGGTTTACAAGAAATTATAAGTGATATTATAAAACTATTTTTATTAACAATACTTTTTTAATCATTTACTTAACATGTTATGTTGATATACAAGAAATCGTAAATATTTTATGTAGTTATTTTAAGAAATCAAAATTTTACTGAATTAATGAAGGGAAAAGGACCAATATATATATTCAGTTAATCAAACTAACATCATGTTTACATATTACACAGGAATTAAACCCGAAAACAAATGTATACAATAGAAGATGACAACAATAAAACAAACAGTGGAAATGCCTTAGAAAATTTTCACTCCATTTTAACCCAAATACCTGGACTTGGGATATCTTTGTGAACCACAAACAGAAGATAATTCCCTGCTGGAGCAATGTTACCAGATGGTGGAGCTTTCACAACTACCTGGTATCTTGACCTTCCAATAATCTTGGAAGCGGCGCCACCATCGAGTACTATCAGTCTTTGATTCATCGAAAAAGAATGCGTGTTAAATGCAGGTGACACCATTGTCACTGACACTGAGCTTAGATCCACAACGCCCGAAACAGTAAACACAACAACCAATTGTTTGCCGTATCGAATTCTACTGTTTGTTACGGGCAAGATTATCCTGGGGCGTAATGCGGATGAGTCTGAATCCAAGTAAGAAGGAGAAAACGCCTCCAGACTGAGCTCAGTTGGGTAAAGGACGTTTGTGAATTCATATTTATCATGTGGGTTACTTCCACCAACAAGAACACGCCCGTCTCGTAATAGAACCGCTGTGGAATGGTACACTCTTGGTATGGTGCTTGGATTTTCCACCTCGAATCGAGACCCTACTTCGTTATCTGGTCTATAAGTCACTGGGCTAAGAACCGGGTTCCTCCCAAGTTCCCACCCTGCAGCCCCAGCGGATGCTCCGTTGATGATCAAAACATGACCATTCGGTAGCAACAACATGTCACCCATGACGCGAGCCATAGGCATGGTCTCCATGACCCATTGGGGGTTAGGGTCGGATATTTTGATCCGTCCGCAATTATCCAAGGCCCCATCAAATATTCCTCTATTTGCATTAGCGAATGCTCCTTTGGGTGCACCCCCACAAACCAATACTTCAAAGGCAGCTACGGTCTGTCCTTTTATCCGCAAAGGGAGTAGTACCGCAGATCCTGTACTTGGGTAACTCCTCGGTTGACCACCAGGCATTGTCGGGTATGTCTTGAGAACTAGATTCTTGGAGTAGTCGAACAAAATAGCGCGATTGTTGGCAAAAATGAAGAGACTCCCATCGGGATAGAGAAATACAAACGGGTATAAATTATTCTCAACTTGAGGGTCGTTCGTTTGAACCAAAAAGGGCAAACTAGGAGCGGCCTCAGTTGCCGACATTTTCGGATAGAATTCATAGTTAAACGCATTGCGGCCGCCAATGATGATTTGCCTACCATCAGGCAGCAAATGATTGGTGGCGTACCATCTCGGTTTACTCAAGCCATTTGGCATTTCTTTCCAATCGCATGAGTCGCATGATTTGTAAGTTCGGACAACACGATAACCATCATCAAAGCCACCGGTTTGGACTAATGTTCCATCGGGCATTAAAGTTCCCGAGGAACACCACACGTTGGTGAGCACCATCAGCGGGCGGACAGAATTGGATGCGACATCATACTCGACGGAATGAGCAGAGCAGTCATTTGAGTTGGGACGGCATTTGCCATCCGGAAGAGAGATATTTGATGTTCCAAAATCAGTGCGGTCATACATGACCACACGATCGTTGGGAAGTAGTTGCATGTGCATGGCGGAGATGCCTATGCTTTTCTGGAGGAGAGACCACGATCCACCTGCGGCCGTAGACCGTTGGGCATGAAGAAAAAGGAGAAAGAAGAAGATGATATGATGAAAAAGAAAGGAAGTAGAAAGAGCCATTAGTTTGTATTTGTTTGCTTTTCTTAGTGTTTGATGAGGTTTAGATGTGTTTCTGATGGTGGTGATGGTGGCTTTAAATAGAAGTCGAAGTGGTGAAAAACATTTTTCTTTGATAGTTATTCATTCAATCAATCATTGTCTTCTTGAGTTAAAGAATCCATTAGTCAACCTCAATATTATATAAATTCCACTCAATCACTTAACAACCATTACTGTCTTAATATTCTAACAAAATAGAATAGAAAATGAAAACTTATAAGTTATATGTTCTTAAGTCTTAAAGTTTAGAACTTTAGATTTTGTAATTACGTATGAGGACGCATGTACATTTATGGATCAAATTAAGGCAGCTAGTTTGTTCTCCAAGGTTGATTATTCGGTGACTTGTAACCCAAGAAACGATCTGGACATGTTGCAACAAATTAAGGTTTTTCTTCTTATGGAACTATTATTTTACAACGGTAACCTCAGACTTTGTTCTATGCTGGATTGTACAAGCGTGCAACAATTTTAGGGCCTCTAGCTAGATTATCTTGAATAAACTCCGGTAACTAAAAGGAAGCATCTTGAATAACCACATAAGTATGCCTAGTAGTTTGACGCTTGAAATATCCCTCGCTACAAGAAATTTGACATATCGCGACCTTACGTATAGTGACAGGTGTCGTCGGCTGTGAGGTATATCGCGACATAGGGTACCTAAAAATTAGATCAATAAAACCTTATGGTGACGTATAGGGGTACCGAGAAATTTTGACAAGAATATTATTTATATTTTTATTTACCTGTTAATGACGACAAATATTCTAAAATTTAGTTGAATATTTTCCTTTTATATGCTTATGACAATTACATGTTGTCGTTATAAGTTACAAAATAATTTAATTAAACTTTTTTTTATTAATCGAAAAAATATATATATATATATATATATATATATATATATATATATATATATATATATATATATATATATATATATATGTCATAGGTCTATAGTAATAAACTATCGTCGCTATAAGCTGGTGTACGGCTACAACCCCTATCACGACGATATAGAGACCTATAGTTACAACTATGTAGAGCCACGAGACTTAACGGTTAAATGTAGCGGCTATAGGTGCACAAACCCTATAGCAACGAAATATCGTCGGGTTGACTTGGATTTTTCCGTTGCCGCATGACTTTTTTCTCATAGTGTTTCAAAAGACCCAAGTTTAACCCTCAAAAACATTTTGGATAAAAACGGTAGTTGAAAGATGAAATTTAAAAAAAGATAAAATAAAATAAAAACGTACGTGGAGCATAATTATCATAAGAATTGTTATAATGTTTGGTATTGTTTGACATTCCTTCAATCAACTGGTCCTCTTATCCACCATTTTATTATTATTTAGTTCATTAGTTCAAAGTACTTATTTGCCCTAGATGCAAAGAACTAACCCCTAGAAGAGGAAGTACTTACCATATTATTAAATTTTTAGTTTTGACTATCTAAATAATTAGTGATTGGTGTAATTAATAACTGGAACAAATCAAGCAATATCTAAATAAAAAATTTGGAATTCACATTTAATTAAGAAGAATGTTATTAAATTATTATATTTTTCATTCTCATGTATTATACCTTGTACGTGAACAACCAAGACAAAGAATATCAATCCAGTTAAGAAATTTCTTAAGATAAAGGAGTAGTGTCTAAGGATATTTGGTTGAGTTGAATTTAATTTTCTTCAAGGATTTCACTCTAATATCTAAAATCATACGCATCTCAATCCCTAGGGAACCTCGTAGTGATTAGATGGTATGTCCTATAAAAAAATTTAAGGGGTTTAAATTTTATAGGGAGTAGGTTGTAGTGTATTTATTTTAGAAATCTAAGAATCATTATTTTGAAGAAAAAAAACAAATGCATCCTGTAGACAAATTTTTTAACGGCAAAGCAATTTTTTTTATAAAAGTCAAGCATTGTTAATGTGCTAGATACACTATTATAATCCAGTTACGTATCTGACTAGAGTTAAAAAAAAAATACAAAGTACTGTTTAAGATGGTTTTGTATGTGAAAGAAGATCACCCCGATTATGAGATATAGAAAATTAGCTTTGAATATAATATTCAACCTCTTTTACACTATTTCCAGACGGTTTTGTAGCCCGAATTTAGTTTTCAGTTTTGATTATAAATTCTATTTTATTACGACTGAACATAATTTTTAAACTTAAGTTATATTTTTCAGTTCTGGGACAGTTACCTTTCTAACTGGATACTAATTTTGAGTTTTCTTATATTTTCTATATATTTTTTACGAACGTTTTACTAGAAGCCATTATTTATTTAATTTTTTACTTGGTTTTTTTGCATCTTTTGCTACTGTTTTAGATTTCATAAAAGTAGAGATTAATTTGAAGCATACTTGAATGAGGGTGGTTTTGTCATTTTCTTTTCTCAGTTTGTCCTTTCATAAAAACATTAACAAGGAATAAAAGAAGTTAGAAAGAAAATGAAGTATAATAAGACGTGGCGGTTCATACAATGCGACGAATATATGGAAATATTGTAATTTAATGAGGATGTTTGTTACAATCAGATTTGATTAATAGAAGTTAGAACCACATCTAATCATTGGCTTGAGGAAGCAACGCAAAACTTTAAATTAAAACAATAATAGTACACGTTGTGTTGCTGCTTCATATAAAATTGCTTTGTTGGTGTTGTTCTATGGACCTAGTATATCTACGTATCATCTCATTTTTTATAATAATATTATAAGCAAAGGATTGGATTTTTAATAAACTGTTTCGAATGTCAAACGTCACCAAATTACCAACATCTACCTAATAAACATGCTTATATATTTGATTCCCATGCATCTGGTTGTATATTAGTTCTTAGGTAATATGTCAAAGTATATGCCCCAAAATTACCAAAATACAAAAACTCTACTCATATTTGAAACATATAATAACTTGCTTCTTGGCCTCCAATACATTTAACTATATGCATTCAATATAAATGTTTTATACGTATTGATACGGATGAGAACTCATGATCTAAACCCGTTATGGGATGAGATTCAATGGGACTCGTGTTGAAGATTATTTCACGATTTGAAAAATATTTAATTTCATTATTATCTACTATTTTATTTATAATTATCATATCTTTTATTTATTTGGTTTATTCATGTTTATCTTTAAGGTTGTTAGGGTTTAATATAAATATTAGGGATTGGTGAACTTTTGTTATTAGTTTTTGATTGATATTTGAATATAAAAACATTGTTATTGGAACCTTTGATTCAATATATCGTCTTTGTTTATCAATTACTTATTGAGACATTTGATTGCTTCCGTTCTTGTATCACATATTAGTTAATTAAATTAAACTTTTTTATAAGCAGAGATGATATTATTTTTGCATAAAAAATGAACTAGCCATATTATTTTTCATTATTCGAATTGAACTATGAATAAGAAAATTTGGACCGAATTCATTCGAATAACGAATTTGAATTCAAATTATGGTGTATTCGAATGAAATCCTTACCCGAATTGAATTTATGTATACTAAGATGAATTGACTTGAATAATCCAAACGTGTGTCAATATTATACATAAAAAAACTATTTTTATATATATTTTTTTTGTAATTCAATTTATTCATATAGATCACCTTTCGAATAAATAGTTTTTGTGAATTCTATTCGAATTTGATTGTAATTTAAATGTTAAAAAACAAATCTATTTTCTTGTATTAGATTAAGTAATTATTTTACAACTATTCTCACAACTCACCTCTTATCCTAGGACATCTCTACCCACCCTAACTTCAATATTATATATACAATATCCATTCAGTCAGTTAACAACCTTATATGAAACTTTGAATGCTTGTCACCAAAAGAAAACACGTACATGCTAGTATACTTATCACAAGAATAGTTATGATGTTTGGTAGTGATTTGACATTCCTTCAATTAATTAACTGGTTCTTTTATCCACCATATTTAATATTTTATTATTTACTTCAAAATATTTATAAGCCCTAGATGCAAAGAACTAACCGTCTAACCCCTAGAAGAGGATGTTCATACCATATTATAAAACGTTTTAGTTTTGATTAATTATCCAGTCAATGATTGATGATTGGCTTAATATATAACGGGAACAAATCAAACGATATCTAATATAATTATTTGAATAGGTTAATTAAAAGATTGGTTATTAAATTATTATATTTTTCATTCTCATGTCTTATACCTTGTACGTCAACAACCAACATTCTTTTTCCATCTCCATTTGCCTTCTCCCCCTCTCAAGGTGGCATGGATCATTAACGATATTTTTCATGTAATCCACACAATATGCACTAGTAAAGCATGTAATACAGTAATAGGCATCTCCTGACTACTATTTGGTCTTTAAACTAAGAGGTTATTTGATAGACTCTTAATGGTTATTTGTTAACCTCTTAATAGTTATTAAGAGGCTAACTCTTAATAATTCATAATCTATTAACCATTAAGATGCTATAAACTATTAAAAAATAACATCATAATAACCATTAAAATATAGTCTCTTAGTAATCATTAATAGACTATCAAACTATCCATAAATAAATTGCTAAGTGTACAACTAGTAAAATTAAACTCACTAGTACTCCTAGACAACTTCATTCTAGGCAAATCATAGGCCGTTGTGAGACTCTATTCATGATGAACACAAATCTATGAATTGTTATTTACATACGTATATATGATATATATATATTGATATACGTGTCAGTTTGCCTTGAAACTTTGAAGTTCAATTTTCTTTTGATTTTGTTTTTCAAGTTCTTTGAAGATTTGACAAAACTTTTTCATCTTGTCTTGACAATTCTCTAAGTTAACTTCAATTGATGTTGAATAAAGTACATCTTATCTTGATTATGAACCAAGAATATATATCTACATGCATAATTAGTTGAAAAAAAAACTATTAGTCATCTTTTGTGATTGTTTTCTCTTGCTAGTCGTCTTTTAATGCAATCTTTTATGGTTGAGAAATGCTAACATATCTGCTAAGAAAAACTAAAAAGTTTTGATTTTTTTATTCTACTAGAATAAGCAGAGGATATAAATAAATGATATTGATATTGACTTTATATCTATGTCAATGATTAAGTTTGGCGAACCCCACAAATTATTTTAATACTACACACCTAAAATACATGGAACTAAAATGTTGAAAGATATATAGAATATATCTAAACTCCTTTAATAACTTTTATGTATTGAGCTCATTGACTTAATAGCGCATGAACAAGTAGTATTTAAAGCAATCTCCATCACATCCAACATACACAAGAAACCTCACTAATAATCCCAAAATAGAAAGTAAAAGAAACACTAGCTGAAATATGAGCTTCTTCACCACCCTCATTTATCATCATCTTCTCATTTTAGTAATTATCCTCCTTCTTCATGCCCCACAGTGTCCCGCTGCTGGTGGATCATGGTCCCTCCTCCAGAAAAGCATCGGCATCTCAGCCATGCACATGCAACTACTTCCCAACGATCGTGTTGTAATGTATGATCGCACCGACTTTGGAGTCTCCAACATCTCTCTTCCAAACGGCAAGTGCCGCCCTAACTCCACCGATTGCTCCGCTCACTCAGTCGAGTATGATGTTGCTTCCAATAGCGTACGTCCACTCATGGTGCTCACCAACGTCTGGTGCTCTTCAGGAACATTAATGCCTGATGGTACCTTAGTCCAGACCGGAGGATGGGCTGATGGTTACCGAAGGGTCAGAACTTATAAATCATGTCGCACTTGTGACTGGAAAGAGATACCCAATGGCTTGACCCAACAGAGATGGTATGCGACTAACCACCTTTTGCCTGACGGAAGACAAATTATCATTGGTGGTCGTCAGGCTTTTAACTATGAGTTCTACCCTAAGATGTCACCCACTGAGAACTCACCTAGCTTTCCATTTTTAGTTCAGACAAATGACCCTCGAGTTGAGAATAACTTATACCCATTTGTATTCCTCTATCCTGATGGAAACTTGTTCGTGTTTGCGAATAATCGTGCCATTTTATTCAACTACGCTAAGAACCAAGTTGTGAAGACCTACCCCACAATGCCCGGTGGAGAACCAAGGAACTACCCGAGCACGGGCTCTGCGGTACTACTCCCTTTGCGCATTAACAAGGGAATCGTAGATGCTGTTGAAGTATTGGTTTGTGGTGGCGCACCGAAAGGATCATTTGCTAATGCAAATAGAGGAAGATTCGATAGAGCTTTGGATAATTGTGGTCGGATTAAAATATCCGACCCTAATCCTCAGTGGGTCATGGAGACCATGCCTTTGGCTCGAGTCATGGGTGATATGTTGTTGCTTCCCAACGGTCATGTTTTGATCATCAACGGTGCATCCGCTGGGGCTGCGGGGTGGGAGCTTGGGAGGAACCCGGTTCTTAGCCCGGTAACTTACAAACCCGATAACAAGATTGGGTCTCGGTTTGAGGTGGAAAATCCGAGCACAATACCAAGAGTGTACCATTCGACTGCGGTTTTACTACGAGACGGTCGGGTTCTGGTTGGTGGAAGCAACCCCCATGACAAGTATGAGTTCACGAACGTGCTTTATCCAACGGAACTAAGCTTGGAGGCATTTTCTCCTTCTTATTTGGATTCAAGCTCTTCTTCTTCACGCCCTAGGATAATATCCCCCAAAACTAAAACTAAGATACGCTACGGAAGACGAGTGACTATTACATTTACGGTATCAGGACGTGTGGATCCGAATTCGGTGATGGTGACGATGGTGTCTCCTTCATTTAACACACACTCGTTTTCTATGAATCAACGATTGTTGGTGTTGGATGGCGGTAACTCCACCAAAGCTATGGGAAAGTCAAGATATAGAGTAAGTGTGACAGCACCTCCATCCGGTAACATTGCACCAGCGGGTAACTATTTACTATATGTGGTTCATAAAGAAATTCCAAGCCCAGGAATTTGGGTCCGAATGCAGCGTTAAAAAACCAAACCATTATTAATTGGTTTTGTTTCGTTTGTGGTTTCTTTCTTTTATTTTCAATTCGTGTATTATTTATTGTTGATATTTTTCGGTTGTAAATGTGACTTTATAAGTTGGTATGTGAAGATTGGTTTTTGTGATTTATATATTCTGAAGTATCGTCTAAAACTCCTCAAAGGAAGCAAACACAAATAATAAAAATTAAGGAGTCAACAATATATGTGTAAATTAAATTGGGTTCAACCTTAATTATTCTTATTTATTGCATTTGTTGAATGCATTATCTTAGGGAGGTGGAGGCGCAGGTGACGTGAGACGACGAGTCTCGGCGCCACCCGACACCGCCGCCACCCGACACCGCCGCCACCCCCTTTCACACCGTTAATCTTTGTTTTTATGGCATGTTGTCGCCGTGAGTTTATGTTGTTTGTGTGTGTGGTATAGTGTCGTAGAGTGCATGTGTGGTAACATATCTGCCACCAAATTTAAGTATGTGGCGTAGTGTAAGAGCATTCACACTAACTTTTTCATCTACATCACATATTTACACTAAAAACACTAATTTTTTACTCTCTTTTTAATTAAATAATAATTTTTATATCTTTATTACTAAATTTTTTATCACTTTCACTCGCAATCACTTTTAAATGTATTAAAAATTTTATGGAGGTTGTAACGTGTTTTCTAAAATATGGGAATCACGTTACAATGCTCATAAATTTTTTCTCTCATTTACTTACGCAACCACTTACAATCATCCCCATAAAATAAGGCATACACTCACATCAAAATAGAGCATCTACTGTGAATGTTTTAACAAAACAGAATTTGATCGGTGGGTTTATAGTGTACTGTGATATGTGTGAGGAGAATACCTCATTCCCCTCATTACAACAGCTAGCTAGTAATCACCATCTTTAGTAGAAAATGAATAGTTAAGCTATTTGTTCTTTCTAGATTGTTTTGGTATGTATTCCCTTTTATAATATTCTTAGTTCCCTGCACGTTTGTTAGGTGTAACTCATTTGTTAATAAATAAATAAATAAGATAACTACAAATAAAGAAATCAAGGTTATATTTGTCCATCTCATTATCAAATTTATACGAATAAAAACTAATCATGCTCATCCATAACTTGCGAATGTCTCGACTCTCGGTGGTTGATGCAGATGAATACAAATTAACGTTACATCCTTAAATAAATTCTTCATGCTTGTAGGATTGTGTGTTGATTTATGAATTGGATTTGATTTAAAAAAAAAATTCCATTTTTCAGTCTTAAGAGATCGGAAGTTATGAAAATTACTATTAAATTTAATTAAATATCAAGTCTTTTGATAACTTTTTGAAATATAATAAACTCGGTTTCGTTAAGCCACCGGTTATGTTTTATTTTCAAAACTCTAACATGTATTTTTCTATTTTCTTTTAAATATATGATAAAATGCCGTTTTCATTACACTGCAACGACGGAGCTTATATGTCCTGTTTGGGTTAAAATTTAGGTTCTATGTATTACCCTAAACTGAATTTCTAAAAGCAATTTTTTTACTTTAATAAAAAAATATATTGAGATTGACACGTGTCAACATCATAATGATCATTACCAAAATTTTTCCGTCTCTTTCTCCTAAAATAATTACCTTAATTACTAATAATATTATTTAACACTTTTTAAAATTGAATAAATTAAAAAATAGATCTATTTATTAATGCTATTTCTAATTAAGAAATAATTTAAAACAAATTTAAAAAAATGATATAACTGTTTTATTACTTATAGTCATTTCTCATATATATTTGCAGTCATATCATATCTTATAATATCATTTTATAATTAATAAATTTTATTATATTAATATTTTATTTATTCAACCCATGTAACACACGTGTTTACTAAAGCTACTATTCTTATATTGTAGTATTTAGAACCGGGTTTTATTAATTTATAGGTGATTTTATTCTTAGAGTATTTTTACTTTTTGTACCCTTCACTTAAATTTTTAAAAAAGTTAATTGTTATATATAACATATAATCTTCTTAATATGTTAAAACTAAACAATTTAAAGATATATTTATTTATTTTGTCTTTTGGCTTTTATTTATTATATCTTTTATTGTTTTTTTTATTTGTATTGATGAAAAGCATATCTAGCAATAGGGTGTAAAATAATCAAAGTCGTCTCCTGAGTTACTCAAGATCAATTTTAAAAAAATAACTCGAGCTTATATCTGAAACTTTTATAGAACATATGTTGTTTTTCTTCAATTTACTTCAACGTATATTTAGAAAATGATGATTAAAAGTTTAAGAAACGGTGTATTTTATTTAAAAAAATTCAAGTTACAAACTTCAACATATATTTAAGAAGTATTAAATTCGAAGTATATAACATCTAATTGTGTCCCTGATCTCAAATATGATCTATGTTACATTACATCTAATTAGTTGATTTCGGTAGGATTGGGCTGATTCAGACGACGGTTGGTTGTGGTGATATTAGTTGTGGTGGTGCACCTACTGGTAGTTCCAGCCAGGGGCTGATCTTGAAAAAAATTTGACGGGGGGGTAAAATCTGGATCGGGTACAATATAGATCGGGTCAAATAGGCGGAAACATAATTTGAAACCGCTCAAAAAGTAAAGCAATTAAAAATACCTGATGCGAATTAAATAACGCAAAATGATTTAATTAATAATTATGAAAAGAACTAATCATACTAACTAATGTTCTGATTTATTAACTAGTCATTTATTTATAAATGTCAGAATATTAAGATTATAAGGCCTAACTTTAGATTTATTTAAAATTTAAATCAAACTAAAAGATTTAAATAGCAACTATAATAAAACTTAAGGGCTTAGAGTAAAAATGCTTGTTTATTTGAATAATTTCAAGAGGTGATCATTTGATGGTGAGACTTTTCTGCTCACGAAATAGTATTGTCGCAGAGAGTGCCCCTGTGTTACACATATATTACTAAAAGTGCCTCTAACATTACATAACTAAGCTAAAATTTTATATAATAACATTACTTTAGTGTTGTTTGGGGGGCCAGCACGGGGGGCCTTTCCACCCCCTCCCAGTACACTATATCCGCCACTGGTTCTAGCCTTCCAGGGGTTGGTGTTGATGGTTTCACGGTGGTTCTAGGGTTTTCTCAGAGGTGGTTAATTTTATATTTAATTTCAAAATCAGGGTCACATGTATTTTCCTTCTTTTCTTGTTTTTATACTACTTTTAAAACCAAACATATTCTTAATTTGAAACATATGTATTGAGTTCACTACTGGCATAGATTTTCACCATGATCCCATACTTGATAACCAAAGAATCACTGATATGTAAAACAAAACCAAAAAATGATACATACTTCAATTCCAAATAGATGGATTCATTTTTGGCTGTGTTGTTTCTGACGGATCACCGACATATAAAACGGGAACCCAAAAAATCCACTTAGGAATATAGGGATACATTTTTGGCTATGTGAGGTTTCTCACAGACATACTTGTAAAAATTAAGAATTTAGATTTTTGGTCAAGATTTCTTAAAACATAGTTTATAGTAGATTAGTTATCTCTAAAGCGTTAATTTAGTGGTGTGTCTATTGTTTACCGGTTATAAAAAATAAATAAGTACTACTTCATGCGCCATAAATCACCGGTCAACGAGCTCAATATAGTTTCTACTACCTTGAAAGGTTTTTTTTGGTGCATAGTATCAAATCAAATGTCTGGTTCATCAACTTAATCATTAACATTGATATAAAGTCAACTTCAATATCATTAATTTATATACTTAATACCATCTACTTATCCTAGTAGCTAGAATAAGATGAGAACTTGTTAGGTAATGTCGATATTCATATTTGATCCATAATAATCAAGATGCACTTAATAAAATAGCATTAGAGAAATGATCTTCAACTAATAGCTCTTCTAACAGTATGATCTAGCATGAATTCACCACGTAGTAAACCGTTCAATCAGCAGTAGTAAGTTTAATAAGTGTACATAAATTTGTTTTCTTAATGTTATTAAGCATATGTTAAACTTTAACATAATTAGCAACGTCGGTGGGTTTCCATCGCCTAACCACGTGTCATGTTTCTATTGATTTCATTTTAATTTTTATATTTTTTCTTATTTTTATATTGTTTAAATATTTTTGCACATTAGTTTTATAACACAAAAGGGGTGTTGCCCTTGTGGTAGCGTCATCCGCTCCCCACTCTTCTAACACATGTTCGAGCCTCATAACTTCCCCCCACCCCAAAATTTGTTTTTATTTTCTGTTGTTGGGGTTTTTTTTTGTTTTATATCTATGTTTCGATCTTAAAAACCGAGTCATTGCAATCTTATACATTTTTTTGTGTTTAACCACGTTAATCTCATTGTCATAACGCGTGTAACGAATTGAAGTTTGCAAACGTTACGCATCGCATAGGTTAAATTTCTAGTTTAATATATTAACTTAAAACTGATAGACAGATGCATGCCCTTTATAAAGGGAATCAAAGTATATGTTTATGTTTATTGGTAGTTGTTGGTAATTTGGTGACATTTGACATTCGAAACAGTTTACTAAAGATCTAATCTTTTTTACTTATAATATTGGTATAGAAAATGAGATTATACGTGTGTATACTAGGTCCATAGTACAACACTAACAAATAATTATATATGAAGCAGCCAAACAACGTGTACTTTTATTGTTGTAATTTATAATTTTTCGTTGCTTCCGATCAAGCCAATGATTAGATGTAGTTCTAACTCCTATTAATCAAATATGATTGTAACTAACATCCTCATTAAATTAAAATATTTTCATTCCTCGCATTGTATGAACAACCACGTACCTATCATACTTCATTTTCTTTCTCAATTCTTTTCTTTTTGTTAATAATTGCACAGATGGGCCCTATATTTTAGATTAAGTAACGAGTTTAGGCATTAAGCAAAGAAAGTAACAATCTTAATTTTTCTGTTAATTTTTCAGTTTCGTAACGAATTTAGTTATTAAAGGTGCCTTTGTTAATATTTATATATGTTAAATTATAGTGAAATATTACCACTAAACATGTTACTTTTGCTAACCTTTTTGTAAATTAGTTATAATTAAAAAAAATAAATCAAAACTAAAATTACAACTCATGTACCCAACACGCTCATTAAAAATAGAAAGGAAATCAAAACTCATGAAAATTGTAAAAGAGGTTGAACATCCAATATGAAGTTAATTTCGGAAATTTTTAAGACATTAGCAGGGTATATAACAGTAATCTTTTGACCCCATATCTGGTTGTAAAATTTTAAAATATATCTGTAATCTTGGCCTATATCTGGTTGTAAAATTTTGTCTTAAACCTAGTCCAATATATGTCGGTATTTATTGGGTATCATGCATAGTTATGGGCATTGGGTATACCTGTTAATTTGATAAATTTACCCATTGAGATTTCAAGTACATTTGAGTTTTTTTTACCATTCTATTTTTATATAAAGTTTATGTATATAGCAAATATAACCTTTAAACACCATAGATTACATTCATATCAACATTATATCAAATTTTGTTTGAAGCGTTTAAAATATGTAAATTACATGATAATATAAATTTCAAAATATAATGCATATTTCATATCCTATAAATAAGTAATATCATCTTATAGATATAAAAAAGTATCTAAAATAAAAAAATAGTTTTCCATGTAATAAAACTACTAGAATATAAGTATTACTCAAAAAACGTTAATAAAAAATATAAAATACAAAATAATTTTTTTTGGGTATATGACTAATTGGGTAAACCGGTAGATGGTTTCGGGTGACAAGCTAAATATCACCTAATCATACATCCGGTCAATACCCGTGAAAATTTTTAAAACTAATATCATATATATCTGGTCTGACACTTGAATGTGTTTCTATTACTATCTGGCTAGGTTTTTTCCATCCCTAATCTAGCTTATCTTCTTCCATACACAACACCTCAATATTATGTATTATTTTCAGCTTAAATTTAACATCTTGATAGAACTAATTTATAAATCGATATTATAAAATAAGATATGATTGAAATCTTTCATATATAAATAAAATAAAAAATTTATTCTAAAACAAACATTTATAAAATGTCATACTTAAAAACTTTCTACTATAAGTCTCAAGTTTAATTATCTTTTGTTTATAAAAGTTTTACTTTTTAAAAATACCAATTATAAAATTATAAAATATTTTATATTTTTTAAAAATTTTGATGTTCTAAAAGTTTTCTAATTTTATGAAAAGTTATTTCCTTAGAAATAACATTAGTAAAAATATATCTTGCTTAATTTATTAAAAAACTATTTTAATCTAAACAAAATCTAAATAATATTATTGGTATTTAATGTGAAAATTTAATTACTGTAGGGATTTATTTTCTATTTGAACAAAATTTAAATAATTTAAACAACATTTAAATAATTATTTATTACAGTAGGGATTAATTTTTGCTATTTGAAAAAAAAACTTGCATATACTCGAAGATTTTAGAGTGAAATCGTCGAGGAAATTAGTTTCAACTCAACGATATATTCTTAGGAAACTTTTTATTTGGGGTGATTTTCTTTCTGTTGGTTGTTCACGACTTCACGTACAAGGTATAATACATAAGAATGAAAAATATAATAATTTAATAACCGTGTTCTTAATTAAATGCAGATTCCAACTTTTTTTTTATTTAGATATTGCTTGATTTGTTCTGGTTATTGACTACACCAATCATTAATAATTTTAAAAAATATTAAATTTTATTAATTTAAAATATTAACTATTGATCAATATTAATCTAACTAATAATTTGATCAGTATTAATCTTAACTTTTAAATTTGTACTTATCATGTGTGGCTCATGACATGACACATAAAATATAAATGTTTACTTAATTGTTTTTTATAAAAAAATTATCATTTAAAGTTATTTAACGTAATCCTTTAGCGCTGGTTGAGTAGCTTCGGGACAAACAAACACACAAATTCAATGATATATATATATATACATATATATATATATATATATATATATATATATATATATATATATATATATATATATATATATATATATATATATATATATATATATATATATATATACATAGGGTAGGGTTATCTTGAGAACCACCCTTTTTAGTGAGAACTCTAAGAACCAATATCAACCACACATTTTAGTCACATGCAAGTCACATGCCACTTCCACCTTTTTTTTTAAAACGTTCATAACTTTTTTTCATGACATTATTTTTTCATAAAAATTTCACCATTAATTTCATTATTTTTTTATCTTTCCAACGCCTACCATATTGATATATTTTTTTAAAAAAATTCGGCCACCCGTTATTTACACATGTGTAAATTAGTCATTACATATGTGTAAATTCTGTTTTACACATGTGTAATTCCAAGAATTACATATGTGTAAAATGACGTTCGTAAAAAAAACGAGATTTTTTTTTATTTTTTATAATTTTTTTTATTTTTTTAATGGTAGAGGGAAACGAGAGAAACACTTCTGTGTTTTTACTTTTTTTTTTTTTTATTATTTTTTATTTTATGATTTTTTTCATTATGTTGTTGTTAATTACAATTATGCCATTGAAAACTAGTGGTTCACATTGGTTCCTAGAGTTCTCACAAAAAAAGGGAGTTCTCATTTGATCCCTCCCCTATATACATATATATATATATATATACACATATATACATATATACATATATATATACATATATATATATATATATATATATATATATATATATATATATATATATATATATATGATTGGGATCTAATGAGAACTCTCTATAAATGTAAGAACCCTTTAACCCTATTTACAACCTTTGATCTAATATAAGAAATTATAGATGTCATATGAAGGGTTAGATCTTATTAAGGGCATTTATGTAATTTGAAACTTTTTATATCTGTTACTTTTTTGTCAGTGTCTCTCACCTCTTTACCCACATCTCAAATGTTAAAAATTTCATTTGAAATCCATCTCAAAAAACATCTGATTATTTCTTTTAAGCCTTAGATCTCCCTAATCCATCTCAAAATCCAAGCTTTAAAGATATACTCGTTGATTTTGCACTGTTATTTCCTTACAACTGCTCTCAAGATCAAGCACAACAGCCATGGGAATGGATATAAGACGAGATCACCTGATCTTCTGGGGTTTATGGTAAGGTAACGAAGAGAGAAATATAGATAACCAATTTCTTTTTCCATCTAACCTTATCTTTGCAAGTTAACGATTTTTTGGGTGTTGTGTCCGAACATGTCGTTTTTTCCGGTGGCCACCCATGATTCGATGTGGTGCGAATGTAGGTTTGACCAATGGTGATTAACTGTGTTTGAGTTGATTCTAGGTTAGGTTTTGAACTTTTGACATGAATATATGAAGTAGAGCAAAAGGTTTTATGTTGGAGAAGAAGATGGGTTAGGGTGTGGCCCTTTTTATCTAACCATGGTATTTCTTTTGTTCTCCACACGTGTGTATGCATTACATTAAGGTTTAACCATGGTTGTTGAATGGGTGGGGTCTAGTCAAGGTTGAATGGGACAACAATTCGTACTTAAATATATAAATTATGATGACTTGAGAAAAAGCTATGTAGATTTTTTCAACACCAACAGATCTTTATTCTTGAATATTTAGGTTGTAATTTAATGTTTTAAAGTAGATATTTATTAGATTTTGATTGTGAACCAAAAAAGAACAAGGGTAGCTAGTGTTTTTTTAAAGGATACTAACAATCTCGTTTAACATTTCAAATTGTTAAAAAAACAAGAGAAAATGATGTGTTTTTACACGATACTAACAATCTTGTTCAAGCTTTTAAGCATGTTTACAAAGTAGTAGAAGACACATAAGAGAAATTGTTATTTTTCCTTTAGTTACAGTAGTTTACATTGAAAAAATGTTAGTAGTGTAATTATAATGGTTTACAGATTGGTTTACTGGTGTAGTTTTTTTAATTTGATTTATTTATAGTTTTGAAATTTGGGTACAGTGGCGTAGTTACATGATCTAATGTCGTTTGATTGTTAGGTTGTTGTAATGACAGTATTACTATAAGTTTGAATGGTTTAATGTCGTTTGGTTGTTAGGTTGTTGAAACCACGCTAATGTAGTTACACGATTTAATGATGTTTGTTTTATCGTGGTTTACATTGTTTTACATTAATTTACATTGAGTTACATATTGGCTTTTATTAGTTTACATTCGTTTACAATGGTTTACAGTCTGGTTTTGCTATAAGTTACAGTAGTATAACATTGTAACTTGATGTAACTATGTACGAGTAATACTTTTTTTTTTTTAATTTACATTGGTTAATATTTGGGTTGTTTTGTTCCAGATGTAGTGCTAAATCATTAGGATATGGTGTAATGTCGTCTGGTTTACAATTAAAAAAACGTTTAATTTACATTGGTTAATGATTCGTTTATGTTTATAGATCGTTTTACATTGGTTAATATTGTTTTGCATTGGTTTATATTGATGTAATATCGTTTAGTTGTTTTAATGATTAAGCTACTTATAGTTTGAGTGGTGTAATAACATGTATTTAACAGTGTAACTAGATATTTTTGTTACAATTTTGCTAAAGATTACATTACTATAACATGATGTAATGTCGTTTGTTTGTTAGGTTGTCGTAACGTAGATGTTATTGTTAGTTGGAGTGGTGTTATATCGTGTATAAAAGTTTCGTACAGTAATGGAAGATTATATTTGTTAATAATGTCGTTTGAAAGATTATATGGGAATTAACATTGTAACTTCTTGTTTTTGTTATAGCTTTGCTACATGGTACAACAATATAACGTTGTAATATGATGTAACTACGTACAAATAAAACTTTTTTTGCAATATTATAGTAGAATTAAAGAGAAAAATATGATGAGTTTAATGATGCAATTTTTATAAAAAAATTACAATTTATAAAAAAGTTACGAGTGTTTAAATAAAAAGGGGTAAAGTTTTTTAAGTATAAAGAAAAAAGAAATATGGGGATATGTGGATGACACTTGTCATAATTTTGTTAAATCTGATTGTTGGTGGTTGAGTTAAATGACATTTATGCCCTTTTGTAATAAAAAAATATGTAACAAATCTTATCCATTCATTTCTTGATCTATGGCTAGGATTTGGTTAAAGAGTTCTCACAAAATTTAAGGGTTTTCATAATAACCAAACCCTATATATATAACGAACACTTAGACCGTGACTGTTATTGGTAACAAAATTGAAATTTGAGATTATAATTAGTCAAATTGTTACTTGTGATTAATATAAGCCAATAGTTAATCGTTTAGATTATTAAACTTCAATTTTTCTTATTTTAATTAATCCAAACTAAAAAGCTAATAATATGGTATGGGTTTTCTTTTTTGAACGGCGTTTGAAACTACCGACAATACCCGAGTAAGCCTAACTGAAACGAAATGTCATTCGTCCATAATGATTTTGACATTCAGACTTGACTCATCCAAAAACACTATCAAATAGGAAACTCGTCGTTATGAGAAACCTTCTTTAATCAGATTTGATTTTAACATCTTAAAAATTACAAACCCAAACTATCAACCACATGTTATTAGACCAGAAATACCAACTGCTAATAATATGGTAGGGGTTAGTTCTTTGCATCTAAGGCTAGTATTTTGAACTAAAAAATAAAATATGGAGGATAAGAGGACCGGCTGAATAAAGGAATGTCAAACAATACCAAACATCATAAGAATCCTTGTGATTAATATATGCTGCATGTACGTAACGTGTTTTCTCTTTTGGTGACAAGCGTTTGAAGTTTCATATACGATTGTTAATTAACTGATTGAGTGAAATTTATATAATAAGATGTTTACTAATTGATTTTAAAATTCAGACCACACGTCCGCAATTTCTAAAGTTAACGTTTTTCACTACTTCAACTTCTATTTAAAGCCACCATCACCGTTAAAATTACGATTTTTTTTCATTCAACGCCGGTGACTGATCCAAAAATTCTTTTCACGAGGGCAGAAAATTTTAAAAGCCACATAACTATCGCAATATAATAACTTTTTTCAATCTGGTTCGGGTTATATTGGGTCGGATCATTGCCGAAAAACAACGTTAATACAGTTACCAAACTCTTGTGTGTGTATATATCAAGAATCATATCAAAGTAAATAATACTTGTAATAAAATTGTTTATATATGATGTTTGAACCAATCATACTCATAAATATGACAATGTGCAGTGACAGAACATTAATTAATCTTTGATACCGATGACGTTCGACAAATCTAAGAATAATGTCGGC
This sequence comes from Flaveria ramosissima, assembly GCA_025215565.1. Taxonomy (NCBI): domain Eukaryota; kingdom Viridiplantae; phylum Streptophyta; class Magnoliopsida; order Asterales; family Asteraceae; genus Flaveria; species Flaveria ramosissima. Next base: position 87,180,738 of record CM046035.1, read on the forward strand.
TAGTAAATTATATGAAATTTGATCAATCACATGTTGAAATCAATAACAATTTCGTTTGTTTTATTGTCAAAAACATTTATCTCGATATAAACTTTTCTTCTACTTACTAACTCCTTAATTATTTGAGGTTTAGAATACTAAAAAAACTAGCCGACTACAGACCTCGGTTAATAAGAAAATAGAGTATGCCGGCCCATCGGAGGGCCCCAGATCCCATTGGAGTTCTATCCCTGATAATATGTTTGAGACAATATTTTTCTTCCTTTACTTTTAAAGTTTAAGGGGAGCGATCGTTATCTTATCTACTTCATTAAGGTTTTTTTTAATTAGTTCCGGTCGTAAAAGTGTTGCAAATAATAAATGTAAATTAAACCTAAAATTACAACTCATGTCCCCAACACTAGCGGTGTGAGGGGTGTTTATAAACCGTCCAAAACGGATGAAGGGGAGATTTTTTAGTTGTTTCAAACATATATGTTTAAACCGTACAAATCAAACCGTTCAAATGTAGACTTACTTCTTGGTATACACGTTCAAATGTAGACTTACTTCTTGGTATACGCGTTACTTCATCAAACCGTTCAAATTAATTTATCGTTCTAATTTGTATTTAAATTTTATGTGTCTAACAATAATAACCTTAAATACATTACATTACACGAATACCCTACTAGTATCCTAGTCGGGTTTATATCCATCAACTCTAGACCACTAGGTAAATTAACATCTTGCTAAAACTATTTAATAAAATTTCCTTTCGCAGTTTGTAAAAAAGCTAGCCACGCATGGGCGAAGCTTATTGAGGGCGGGGAGGGGCCCCCGTTCCCTCTCTTTTTTTCGTTAGTGGTATTAATTTTCAGTTCGGTAATGTAAAATTTCGGTCTGATAGTGTAAATTTCTTAATATATATAGAGTTCGCCTCATTTAAAATAGTTTATTTTCACCCCGGCCTTCTTATAGTGTGGTTCAAACTCCGTCACTGTAGCCACGAGATGCGTATATTCTTAGATTTTAGAGCGAAATCCGCAAAAGAAATTAATTTTAACTCAACGAGATATCCTTAGCAAATTTCTTAATTGGGTTGATGTTCTTTGTCTTGATTGTCCACTACTCCACGTACAAGGTATAATACATGCTAATGAAAATATAATAATTTAGTAACCGTCTTCCTAATTAAATGCGGATTCCATCATTTTTATTTAGATATTGTTTGATTTGTTCCGGTTATTACACCAATCATTAGTTATTGACTAGCTTAATCAAAACCAACAAGCGAAATAATATGATATGTTACTTCCTCTTCTAGGGTTAGTACGTTCTTTGCACATAGGACAAATAAGTATTTTGAACTAAGTAATAAAATACGATGGATAAGAGGACCAATTGATTGAAGGAATGTCAAACACTACCAAACACATAACATTAATTCTTGAGATAATTATGCTGCATATACGTGTTTTCACTACTTCGACATCTATTTAAAGCCACCATCACCACCATCAAAAACACATCAAAACCTCATCAAACACCAAGAAAAACACACAAATACAAACTCATGGCTCTTTCTACTTCCTTTCTTTTTCATCATCTCCTCCTCTTCTTTCTTCTTTTTCTTCACCCCCAACGGTCTATCGCCGCAGGTGGATCGTGGTCTCTCCTCCAGAAAAGCATAGGCATCTCCGCCATGCACATGCAACTACTTCCCAACGATCGTGTGGTCATGTATGACCGCACTGATTTTGGAACATCAAATATCTCTCTTCCGGATGGCAAATGCCGTCCCAACTCAAATGATTGCTCTGCTCATTCCGTCGAGTATGATGTCGCATCCAATTCTGTCCGCCCGCTGATGGTGCTCACTAACGTGTGGTGTTCCTCGGGAACTTTAATGCCCGATGGAACATTAGTCCAAACTGGTGGCTTTGATGATGGTTATCGTGTTGTCCGAACATACAAATCATGTGAGTCATGCGATTGGCAAGAAACGCCAAATGGCTTGAGTAAACCGAGATGGTACGCCACCAATCATTTACTGCCTGATGGTAGGCAAATCATCATTGGCGGCCGCAATGCGTTTAACTATGAATTCTATCCGAAAATGTCGGCAACTGAGGCCGCTCCTAGTTTGCCCTTTTTGGTTCAAACGAATGACCCTCAAGTTGAGAATAATTTATACCCGTTTGTATTTCTCTATCCCGATGGGAGTCTCTTCATTTTTGCCAACAATCGCGCTATTTTGTTCGACTACTCCAAGAATCTAGTTCTCAAGACATACCCGACAATGCCCGGTGGTCAACCGAGGAGTTACCCAAGTACAGGATCTGCGGTACTACTCCCTTTGCGGATAAAAGGACAGACCGTAGCTGCCTTTGAAGTATTGGTTTGTGGAGGTGCACCCAAAGGAGCATTCGCTAATGCAAATAGAGGGATTTTTGATGGGGCCTTGGATAATTGCGGACGGATCAAAATATCCGACCCTAACCCCCAATGGGTCATGGAGACCATGCCTATGGCTCGCGTCATGGGTGACATGTTGTTGCTACCGAATGGTCATGTTTTGATCATCAACGGAGCATCCGCTGGAGCTGCAGGGTGGGAACTTGGGAGGAACCCGGTTCTTAGCCCAGTGACTTATAGACCCGATAACGAAGTAGGGTCTCGATTCGAGGTGGAAAATCCAAGCACCATACCAAGAGTGTACCATTCGACAGCGGTTCTACTACGAGACGGGCGTGTTCTTGTTGGTGGAAGTAACCCACATGATAAATATGAATTCACAAACGTCCTTTACCCAACTGAACTCAGTCTAGAGGCGTTTTCTCCTTCTTACTTGGATTCAGACTCATCTGCATTACGCCCCACAATAATCTTGCCCGTAACAAACAGTAGAATTCGATATGGCAAACAATTGGTTGTTGTGTTTACTGTTTCGGGCGTTGTGGATCTAAGCTCAGTGTCAGTGACAATGGTGTCACCTGCATTTAACACGCATTCTTTTTCGATGAATCAAAGACTGATAGTACTCGATGGTGGCGCCGCTTCCAAGATTATTGGAAGGTCAAGATACCAGATAGTTGTAAAAGCTCCACCATCTGGTAACATTGCTCCAGCTGGGAATTATCTTCTGTTTGTGGTTCACAAAGATATCCCAAGTCCAGGTATTTGGGTTAAAATGGAGTAAAAATCTTCAAGGATTTTCATTGTTTGTTTTGATGTTGTCATCTTCTATTGTAGTAGTTTGTTTACGAGGTTAATCTCTATGTAATATGTAAAGATTTGTCATTGTATCTATTTGAGTCTTCATCCTTGTATAATTTTATAGTATATTGCATTTGAATTTATATAAATAAGTTAATTAATTAGAACTAAACGTAACCTTCAATTTGTGCCCGTCATCTTTCATATGAATTTATTATTGAAAATTGACGTTATTAGAAAGTACGTGGGTATAACTGTATATGGAAAAGGAAATAAACAAAAGAAAAATGTTATGGTATTCAAGTTTTAAAAGTTTCAATGTTATAAAAGTTTCTTTTAATGAGGTTACTCATATATATTTTGTTCTAATTGAATCATTAAATCATCAGATTGAGTAATCATGGGATTTTTTTTATGAAAAAAAAAAAAAAGTGAAGGAGAATATGTGAATATGAGATTTCCAATATATGTAACATACTAATTATATTAAAATAAAAAATACTTAAAATCAACATCATCATAAAGAACAGGAAAAAAGTATTTTCTAGTTGAAAGTATTAAAAATATGCAAATGTTCAAAGTATTTAAAATATGTAAATGCTATGATAATTTAAAATTTAAAATATAACTTCATATATTTCATACCGTACCAACTTATTTATATCATCAAAAAGATATAAATAGCATATCCAAAAGAAAATTTATTTTTCCGTGAAATGAAACTATTGGAATGGAGTATTACGTACTGAACAAAAATTAAGAAAAAATATAAAATAAAAAATAAATAGTTTTTCGTATATGACTCGGGTAAACCGTGTAATCGGGTATATAGCAATGTTTTCAGAACCGGATCGGACATTGAACCGGACGTCTTACTGGTTTGGTGGTCGAAACGGTTAGACCGGATTTAACTATATTTATATATGTAATTAAATATAAGTAATTTATATATGTATTTTATCGTTATATATATAATTTAACTATATTTGTATATCTAACGTACTAATTTATGGTTTAACACCCCGTTTTTACCCCTTAAAATAAAAAAACAAAAAAAAACACCAAAACTTGTCCGAACCGGTCCGGTTTCCCGGTCCGACTACCGGTTCGGGACGAACTGACCGGTTCGACCACCCAAAACCGAACTATAGCAGACCGGACCGGCCACCTGACCGATCCCCGGTCGGACCGGCCGGTCCGATCCGGTCTCTAAAACATTGGTATATAGTATTGGGTAATCAGGAAGGGTATTCCCTAAACCCACACCCAGCCAATACCTTCGAACAATTCTACAACTAATCTCATACTACGTCTCACACTCGAATACCCTTCTAGTATCCTTGTCGGGTTGGGTTTATTTCCATCCCTAATCTAGGTGATCTTCTATACACAACACCTCCTTAAGATAAAAAAGATATGTATAGAAACATCCTATTCTGCATTATTTTCAACTCTAAGTCGCTGGGTAAATTAACATCTTGGTAGAACTTTATAATAAAAAATCCTTTCGTGGTTTTGAAAAAAAAAAAAAGCTAGTCATGAGATGCATATATTCTAAGATTTTAGAGTGAATTTCTCAAAGGAAATTAATTTTTAACTCAACGAGATATCCTTATGAAATTTCTTAATTGGGTTGATCATCTTTGTTCTGTTGGTTGTTCACGTACAAGGTATAATACATTAGAATGAAAAATATAATAATTTAATAATCGTCTTCCTAATTAAATGCGCATTCCAATATTTTTATTTAGATATTGTTTGATTTGTTCCGGTTATTACACCAATCATTAATTATTGACTAATATATTAATCAAACGAACAAGTTTAATAATATGATATGTACTTCCTCTTCTAGGGTTAGTTCTTTGCATCTAGAACAAATAAGTATGTTGAACTAAATAATAATATATGATGGATAATAGGAACAGTTGATTAAAGGAATGTCAAACACTACCAAACATCGTAACAATTCTTAAAATAATTATACTTCATGTACGTGTTTTCTTTCGTTTCTTAATTTTTTCCTTTAATTAAAGTTTATATCCACAATGTTTACTAAGTAAAGGTTTACACCTAGGTCTCTTGAAACCTACGTGAAAGAAGTCTTGTAGCGATGGAAAAATCCTGGTCAATTAACCTGACGACTCGTCGCCATACGGCCTTTGCACTTATAGCGACGACATTCCATCGTTGCAGCGGAGTCGTAGCTATAGGTCTAATATATCGTCGCAATAGGGGTCGGTGTAGTAAACCAGCTTATAGCGATGATAGATTATCGCTATAGAGTTGTGGCATATATATTTTCGGTTAATAAAAACATTTAAGTAAACTTTTTCTAACTTATAACAACATGTCATCATCATAATCATATTAAAATACATTTTTAATTAAATTGGAATATCTGTCATTGCTAACAGGTAAATAAAAACAATAGTTAAATACTTGTCAAAATTTCTATATCGACGACATGTCGCCACAGTGTTTGACTGATCTAATTTCCGGGTACCCCTATCGCGACGACAAGATGTCACGAGAGGCCTCACAACCGACAACACGTGTCGTCACACATATCGTCGTGATATGTCAAATTCTTGTAGCTAAGGACCTTTCCAAGTGTCAAACTACTAGGTATAATTATGTGTTTATTCAAGATACATTCTTTTAGTTATCGTGTTTATTCAAGATAATCTAGCTAGAGGTGCTAAAATTATAGTACCGTCGTACAACCCAGCATAGAAAAGAGTCGAGGTAATCGTTGTAAAATTATAGTTCCATAAGAAGAAAAACCTTAATTTGTTGCGACATGTCCACATCGTTTCTTGGGTTGCAAGTCGGCGAATAATCAACCTTGGAGAACAAACTAGCTGCCTTAGTTCGATCCATAAATATACATGCCTCCTCCTACGTAACGTACTTCAAAATCTCAAGTTCTAAACTTTAAGACTTGAGAACATATAATTAAGTTCCGATTTTCTATTCTATTTTGTTAGAATATTAAGAGAGTAATGGTTGTTAAGTGATTGAATGGAATTTATATAATATTGAGGTTGACTAATGCATTCTTTAACTCAAGAAGACAATGATTGAATGAATAACAATCAAAGACAAACGTTTTTCACCACTTCGACTTCTATTTAAAGCCACCATCACCACCATCAGAAACACACCAGAACCTCATCAAACACCAACAAAAACACACAAATACAAACTGATGGCTCTTTTTACTTCCTTTCATTTTCATCACCTCCTCTTCTTCTTTCTCCTTTTTCTTCACGCCCAACGGTCTACCGCCGCAGGTGGATCGTGGTCTCTCCTCCAGAAAAGCATAGGCATCTCCGCCATGCACATGCAACTACTTCCCAACGATCGTGTGGTCATGTATGACCGCACTGATTTTGGAACATCAAATATCTCTCTTCCAGATGGCAAATGTCGTCCCAACTCAAATGACTGCTCTGCTCATTCCGTCGAGTATGACGTTGCATCAAATTCTGTCCGCCCACTGATGGTGCTCACCAACGTCTGGTGTTCCTCGGGAACTTTAATGCCCGATGGAACATTAGTCCAAACCGATGGCTTTGATGATGGTTATCGTGTTGTTCGAACTTACAAATCATGTGAGTCATGCGATTGGCAAGAAACACCAAATGGCTTGAGTAAACCGAGATGGTACGCCACCAATCATTTGCTGCCTGATGGTAGGCAAATCATCATTGGCGGCCGCAATGCGTTTAACTATGAATTCTATCCGAAAATGTCGGCAACTGAGGCCGCTCCTAGTTTGCCTTTTTTGGTTCAAACGAATGACCCTCAAGTTGAGAATAATTTATACCCGTTTGTATTCCTTTATCCTGATGGGAGTCTCTTCATTTTCGCCAACAATCGCGCTATCTTGTTCGACTACTCCAAGAATCTAGTTCTCAAGACATACCCGACAATGCCTGGTGGTCAACCGAGGAGTTACCCAAGTACAGGATCTGCGGTACTACTCCCTTTGCGGATAAAAGGACAGACCGTAGCTGCCTTTGAAGTATTGGTTTGTGGGGGTGCACCCAAAGGAGCATTCGCTAATGCAAATAGAGGGATTTTTGATAGGGCCTTGGATAATTGCGGACGGATCAAAATATCCGACCCTAACCCTCAATGGGTCATGGAGACCATGCCTATGGCTCGCGTCATGGGTGACATGTTGTTGCTACCGAATGGTCATGTTTTGATCATCAACGGAGCATCCGCTGGAGCTGCAGGGTGGGAACTTGGGAGGAACCCGGTTCTTAGCCCAGTGACTTATAGACCCGATAACGAAGTAGGGTCTCGATTCGAGGTGGAAAATCCAAGCACCATACCAAGAGTGTACCATTCCACAGCGGTTCTATTACGAGACGGGCGTGTTCTTGTTGGTGGAAGTAACCCACATGATAAATATGAATTCACAAACGTCCTTTACCCAACTGAGCTCAGTCTGGAGGCGTTTTCTCCTTCTTACTTGGATTCAGACTCATCCGCATTACGCCCCAGGATAATCTTGCCCGTAACAAACAGTAGAATTCGATATGGCAAACAACTGGTTGTTGTGTTTACTGTTTCGGGCGTTGTGGATCTAAGCTCAGTGTCAGTGACAATGGTGTCACCTGCATTTAACACGCATTCTTTTTCGATGAATCAACGGTTGATAGTACTCGATGGTGGTGCCGCTTCCAAGATTATTGGAAGGTCAAGATACCAGGTAGTTGTAAAAGCTCCACCATCAGGTAACATTGCTCCAGCAGGAAATTATCTTCTATTTGTGGTTCATAAAGATATCCCAAGTCCAGGTATTTGGGTTAAAATGCAGTGAAAATCTTCAAGGCGTTTCCATTGTTTGTTTTGATGTTGTCATCTTTTGTTGTACTAATTTGTTTACGGGATTAATCTCTATGTAATATGTAAAGATTTGTCATTGTATTTATTTGAGTCTTCATCCATGTATAATTTTATAGTATATTGCATTTGAATTATATAAATAAGTTAATTAATTAGAACTAATGTAACCGTTCAATTTGTGCCCCTGTCATCTTTCAAGCGAACCTATTATTGAAAAATGACGTTATTAGTATAACTGTATATGGGAAAAGAAATAAACAAAAAGATCATTATTATATGAATCATGGTAATGAGACTATTTTTAGATCGTGCGTGCAACTTTCCAATTTTAACAATATTGGTGACGGAAAGTTCTTATGTGAACACATGAATGAAAAATAACAAAGAAACAAGTTCATAATTAAGAAATCACCATGAACTCTTTTTAAACTGTTACATTTTATTATTTAGGGTTAATTAATTTACAATATTAATTATTCTGATCGAAATTAATATTTTAGTTAGTTTGTATTTTGTTTTTAAACCGTTATTGTTTTTTTAATAACAATTTTGTTACAAAACAAACCGTTTAAAAAATATCAATATTAAAAGTTTCTTTATTATAACTCCTAATTTTAGTTATTTTTTATAAAAATTCATTTTAAAATTCATTTTAAAATATTTCATATTTTTAAAAATGTTTGTTGTTTTAGAAAATTTTCTTATTTCTAAAATTTTGTTGAAAAATATTTCATATTTATAAAAGCATCTATTTCTTAATTTATTGAAAAATAATTTTTAATATCAAAATAAATTAAATAATATTATTAGTATTTAATGTAATTATTTAATAGGAGAGAGAAGCGGAAAAATTAAAATTAAATGGTATAGAATTGTGCCAAGTGGTATCTTAAAATATTTTTTTATTATAATAGATAGATATTTTGTTGGCATTCTTATATAAGTTTACTGAAAACTGAGTTGCTTTTAAAATAAACTAATATCATAAAAGGCTTCGGCGCGTGTTTGCATCTGATGGAACATATTTTTACGTAACTTGACTACCAATTGTAGACTGGATATTTAAGTTTCAAAAAAAGTTTTTTTTGTTAATGTCCATTTCTCAATTTAAAGTGATGTGTTTTTTTATATTTTATTAGTGATGTTATTTTATATTTTTTAACTTTTATTTATTAAATATAATTTATATCCAAAAAACAAAAAATAGATTGAATAATTTAAGGACTGGTATTTTCTATTGAGTAAAAGTTATGAAATACGAAAGAATGTAATGTTGTGATGGTGATAGTGGCACAAAATGGTAAATGGTTAAAGAAATGTATACACATGGCCTAGTACTTGGGTTACTCTTATCCACCTATACATAGAAGATATTTCTAATGTTTGGGGACGACTTTGTTACATCCTTAGCTTGGTATTTTATATTATTTGTCTTACTTAAGCCTAGAATATTAGATATTTTGATCAAATGTAATATTATGCTCTACTTAATGTGTTGATTATTTAACCGAGTTTACTATTAAAGTCTTAGACATGAATGAAGCCCACTTTTCAGGCCAGTCCGTCTGCAAATTAGTAACTTTCTCTTTCCATGGTAGTAGCCACTCCATGTGTATGCAGTTCGCTCATCAGATGGTAGAATTATCTATGACATCATCACAACTCTCGTTCCCCATCGATGAGAAGTTATCGAATTCCTTCTTTAACTCCTTGGCCTGATTGCCTTCAACGAGCATTCCCGTCGTACCTCTTTTCTAGCTCATCCCAAAGTTTCTTGGACTGCTTATTCTCTGAGTACTGGTGGAAGATGTCTTTTGGGATGGACTGTGTAATCAATGCATAAACTTTTTTCTCTGCATTGTTTTAACTTTCTGCGCGTCCCGTCATCCCTCCTAACGTTAGCTTACTCCATCAGCTCCCACGGGTGTACTATATCCAATCTCAATGGCTTCCCACAGATTCGGATCCACTCCATTGAGGTAGATCTCAAAACGTTGTTTCCAGTGGGGAAACTCATCTAACGTCAAGAGCTTTGGTGGTTTATTATGATTTCCCACCCCTCACTCTCAAGCAACAGCAGGTTCTGTATCCTAGAGTCCTTCCCAGCAGTAAAGGCTGAACATTTGATCTTCCCTCCATGGCGATAACTTTAAGTCTAATCAAACAAACTGCACTGGTGCGACTAAAGGATGCGAATGGTCTAGTCGTGCGTATGAACTCTGCGACTGGTTCAATCGTGCGGCTGAACTGAGCGATTGGTCAGTCGTGCGAATGAATCTGATGCGTATGAGCTATGCGAACGAACGGTTCAATCGGCCGAATGAAGGTGCGACTAGGTCCAATCGTGCGAATGGAGTCCAGTCGTGCGAATGGGTCACTCGTGCGACTGAATCTGCTGTTTTGCGAAATTTTCTAGGTTAAACGTGGTTTAGCCGTAAAAATTCGAATTTTCGCAAGGTCTAATCGCCTAAGTCCGTAGAAACCAAACTTTGATGAGCAGGGAACGTCCAAGATCACTTTTGACACCAAGATTGCGTTTTAGTGCAAAAACACAAACTTTTATGCAATCTTGATTGAATCACACGTAATCAAGAGCCAAAGCTCTTATACCACTTGTTAGGACCTGGTATTTGAACGAAATACCTAGTGATTAGCGTGTAAACCAGATCAAATAGTGTGGAATCCTATGTGATTGGCAATCCAATCAGTGAGAACACACGAAGAATCAATCAAGAAGTGAATCTAACGTTAGAAGTCGATTAGAAATCGATCTAATGTGTTCTGTGAACTTGGAGAACGATTTGGGAGGCTTCTGGACGGCTAGGGTACGTCTGGAGTCGTAATGGTATGAATGCTTTCGTTTTTTCCACGAATTGGGTCTATTTATAGGTTAGTGGTTGTTCAATCGTGCGACTGGACCATAATATGGTTCAGTCGTGCGATTGAACCATGCGGTTGATCCATCCGCACGACTGAGTGTTCAGTCGTGCGACTGAGCCAATCTTATGTGTCAATCATACGACTGATCCAGTCTCCTAGTTCAGTCGTGCGACTGAGTCAATCGTATGAAGTTTCATTCATGCGTATGGTCCATTCGCATGGCCATTCGCATGAGAACTTCATTAAGTTAAGTTTGAATGTTATTAATATAACTTGATGTGTAACCATTCAACAATCACAAACCCAATTAATCTATTCAATATCAACTCATTAATGAAATATTAGACATGCAAATCACAAACAATCAATATCATTTCATTAATCATTACACATTACATCATAATCAGACAAACAAGATCTATTACATTACATATCATGATCTAGGGACATACATGCATCAACAAGGGATTTCGACAAGTCGAGGGTATTGATTACAATGAAGTGTTTGCAACCGTGGCAAGGATGGAAGCCATCCGCATCTTCCTTGCCTATGCATCGTATATGAAGATCAAAGTCTATCAATTAGATGTGAAGAGTGCATTCCTTCATGGTGAAATCCGAGAGACAGTTTATGTTAGTCAACCCGAGGGATTTGAAGATCCTTATCATCAGGACAGAGTTTACAAACTCGACAAGGCCTTATACGGGCTTCATCAAGCTCCAAGGGCCTGGTATGAGAAACTCTCGACTCATCTTGTGAAACACGGCTTTCGCAGGGGAGTCATTGACTGCAAACTGTTATCAAAGAAAAAGATGGGGACTTACTGCTAGTACAGATCTATGTCCGACATAATCTTCTTCGTTCAAAGAACGAAAAATTATGCAAAGAATTTGAAGCAGTAATGAAGGCGGAGTTTGAGATGAGTGCCATGGGGAGATGAAATTCTTTCTCGGATTACAGGTGGATCATACACCCAAGGAATTTTTCTACATCAGACCAAGTATGTGGGAGACATTCTCAGTCGGTTTGACATGGAGAATGCTTCTGCAGCTGGGACTCCACTTGCTACAAACCATGATATAGCACCCATGAAAATGGAGATCTGGTAGATGCAACAATGTATCGAGGAATGATTGGATCTCTCATGTACCTCACTGCCTCAAGACCTGACATCATGTATGCTACATGTCTATGTTCTAGATATCAGGCTAAGCCAAAGGTTAACCATCTGATCGGGGTCAAAAGGATATTTTCGTTATCTGAAGGGCACACCCACACTTGGGTTGTGGTATCCTCATGATGATGACTTTGAGCTCACGGCGATATGACTGCTCGGAATGACCGTTGGAAGCACAACATATCAACCCCAATGACTCGAGCCAAAGGCATGGTCTCCATGACCACTGAGGATTAGGGTCGGATATTTTATCCGACCACAATTATCCAAAGCTCTATCGAATCTTCCTCTATTTGCATTAGCAAATGATCCTTTCGGTGCACCACCACAACCAGTACTTCAACCGCATCTCGATTCCTTGTTAATGCGCAAAGGGAGTAGTACCGCGCCAGCCCGTGCTTGGGTAGTTCCTTGGTTCTTCACCGGGCATTGTGGGGTAGGTCTTCACAACTTGGTTCTTAGCGTAGTTGAAATAAAATGGCACGATTATTCGCAAACACGAACAAGTTTCCACGGGATAGAGGAATACAAATGGGGTATAAGTTATTCTCAACTCGAGGGTCATTCGTCTGAACCAAAAACGGAAAGCTAGGTGAGTTCTCAGTGGCTGACATCTTAGGGTAGAACTCATAGTTAAAAGCCTGACGACCACCAATGATAATTTGTCTTCCGTCAGGCAAAAGGGGTTAGGTTCGTCGCATACCATCTCTGTTTGGCTCAAGCCATTGGGTATCTCTTTCCAATCACAAGTGCGACATGATTTATAAGTTCTCACCCTTCGGTAACCATCAGCCCATCCTCCGGTCTGGACTAAGCTGCCATCAGGCATTAATGTTCCTGAAGAGCACCAGACGTTGGTGAGCACCATGAGTGGACGTACGCTATTGGAAGCAACATCATACTCGACTGAGTGGGCGGAGCAATCGGTGGAGTTAGGGCGGCATTTGCCGTTTGGAAGAGAGATGTTGGAGACTCCAAAGTCGGTGCGATCATACATGACAACACGATCGTTGGGAAGTAGTTGCATGTGCATGGCTGAGATGCCGATGCTTTTCTGGAGGAGGGACCATGATCCACCAGCAGCGGGACACTGTGGGGCATGAAGAAGGAGGATAGTTACTAATATGAGAAGATGATGATAAAGGAGGGTGGTGGAGATGGCCATTGTTTTTGGTGGGATTGTTAGTGAGTTTATTGTGTATGCTGGATGTAATGCACGTTGGTTTATATACTAGTTCATGAGCTCCAAAAGTACCAAAGTCAACGAGGTTGATACTTTAAAAAGAGTATTTAAGGGGGCTTACAAATATTCCCATCTTTCAACATTTTAATTCTCTGTCTTTAGTATTAAAATAGGATGTTGGGTTCATCAACTTAATATGTGACTTTAGACGTTATATAAAGTCAATTTCAGCATCATTTAGATATATACTTAATATTATCTGCTTATTTTATAAGAACAAAATTGGAATATGTATATGTAAAATTACATTCTTTATCCATAAAATATAATCAAGAAATTTAGTTAGATAGTCATCAGGGGACATTTTCTTGGTAAAGTAACGTACTTATCAACCAAATATTTTAGATTTAAATCTTAAAAAATGCAGGTGTAATAATTTTTAAGTAGAGTAAGTGTATAGTAAAGAGTATCTATATATTCATCAGTAAAAAAAACATTAATTAAAAGAAAATAAATAATCAAAGAGAAATGATCTTTCAGAATTCAGATTCTAGCTGGCCTTCATATTCTTCGAAAGTTTGTAGCGTTTTATTCAGTCTTAAATCATTCTCTATCCTTTGTTCTCTAGTACTTATTTGTCTTATTGTCTAACCTTATTTATATTGACGATGACGTTGAAGAAAATGTTTTTACAAAACCAATGACCACGTTGAAGAAAATGTTCTTGCAAAAATGGTGGTGAGATTATGTTAAATAATAGAGAACTGCAAAAATGGTGGTGGTAGTTATTTAGAATGGATAGATTGATCATCACATCCTAAAAATCACGTAAAGTCATATTAACATCACATATTATATCCTCTCAAAATCTTTTAATTTTTCCCAATAATGAGAAAATGATACCCTCAAACTTTATCCGAATTGTAATTATTTACTTTTAATTAAATTCAAATTCTATTTAAACAAAAACATCTATAATTGTTGGGCCAGTGAGTTTTTTCAGCAATGGGTTCCTTCTGATGGGGTTGACGGGTTGGGGGTACGGTCCGGCTGATAAACGAATAGGTGGGCCCGATTAAGATAACACATAATCTCCGAAGCTAGGTCGCACATTTTGCGTTAAAAAAATTGTCCGAATCTCATATTCATTTCTAAAGCTTCATCTTTCACTTCCTGGCTTTTTGTACGTATCTGAAACATGGTAAGCCGACAAGAAAACTTTTTTGCAGTTCGAAAATCGCATCCGGAAGATGTACCAGAAACCCTCCAGCTATGGTTGAGCCTGCAAACCCACAATGGTCGAACCTAAGAATATGAGTACGTGCCTGGAGACGTCCGCCAACTGGAAGACGATCTATGGGAAGACGAGTACGTGTGCGTCATGTGCTGATGATCCATGGGAAGACGAGTACGTGTGCGGATGATGGTAGGTATTACCATAACTCAAGGGAAGACGAGCATGATCCTATATGGATTCGAATCCGTAATATGATTCACTTTTTTTAATTATGTTTTTATGTATTCTTTTTTGTGTTATAATCATGTTTTTTTTCTTGGTTAAGAGCATTTACAACCTACTCTCCATCTCCATCTTTATAATTACACTAAAAATCACTATTTTTTCTCTTTTATTTTCAATAAGATAATACTTTTTATATTATCATTATATTTTTTCTCTGCTTTACTCACAACCACTTTCAACAAATATTAAAAAAATTATAGAGATGAACAGTGTTTTATCAAATATAGAGATGAACAGTAACATGTTTTATATCTTTCACTCACAACCACTAATAACCATTCTCTATAATATAGAGAACGTACTCACATATTTATAGAGAACGGGCTGTGAATGCTTTAAAAAAAATTAGATTTCCATCAGTAGAGTATTAGGTAATCATGACTTCTATTCACCACAAGACTTCACTATTTTTCTCTTTCTTTTTCAATTAAAGAATACTTTTTATATTTTTATCATTACTTTTTTCCTCTCCTCCGTTAACAACCACTAAAAATATATTAAAGACATTATAGGGTTTTAAACAGTGTTTTCCAAAAATACAGATTGAACAGTAAATTTTTCATATTTTTCACTCACAACCACTGATAATCATACCATATAATACAGGGAATACACTCACATAAATTTAAAAAAACGGGCTGTAAATACTCTAACACATCTTAACCCCTTAAATACGAACATCTAACACAACTTGATGCTGTTACCCCATATATACGATTTGTTAGAAAGAAAATAAATTAATGAATAAGAAAATGAAGTCAGACATATTGGTGGTTCATAGACAGCGAACAATTCGTAGAATGCAATATATTTTACTTTATTGGGCGTGTTTGTTGCGATCGGATTTGATTAATTGCAGCTACAACTACAAATAATCATTATTAGCTTGAGGAAACAACCCAAAATTTATATTATAAGAATAATATTATAAGTTGTTTTGCCGGTTCGTGTAACTTTGTTAACAGTGTTCTGTGGACCTGCTAAACATACAAATTCATACTTTAATATTACAAGCAAGCGATTAGAATGTCAAACACTACCAAATTACCAATATCTACCATTAATAAATCATTCTTTATTCACTTTATAAAATAAAGAGCATGCATCTGGTTATCTACCAACTTGTGTTGGTTAACAGAGGATATTCTTTTGAGTACAAACTAATAACATCACAAAAGAATTGCAAGCTTTCACATGATGTTGTCTTTAACATTTGCAAATAATCTTCTAACGCGTCAGGAATATCCCCGTACACTAGTTGTCGTATGGCTTACATGCACTTTTGCAATGATGAAAAACTCCAATGATCCCGTACATCAAATTTCATTAATGTACTCAAGTTTTTCTTTAAGTCATTGATGGTTCGTAAAACATTATAAAATACAAACAACTAAATCAATCACTTTAGGCCCTCAAAATTAAAAAGAAACACTACGTTATCGATATTGTAAGCTAAAAATATATGTAATAATCCGATCACTATTTGTGTTTTTAGAGATAAATGAAAAGGATAACAAAATAATTAAATGTTTATCAAGGTTAACTTACCAAATCTGCTTCATCAAAATCGACTTTCAAAACTTGAGTCTTCAAAGGTTATTGACTATTCACTTTTGAAGGTTTTTTTTCAATAATCTACTTTTTTATTTTTATAATTAATCACCTAATCTACTAACTATTATTATCTGATCTTGATTTATTTAAATGCTCAATTGATTTAAACTACTACTGTTATTTTAACAACTAATATATTATTTTTTGTTTTAATTATAATCTACATTTGCAATTAATTTTCTTTTATTGTAATCTGTTGTTTCTTTTTTATCATTTATATTGCTATATTGTAATTAGTTTTGTTTTATTTATAAGTTGTTTTCTGTAAAACTATAAACAAATTTGTTTACGCCGTAGTCCGAGTCAAAGGTCTTTAAAAATAACATATAGACGAAGGCCCCAAAATTTTGTTAACTTTAAGCCCCAAGAAATATTAAGCCGACCCTGTTTGAAATTATCTACGAATCATCTTGGGAGCAAAAAGTGGTCCATTACCAACAAAGTAGTGTGCGAGTAGTCGATTTTTAGAATTTTCACGGTCGTCTCTAAGCACAAATCGTCTAGATGATGAAGCGATGTCTTGAATTTCGCGTAACCATGCCTAGACCATCATAGTCCAAAATATAAAGTTAGGTCTACTTGTCTCAATATTGTATTCTACGAAACTTGATAAGTATTATTATAAATGATGGAAGTTGAAATTTATTAAATGAGTGATATTTGAAATATATTAGCTAGGTGATAATTTTGTTATTTCTTTATTTTTGGTGAGAAATTTAATAGAGTTTGAATATATCATGGAGAAAACTTTTTTTTAAATGGTAACGACAAAAAATTAAAACGATCAATTAACCGTTACACAACTACCAAAAGAGGGAAGAAGGGATGAATGAGAGTCGGTGCATACTTAGCAGAGCGGGTAGAAAAAAAACCATCGGATCCAGAGGCAGTGTTCTCGGCTGGTAAGCTTTTTTGCCGGGTTCGTTGAGAGCCTTTACCGTTCCACTCCGTGTGCCCTAGTTGAGGACATACGAAATTTTGATAATCTAATTAACTAGGTGTGAATTGAATTCATCCTATATTATAGTTCAACGTGGTGCAGGCATATATTGATACAACTAATAATTGTCGTTTATATATATAAAATAATGTTGGTCAATTGCTAATTCATTTTAAAGCATTTATTCCTCGTATGCTTGTTTGTTCCCTGCACGTAGGTTAGATGTTACTCATTTGAACTGATATATATAAAAGAGAATGTAGATTGATAGAATGTCAAACACTACCAAACCAATGGGTTTTAAAATGATTCAACATCACCAGAAGATTAGATGGTATATATAATCATATCCATGCATCTCTCGGATATTGAACAAGAATCATATCAACTTATTAAATGGATACAAAGAATATAATTTTAAAGTAATCAGAAAACCTAAATGTTTAATCAACATAGATATAAATAAAGTTTAAATTAATATTCATATGGGAAATTTAGTTTAATATACATATTTGTTTGTGTTTATTTCTTGTATGGGTTTCCTAGATAAAAAGTTTTAATATTCATATGGGAAAGATAATAAATACATGCTAAACCTTTTTAAAAGTGACAAATTATATATATTAAAACTTCAAATCAGAAAATGATGAAGTTTTAGAGTTTCTGAATTGCCCAATTAAGTTTCTTTTTTTTTTTTTTTTTGAAATTGACCGCTCCCTACCCTTTCTTGAATTAGTGTTTTTAATTCATTTTTATTTTCACCGATTAAGGGTTACTATATATACACTTTTCGTTTTAAAACGATTACATTTTCTAATTATTTTGTTTTTCTGTAATAATTTTTGTTTGTTAGCTTTTTTAAGAAACGAGATGGATGCAACATCTTTAACTTTTTTGATGTTTCGACATAAATTTTTTTAAGAATGGGTTAATCAAGTATTTTTTTCGTAGGTATAATAGGCCGTAGCAAGCATTTGCCATTACCATGAAGAACCGAACTGATTATGAGCGAAAAAACGTTGCTAGTATTGGTATCCTCGGAACCGGTTATGGTAATCGCTTTTATGACTTTCGACGAGCGAAGGCACTCTTGGTCAAACTTAAGCTGCGTAGAGGGGAAAAACTCAGGCCACTGCTTAGTGTGGGGAAAGAACAACAATACTCTCGCTGCATAGTGCGGGGCAGTAAAACTAGGGTTGTGCAAATGTCGGTTCGGTTTGGTTTTTGAGTCCACCGAAGCCAAAACCGAAACCGATGGTTCGGTTATTGGAATTTAATCAACCGAAACCAATACCGAGTATTGGTTCGGTTATCGGTTCGGTTTTGGTTATTTTTGGTTTGTTAATTTTGATGTTATAAGTTTGGTTATGGAGCTCGGTTTCATTGTTTAGAAGTGTTTTGTACATGTTCCAAGCGTAGAAATACAAGAAGATACATAAAAATACATGAAATGTGTATGAAAATATGTTTAAATATATGAAAATAAATGAAAAACATACAAAAAATACATGAATATATGGTTATCGGTTCGGTTTCGGTTATTTCGGTTATGGTATAAAAGAAAACCGAAACCGTAACCGAATGGTTCGGTTTTTGCCATATATTAACCGTAACTGATCGGTTATTTCGGTTTCGGTTATTTTCGGTTCGGTTTTCGGTTCGGTTTCGGCTTTTTTTGGTTATCGGTTTTGAATGCTCACCCCTAAATAAAACTAGTTTGAACGGGTTCCTATGTATTGTATCAGGGTTCAATGGGATTCATACAAATTGCAAGAAGTCTAATAATAGTTAAATTTGATAAATATGTTTATAAGTTTATTAAAACTAAAAAGATATACGTTTAAAATGAACTTGTATGATTTTATACAAATAAAAGTTAAATTAAGTGAGTATAAAATTAAATAAACAATAGAAGTTAAATCTGTTGAAGTGTAGTTTATATCATGTAATAAATAATTTAAATTTTAGAAGAAAATTAAATTGATTTTGCTTTAAAGCAAATATATATGTATGTATACATGCATGTATAACAATTTAAAAGGTTTTGGACCGTCAGTCTAGGCTAACCAGGTTGAACCCTAATACGCATGTCGTTTCATCTTCTCGAAGGTGATAGTCATTAAGGCGACTCAATCAATTTCAAGACCTCATATCTTGGAGCCATTTTCTTAAAAGAATATTCAGACGAAATTTGTTCAAAATAAGTACTCATTCTCATGATCAATTACTTCTAATGCCACTAGAAATTGTCGTCACACACGTTAGTAAATAAAAGAAACGTATAAATTTCAAAGAATTTAAAAACACGTTACGTTTGAAGAAGGTGATATGAAAGAAATATTTTTATAAAACAGGCTCCACCTTCCTCTAGAAGCTGATCATATATGTTTTCAAGTAAAGAGAAGTAATCATTCAGAACGATGTGTTTGTCAATGTTTACAAGTAAAGAGAAGTAATCATTCAGAACGATGTAATCAGCACGCGTGCTCTTCATACAAAGAAGTTATGTGTAGGTCACCAACTTGTTCTAATGAATTGAAGATTCATGCATGGTGCCAACTAGACAGCTCTTGGATAAAGAGCAGTAACGAAGTGATTTGAGAAATCAAAGTGTCAACCTACAATTGGACACTGATCTTGCTTTATTAGCTAAAGTGGTGGTGAAGGTTTAAAAATGAACCAGAGTCTGGAGAATCGTAATAACAGCACTTCGTTACTCTCCAAGGAAGGCTTCATTTATTCCCTGCAAAACAGGGCTGTTGGAGTATGGAAAAACATTTTCAAAGTGGACCGTGACCTAAATTAATTTAATTTCCATTTATGTAATGTCATACATGGTAAGCTCATATCAGGCACTTCCCTCTCCGATCACGATGACAAATGGTCATGGTCTTGTGATTCAACAGACACATTCTCTGTGAAATCCATAAAGTCCTAAATAGCCAAAATTCTATTCAAAGCACATAGACATTTGGTTCGAATAAATGGTTGCCACTCAAAGTTAACATCTTTGGGAGGCAACCCGAAAGAAATAGACTCCCTTCCTTGGTTAATCTTCGTAACCGACAGGTCCAGATCCAATCTCTTCGAGTACAAACTTTGTGGCAAAGTCCAAGAAACAGAGGATCACTTATTTACTGGGTGTATCATTGCAACTTCACTTTGGCAATTGGTTAGGGCTTGGTGCAAAATCCCACAGGTTCATGCTTTCTCTACAAGAGATTTATTGGATTTACATAAAAAATCAATACATGTTCTACCCCAAGGTCCCTTGCCTCTTCATTTAACCGTGCTTGATGCAAAATCCCACAGGTTTGTCATTGTCTGCGAGTCTAAGGTCGCTCTATTACAAGGCTGCTATGCTTAACAATGGTTTGTCAAACTAGCATCCAATAACAAGAAAGTTTGATGTTAAAGGTCTAGTTTCTCATGAATATAGTTGTATGCAATCACTCAATCAAAGTTTCATCAGCAATCGAAACACAATTATAACAGGCTAAGAATCTAAGATGCAATGATCATCAATCAAGTTTCATACCATATACTGATTGATGACAAACTAATAAGTTTTCTTAGAGAACCTCTAAAACATAACACTAGGTAAACAGGTTCAGTATGTAAAGAATACATACATACATATCCTTGAAACAAAAACACAAATCAAACTAGAATTCCAATCATTCCAGTCGAATTAAGCACGCTCCCCTCGAATACGCCTAGCCAATTGGATATCTTTCGGCATAATGGTCACCCTCTTAGCATGGATAGCACACAAGTTAGTGTCCTCAAACAGACCCACAAGGTAAGCTTCTGCAGCCTCCTGTAGCGCCAACACAGCATGGCTCTGGAACCTCAGATCAGTCTACCACATGAAAAAACAAGTTAGAACATACATGAAGCCAAAGAATGATAAAACATCAAGTTTCGAAGATAAAATCAATGTAAGTAATAACCTTGAAATCCTGAGCGATTTCACGAACAAGCCTTTGGAATGGCAACTTACGAATGAGAAGCTCTGTGCTCTTCTGGTACTTACGGATCTCACTGTAATCATACACAATTTGCAATCGATTAATAAAAGTTACAAATTAGGGCTTTTATCAGAAAATCTAGATTATTTTTGATCTAGCTATTGCCGAAACGAATTAACGACTTCTAGGGTTTACAATCATCAGATTGCAGGCTTACCGAAGAGCGACGGTCCCAGGGCGGTAACGGTGAGGCTTCTTCACCCCTCCGGTCGTCGGAGCAGATTTCCTTGCAGCCTGTGAAACAAAAATTGCGAATAATTACAAACAAAATTTGGGAGAAAAACGTCGGTGAAAACCAAAGTGAGTCCAGATTTGAATCTAATGTGATCGAAATCACATACCTTGGTAGCAAGTTGCTTCCTAGGTGCTTTACCACCGGTTGATTTACGAGCAGTTTGCTTTGTACGGGCCATTGCGAATCAGAAACACACACTGAAGATCACAACAAAATAACACGATTACGACTAAAATCAACGATTCAACTATTTAAACAGAAAAGATTAGCAATAAGGATAACGAAGCGTATGCATACCTAACGATTGATGAATTTGAAGATTGATGAGACTTTGAGAAGCTAGGGTTTTAGATTGGGGAAAAGGCGAAGCATGTAATGTGTGTTTGGGTATATATAGAGGGAGAAAACGTCGGATTCAAGTCTTCAACGGCTCTTTGAGGGTTTGAAAGTCATCGATCTTGACGCTGTGTTTTAATTGGTTGCACTTGTATACGTGGAGAATTGTTATTGGGTAACAAAGACTCACACGGATCACGGGATTTTGTGTTTTCAAACATGACTCGCCAATTTGTGTTTGTTTGGTTTCTGAGTCAAAACGGACTGACTCGGCTTAACCTTTGTAAAAAGAACGTGGTTTAGAGAACAAGAACACTAGTTTTAGGCTAAAACTATGAAACCACACTTTAAAGTAATAGTTTGATTCGATTCGGATTTGATTTTTAAGTTTTTGTTTTAGAGGGACCAAAAAGTGTTACTAATAGTTTGGTCTAAAAATTGTCGAAACTAAAGCATAAACATCTTTATCGTAAAACAAAATGAATAGAAATTTACTAAAATTGTCTTGTTAACAAACCATTTTAGTCATAACATCTATTGATTTATTAATTTCAAATTAAAGTTTTGATCATCACAAACAATGAAAGCATTTTTTACTACTAATTATTGTCATTAAGTCATGTGGAGATCTAATTAATATACTTATTAAAAGTAGAATATTGTATCCAGTTATCCACATTGAATGTGATTAGTATTATAAAGTATATTTGATTATGAAAACTAAAACCCCGAAATGTTGATTGATATGATTAAATTAATGTTAAACGTAATTGCAATCTAATTAGTAATCGCAAACACAAAATAATAATTCATTTGCCATGTTTTTGTCATTCTTGAAACTTTGTTTAATCATTGATATATTTTCACAAACTTCGCCTTTGTAAATGTGAAATGATTTAATTACTGACTCATGATGTCTGGTAGTAATAATGTATTAACAACTTTCTATATATTCATGTGTATAGTAAGAATAATTTATATCTAAAGTGTGCTTAGAAGTATACATGAGGTATAAGGCAAAGTTCATTCCTCTTGTGCATAGTTATTCCTGGCATAACTTCAAAGTCTATATCTTCTATCTTCATACCATCCGGTAATCCCCAATCAAACAAGTAAAGAAGACTAGCAAGTAAAAGATCCACTGTGACCACACCCATTGTGATTCCGGGGCATATTCTTCGACCGCCTCCAAAGGGAATCAACTCAAAGTCATTCCCTTTAAAGTCAATATCACTACCCAAAAATCGTTCCGGTAAGAACTCATCTGGGCTATTCCAAGATTCAGGGTCCCTTCCGATAGCCAATGTGTTAATGAATACTAAAGTTTTTTGTTTGATTCTGTAGCCATTCAAGGTTGTTTCTTTTGTTGTTTCTCGAGGTACTAGAAGAGGAACCGTAGGATATAACCTCATGATCTCTTTTACCACTGCCTTCATATAGATAAGTTTTGGAAGATCATCCTCATCTACTTTACCCTTCTTTCCGACAACATTTCTCACTTCTTCTTGCACCTTTTTCATTACTTTAGGGTTCTTCATTAGCGCCGTCATTGCCCAAACCACCATTGCCGAACTAGTATCCGTTCCGGCTACTAGTACATCCTAAAACAATCATAGCAAAACGAAGTTAATGCAACCCTGTAAAATGCTATGTAGGCCTTAAAAATTGCATTAAGTTTAAAACAACATCTACTAAACATTACATAAGTTGAAGTTGTATTGTATCTAAAACAACTTTATTATCAAATAATGTAACATTCTCATCAGTACATGTAACTTTTTCTGTTACAAAATGTGTTGCTTCTAAAAGTTTGCAAACTCATTTTTCTAATAGTAAAATACCAGTATTAGATAAATATATGTTTTAACATATATAACATTGTTTTATAAAAACTACGGGTATGTTTTTTTTGATATCGGGCGAATATTATAGAAGCTTGAACCTTTTTTAACAAGTATAACCATGGTGTCAAGTAATGTCGTTTTCTGATAGATCACAGGTCTGAAAACAGTCTATTGCAGTAACTAAAGTAATGATGCGTAAATCATGCCCAAGTTTACGTGCACCGCACTGCCCCACACATACAAGAGCCCCCTATGCCTGATTTCCCTAATGATTTATAACCATAAAATTGAAGAAAAAAAAGGACAAAAAACTTATTAATTACCATGAGCATGGCTTTAATGTGATCATGACTAAGGTTGAAGAGTTGATCTTTCTTGAGTCGGAGTAAAATGTCAACAAAGTCCTCTTCTTCCTCCTTCACCTTAGGGTTTTTAGGGTTGAGGTGTTCATCAATGAGTTCTTGATAAAACACATCAAAATATCCAAAGCATTCATCTAACCGTTTCATCTTCCCCGACAACCGATCAACCAAACCCACAAACGGCAACCCGGGCCAAAGATCCGAAGCGAAAAAACCCGCCATAATCGCCTGAACTTCGGTTAACCGAGTAATAACTTCCTTTCTTTCATGTTCATCTTCATACCTCTTCCCAAACCCCACTCTCATCATCACACTACTCGTCAAACTCTTCATCATTTCACTCAAGTTCACCACTTTAGACGCAAGAGCTAGCTCATGTATCGTATTCATCGCGTTCGCGACTTCATCTTCTCGAATATGGCGAAAAGATTGAACCCTTTTAGGCCCTAACAAATGAACCATAAATATCTTTCTCATCTCTTTCCAGTACTCGTTGTAAGGCGAAAATATGACTTCAAGTCCATTGTAAGACACCTTTTGTTGTCCCACCAACGTAGGCCTACTGCAAAAGATGAGATCTTGTGTTTTGAGTACTTCTTTCGCTAGAGTCGCTGAAGATACAACGATAGCGGGGATGAAACCAAAGCGTAGGGATACAATCGGACCGTAGGATTTGGCGAGGTTCAGTAGGGATGTATGGAGGTTCGATTGATCGATTTGGTGTAAGTTTCCGACGAAAGGTAGTCGAAGAGGGCCTGGTGGATAGTGTTTTGATTTGTGAAGGATAATTTTGGGAAGAAGGTAGATGAGGTATAAGAATGGAGGAGATAGAAGAAGAAGAAGTAGAAAAGATAGTGCCATTGTTAAAAGATGTTTTTGTGAACCTTAACTAGTAGTTTTGGTTGTATATAGTGACTAGAGTAGATGGGTGTAAGATAAGAATGTAACGGATGCATTATAGCCTTACGAATCTACATCTATGCATGATATTTTTGGTTACACGACTCCTATCATTTATGCATATTTTCTTGTTTTAAATGGAGATTAATTAAAATTCCAACACCCATTAAATTTATTATGTAATTTCAGCATTTTAACAGATACCACAAGAGCTTAGTACCATTAGACCACATCACCACATATACGCCTTTCGACATATAAATTTTCTTTATTGCTATATATAGATTGCATAAATGATTAAATTACATGTATTCTTAAAATTAAATGTATCTTGTAAATTAATGCAATCTAATCACAATTCTAATTTTATAAGGAGTTTGTATTAATTGTTTAATATCATTAATCTAGATATTGAGACATATAGAAGTGCATAAACTCAAAAGAAAAACAAAAACTTCTTTCTAAACCAAACCTTCTTTATTTTAAAAAAACCTAAACAAAACAAATACTCTTTCCAATATAAGTTCTAAATAGACAATATATGCACTTATTAGGGCATCGCAATGAGCCGAAGCTTAACGGGCTTGCATGTCAGATTTGGGCTAGCAAACCCAAAAACTTTTACGGATGATAATTACATCTTCTCTTCTCTCATTTCACAATGCTTGCTTCTTCCCTTATGATGGTTTGTTGCTACGAATGCACAGGCTCCCTCTCTCATCAACTTCTCTCTTCCACATCTCCACTTATTCCTGCCATGCCAGCGGTCGCCAGTCGTAGAGCTACAAAATGAGCTAAAGGTCTTAGAAAAATACAATTAGTTATCGTGTAATAACCAAATACCAACTTAACCCCTAAAGTTCATGTAGTATTAGACATAGTACAACTAATTAATGTAGTGTAATAAATTAAGATTAAAATGAGAAGCTTAGAAAATATTTTTGCAAGTGAACTATATTTTATGACCAACTAAAATAGAGACTTGAACATTATTTTGAAACAAATATAAAGTATTGTATAAAAGATGCGAGTAACAGTGAAACCACGTATACCATATCATCACTTACAAAGTCATAATCGATGGTTATACTAGTTGAACGCCACAAGAGAAAGGGACCATCTTACATTAGCCATCATTATACATCACATGTGCTCCTACGATGAAGCGGTGGAGAATATTGAATATGACATCTTGTTTTGGTGGTTGGGAAGGGGATAGGATTTTTTTCTAACTTCTTGTTTGCATTTGTGTTTTTTAATAATGGCATATTATAAACCACGACTAGCAAGGAACTAGTCGAGACAAGATGAAATCGTTGTAAGTACGTGGAAGGGTTTTTTAAACCAATACACCAAAGAAATGTTGGTCTTGTTGTTATATATTTAAAAATATATGTATCCATTTATTAGTTGTTAAAAATCTTTCAGAGAACACCAGTTTTAATTTTAATTACAAGTAGTTTTCTTTTCTTTTTTTCCTTGTTCTCTTTGTGTGCCCAAGGTCACACAAGTTTAATCCTCGAGACAGCTTTTTGCTCGATTTATTTTTTTTCTTTTTTTTCTTCTTGATTTTAAGGGTCTTTTTTGTTTTAATTATTTTTGTTTTTTTTAATTTTTTTTAACTTCTTGATTTTTATGGTATCTTTTATTTTAAAGTTAAATGTTTTTTTCGTCCTTGAATTTATATAAGATTTGTAAGCTCAGTTTGAACCGTAACATCAAAGAACACATGTCATTTTCAAATACTATATGATGTTTCCGCTTAACATTGGATGTGGATTGTCACCTCGTTAGTGGCAAAGGTAGCTTGACCATTCTCAGCGTGTAAAATCGATGTTATCTAGCATCTCGGGAAACCATGTATCTCTTACCATCTTGCATCAAGTATTGTTTAATAGGTACGTGTTAGATAAATTGTTTTTAGACATGCCACATGTCATAATTTAACTAGAAGCAACGTTTTTTTTCGTATTTAATATAGGTGTCAAATAAATTGTTTTTAGAAGTTTACCTCAATGGTGGTTTTGGTGCACTGGTTTGGTGAGGGGGAAGAACCCCGTTGCTGCCTTTTCTTTTATTGAGTTTTTTTTTCTTTTGCTTAATTTTCTTAAAGTTTTTTTTTAGTTTTTTTTTTGAGTTTTTTCTTATGACACATGTCATAATTTAACATGGATAGTAAGGTACTAAGATGGATAGTAAGATGTGTGATAATTGTAGGAAGTAGAAAGTAAATTCTACATCTCCTTTTTAAATAATCCAGTATACAATAAACAAATATGGAGCTTGAGATTACTTCCTTTACATTATTCTTAAGAAGTTGTGCCTTTAAAATATCATAAATTTTAGATAATAATCTTTTGAAACTACACATGAGCTAGAAGGTAAAGTTCATTTTTTTTGTGCATCGTAATCCCAGGCAAAACATCCAAGTCTATATCTTCTTTTTTTATACCATCTGGCAAACCCCAATTAAACAAGTAAAGAAGATTCGCAAGTAAAAGCTCCACCATGACAACTCCCAGTGATATCCCCGGGCATATTCTCCTACCACCCCCAAAAGGAATCAGCTCGAAATCATTACCCTTGAAGTTGATATCACTACATAAAAATCGCTCAGGGGAGAAGTCCTCTGGGCTATCCCAAAACTCAGGATCTCTTCCAATAGCAAATGCATTCACATGAACTATGGTTTTTTGCTTGATATTGTAACCATGTAAAATGGTGTCTTTCATCGTTTCACGAGGTATCAGAAGAGGAGTTGGAGGGTATAGCCTCATGGTCTCTTTTATCACCGCATTTAGATAAGTGAGTTTGTGAAGATCATCTTCATCTACCTTACCTTTGTTTCCAATCACATTTCTTATTTCCTCCTGTGCTTTCTTCATTACTTTAGGGTTTTTTATTAACGATGTCATCGCCCAAACCATAGTCGCCGCACTAGTATCTGTCCCGGCTACAAGTACATCCTAAATATGAAACATGGAAACAAGTAGACAATGAAACATAAAAAGTGAAAAATAAAAATAAAGGATTACCTTCTACGTACTTTAGCAAAATCTCAATTAATGTATATCACAAGGGAGTTGAACTCCTTTTTTAACTTTATAAGTGAAGCCGTAGTTGTTAAAATGAAAAGGTAACTCCTAAAAGAAAAGAGTAAACTAAAAAGGTGGTGATTGTTAATTGTTAAAACAGTAATATATAATAATAATAATAATAATAATAATAATAATAATAATAATAATAATAATAATAATAATAATAATAATAATAATAATAATAATAATAATAATAATAATAATAATAATAATAATAATAATAATAATAATAATATAAGTAGTTTAGATAGTGGAATAAGTAGGATTGAAACCAGAGGTGAGAGGAGTTAAAAAAAATGGAAAAAGATCCATCAACCTTAGTGATTGTGAGATAGTAAACAATGAGAAAACATTGAAAGTGTGAAATTTGCTCTTCTGGTGAATTTGTTCATGAATTTCATTAGTTTTGAAGAATACCAATCTTATAGTAAATTGAATGCATATTTAAAATTCAATCATATATTTAACATGAACAAAGAGTTTAATTTATGAAAACTGTAGAATTCAATTGGGTGTATAGTTTTATAAAAAATATTATATGTACCAAGCTATATAAATAAACATAAGAATACATCTTCTAAAACATTCATATTACGTTTTTCATGTCAAGTTTAAAATAGAGAAAGCAGATATAGATTACCATGAGCATAGCTTTTATGTGCTTGTGAGTGAGGCCGAAGAGTTTGTCTTCCATAAGTCGTAATAAAACGTCAATAACATCCTCATCTTCCTCATGAGACTTCTTGTTTCGACGGTCGATGTGTTCATCAATCAGTTGTTGATAAAACACATCAAAATCTTGAAAGCAATCCTCTAGCCGATCCATCTTGCCCGTGAACCTATCAACCAAACTAACAAAAGGCACCCCGGGCCAAATATCCGCAACATAGAAATCGACTGAAGTCACTTGAAGCTCATGAATAAGTCGAAGAACCTTCGTTCTTTCGTGCCCATCTTTATACCTCTTGCCAAAGCCCAATCTCATCATGATAGTACTCGTTAAACTCTTCGCGAGTTCACTCAAGTTTACACGCTTAGACGAAAGTGCTAGCGCGTGTATCGTGTTCATAGCACGCGACACCTCATCTTCACGAATATGCCTAGAGGATTGTATCCTTTTAGTGCTTATGAGATGAGTTACAAAAACCTTTCTCATTTCTCTCCACGTATCAGTGTAGGGGGAGAATGCAACATCTAGCCCATTGTAAGATAACTTTTGGATGCCAACCAATGTTGGTCTACTGCAAAAGATAGTATCTTGAGTCTTCATGACTTCTTTTGCTAGACTCGCGGACGAGACAACGATGGTTGGGATGAAACCAAAGCGAAGAGATATGATCGGGCCATAGGTCTTTGAGAGTTGCCAAAGGGTAGTATGGAGGGTCGATTGATCGATTTGGTGCAAGTTCCCGATGAAGGGTAGTCCGCGAGGACCTGGTGGATTGATCGATCTCGATTTGTTTTTGATGATTTTGGGAAGAAGGTATAGGAGAGATATGAGGGGGATACACGAAAGAAAAAAAAGATAAAGTAGTTCCATATTTTGTAATGTCATGAACTTGCACCTTAGTTGTTTGTGTTATATAGGCTAATTAAATAGAACAAATATAACAATGTGTTTAGGATGAATGGTGGCCATACAATTGAACTTAAGGTGTATGGTGCTTTGTTTCATAGAATGGTGTTTCTTGAGGTCCCTTAAAGTCTACTCTAGGACAAAAAGAAAGTGGTGAAGAAGAATGAGTGGTTAACGTGTTACACGATTCTCTAGTAAGTAATTTAGCAGTACGTGATAATATTTTATGGGTTGTGTTATACAAACACCCTTTTTTGACATCTTAGTGTCTTTATGTATCTATATGTATGTATAGAGAGAGATAGAGAGGATGAAATAAATAGGATGTATCTATAACATACCTTTATTTTATTTAGTTTTGTGTTTAAAAAATAGTTTTTTTAATACTGAGACGAGTATAAAGCAAGTTTTCATGTTTCAGACCCTTAGCTACACGCCCACAGGGACAGTGTGCAAGGCATGATAGCTAGGGTGCTAACTCAGCCTAGTAACACCCCACTACAAAGAAACACAGTTTCAACGAAGCTTTATTAGTTATCATAGTAGGTAATTACATAAGTAGACTATATATTTATTTTACATAAGTTAGATCTTCTCTAAATAGAGCCCCCGATTACACTTCAAGTTATATTTTTAAATGACTTTCAAAATTGATTTTGAAGATTATTTCTTCGAATAATTATATGCTAACTCATTTACCCCATCAACATGTCATATGTCATAATTAAGGTGGCTGCAACTTTTTTTTTCCGGTTTTTTCCGAATTTAAATGATAAGTTTTACATAAGTTGTTTTAGGAGTTAACCTCAATAATAGAGTTAGTGCAGTAGTTTGGTGTTTCTACTTAGAGGAGGGAGATGCGGGTTCAAAACCCGTTTGTTGTATTTCTTTTTTAGAGGAGGGAGTTACTTTTTTTCTTTAAATCCGATATTTATTCCATTTGAATTACTTTTGTAATGATTAATCCACATGCGTACAATTATTTTCGCATATGTGTCGCAACATTTCATTAACCACGTTAATGTCATTATATAGCTCCGCACCAAAGTGCGGATATTTTGTTGGATTACTTTTTTTCTAATTATTATGTCTCAACGGACGATGCATAGTAATGCTTTTATGTACTTAACAATATTGATGCCATGTCGCAATGCATGTAACAAACTTTACAAACGCAACACTAGGCGTTGTCACATCACAGCGCATGGTCAATGTTGGTCGTTTTTATGTAAGAATAAAATCTTAAGTTGCCACCGACCAATGCAATGTATAAGTTTACGTATTAATTTCTCAATTGTGGCATTTAATTCTTAGTAGTCATATTCTAAAATTCGTCTATAAAATAGAGCTAAATGTAAGGTGGATAGTAATGATTTAGATAAAACTAGTATTTAATCATATGCGTTGCGGTGTGACGTAAAACCGTGTCAAATAGCATCAATGTCACACGGCCGTTAGCGACCACAAATCCCAGAAAAGCTCGTACAACAAAACAAATAAAACCGAACGAAAAATAGACGTAAAACTTTTAAACCAGGCATGTGCGTCACGGCGTGTTCATGTGTCTATGTTAGAACGAAGTGTATTACACGACGCGGTCGTGAAACATAAAAGAATAAATGTAAAAACGTTAAACCACATACGGGTTTGTGATCGATGCCGAAGTACCAATCAAATAAGATGTTAAAATGTGTGTTCCTATTCACCTAAACTAGTTAGGGTAAGTAGGGTTGTCGAACCTCGTGGAATTAGTGGTCGGTGTATTGTGAATTGATTTATAAGAAACGATTAACTAAATTATCAAATTACTTAAACTATTGCCTCTTGGCTGTAAAAATTAAATCTTGGAATGATTAAGAACTTAATTAAGAAAACAAATTGCAATTACTGAAAATTGATTAGAAGACGATTATGAAAAAGGGTAATCCACCCCGAGTTCAGGTTCGGTTCTTGGTATTCGCCTAGTTCAACTTGGTGGAAAATCCTTAACGGAGATTCTATACGTGTAATGATTAAGTGACAGAGATAACCAGGACTTAACGGGTCTTAGTACACCATGTCAATTGAATTAATAACCAAAACCTTGCAATCATACAACTTGCGCTTAATTATATGAAATTGAAATCAAGAATTACTAAAGCAATTGTTTAAACAATCAAGACACAATTTAAACTCAATAAAGAACTTAACGGGTTCTAAAGTTTAATCCCAACACAATTTGAACATAAACGAAAACCTAAAAACACGAAAGCTATCACCCGAGGTAGATCACGAAACGTTTAGCCTTGCATCTTCATGAATTCGGCAACAAGATTGGATTGGAACATGATTTGATGGATTGGAATGAGTTGGAGAAGTAGAATCAACCTTAAGAATCGTCCAAGTTCGTCCCTTTTTTGCTCCCAATGCGAATTAGGGTTTTAAGAATTATTAATCCCCTTTAAATATGGTCAAAACCCGGGAAAATTAGTCAACCTTTTTAACCCGACGTAAGTTACATCCAATAGGACGTAGCTTACGTCCTCTCCTGGATCATACGTCCTAGCCTTCTGTCCTACGTCCTCAGTAGCCTTCCTTGTGATACCGACGTAAGCTACGTCCAAGAGGACGTAACTTACGTCCTCTTTTGGACAACTCTTCTTTTTTCTCCTTTCTTTCGTATTCTGCACCTGCAATTCACAATCGTCCACCGTAATCGCATTCTATGATAATTATATAGCAAAAGCATGTATTTAGCTACTTAAAACACATATATGTTATGAATGCATCAGTTTGCCTGCATGTTAACTCAAAAATTTTAGACAGATACGTAAAACAAAACAAATTGTAAACGATGAAATGTGTATGAGATCAAAGTTGAAAATGAAAAAGGTATTAGGGTTAAATGTAAAAGATGAAAACTATAAGGTTAAAAAAAGAAAAAAAAAACAAAATGAGATACAATCTATAAAATTCGTCTCCGGCCATCGAAATAAAAATGATAGCAAGGACCTCCAAATAAATACACATGGATGGTAAGGTGGATAGTAAGGTGCGTACTTATTTTGGGAAGGAGCAAGTAAAAACGTTAAACCACATACGGGTTTGTCTGCATGTTAACTCAAAAATTTTAGACAGAGACTTCAAACAAAAAAATTGTAAACGATGAAATGTGTATGAGACCAAAGTTGAAAATGAAAAAGGTATTAGGGTTAAATATAAAAGATGAAAATTATAAGGTTAAAAAAACAAAAAAAAAAACTAAATGAGATACCATCTATAAATATGATTCGTCTCCGGCCTTCGAAATAAAAATGATAGCAAGGACCTCAATTAAATACACATGGATGGTAAGGTGGATAGTAAGGTGCGTAATTATATATTATATTACCAGCGGTGAGTGTAACCGCTGGTAGAACACATCTTGGCCGTTGGATCATGAAATTAAATACTGACCGTTTAAACTCGACGGTTACGGCGGTTCCAGGGTGGTTTTCAGCAGTTATTCTAGGCCTAAAACTATTGTTTAAACAATCAAAACACAAGCTAAACTCAATAAAGAACAGTTTAATCCCAACATCAATTGAACATAAACAAAAACCTAGTAACACGGAACCTAGTACCCGAGGTAGATCACGAGAAGTTTAACCTTGCATCGTCATGAATTCGGCATCAAAATCGGATTGGAACATGATTTGATGAATTGAAATGAGTTGGAGAAGTGGAAGAGACCTCAAGAATCACCAAAGTTCGTCTTTATGCTCCCAATGCGAATTAGGATTTTTACAATTGATAATCCCTCCTTAAATATGGTCAAAATCCGGAAATTTACGTCAAATCCGACACTACGACGTAAGTTAC
Organism: Flaveria ramosissima; assembly: GCA_025215565.1. Lineage (NCBI taxonomy): Eukaryota > Viridiplantae > Streptophyta > Magnoliopsida > Asterales > Asteraceae > Flaveria > Flaveria ramosissima. The sequence continues at coordinate 87,214,338 of CM046035.1, forward strand.
GTCCTTAGGGACGTAAATTACGTCCTCCCCCATAATAAACGTGCCTAGCCTCTGTCTTACGTCCCAAAAAATGTCATTTTTATAAAGGATGTAGCTTACTTCCTTTAGGACGTAAGTTATGTCATATGCTCATTTTTCACCAATTTCTTCATTTTCTTCATCTCTTTTCATCCACATATCCTTCAATATTCATGCAACCTTTGGATATATCATTTAAGCTTCTCACACCTACAATTCAAACATAACACAAAGTGATTATGCTCGCTAGAAAAATCACGTTAAAAGCATACATTTAAACACTTAAAACACATACACAACATGAACGCATCATATCTCTGTATCATGCTCGATTCATATAAACAGTATACAAGATTGCTTATGTTTGTAATGTTATTAAATCTAACAATCTTTGGTTATTTTGAACACTGCAGATCAATGGTACGGGACAACTGATCGGCCATAATGATGCAAACCACTTTGTTAAGGTACTCATATGCTATCCATATATATGCTTTTTTATTGTTTTATGTATCATTTAATACGGTATTTAAAATTTCATGTAAATGCCCTACCTACTAACCACATCAGTCATTATTCCAGAATATTTCAAGGACCTTTGTTGGTCGTGCTATGGATGAACAGATCACTAAAAATGTTGCACACCATCATGTTAAGGTACTCATGTACTATCTACATATAAGTTCTTTCATTTTAGTCAAGTCAAAGGTAGAAAATGAAGGTAGATTTTGGAGATATGTTGCTTAATTAGCTTTTCCTTCAATCTGTATATACCTGTGTATTTTTCTATTTAATTTTTAAAATTTTATTATAAGTTATATCTTTGTTTTTATGGCAATTCAGGCTACCAACAAGATCATGGTTTTGACATTTAGTCATACATGAAAAATAAAGATGCCACTGAGAAACAAGGTATTCACGTTCAGTGAATTTATACGTTACATATTAACTAAATCATAAGTAATAATGATATAGGACTAAAGATAGAAACAACAAATTGGGTTTTCTTTTTATTTCCAACCGATTGGTAGAAAGAATACCTCTAGGTTTTTTGTTTATCACGTTCATTATGTGTGCACAAAGGATAATCCTTTAATCATGTTTGGCATACATAATTTGTTGTACACATGTCTGGTAAAAAAACGTATTTTCCTGTAAATAAAAATATTCTAAGATGAAAAGATTTATAGGTCTGCTCTACTTCTTTGAATAATAAAAAAATATTCTTAATTAAAGAATATGATTTTAATAAAAAATCTTAAAAGTCTAGATCACTTTTTTTCTTTTCTGGAACCAAACTATTATAAAATAATTATTGTACATCCGGTGAAAAAGATGGTAGGAATAGTTTATATTAAACATTTATCTGTTTATAGATGTCTCAGATTATGCAAAGTAACCATTTTATTTTGGGTAAAGAAGCACAAAAGACTACTAATCAATATTGTTGCAGCAATTGTTAAAGAAAACCTGAGTGATGAGAAGAAATTCTCAATGAAATAAAATAATAAACAGCAAAGGTAACGCTAGAACAATATCATCACAAGACAAATTTTTAATCATATACAAGTTTGATGTTTTTGTGCTATACCACACTCATTAAATGGTGACATTTCATTGCAGATATCATGTAAGCGTAAAATACCAATGACAAACACTAAAAGGGATTTTGTAGTGTGAAAAACTGTATAACATGTCTTGCCATTATAAGATACCAAGATGGCATTTCATTGCATGTTTCTAACTTAAATTTCCAAATTCAACCAATAAAATTACAAATCATATAAGAGACTTAATCAGCCATGAAATTGAATGCATATATAGAAAGAGGGACTGCAAATCGTGACCTTAGAACCATAAGTGTAGCATACATGACATAGCAGTTATGGCTTCCTAACCTTCAACTTCATAACATATAGAAAAGTGACAAGCTAAATATAACAAAATACAAATATGTATAACAAAAAATTAGCATTTTTGTAATGTGTATACCATGTACGTGTCCTACAAACCCATGGGTGCATACGCTTTCCTTATTTAACTAACATTGAACACAACAACACTAACCTGCCATGGAAGAGGCAAGTTTAGGCCGTTATGTGAGCAGATGATGATAGATTCGACCAGCCGATGCAGGGGAACACATGGTAGAGAGACATTCAATTAACATGATTTGGAAATAAACCGGAAATGTTGGAGGCGATGATGAAGAACGAGAATTGAACTCTGTGGAAAGGAAAAATCAAACATAATAGAATTTGGAAAGGAAATAAACCGGAAATGATGGAGGCGATGATTTCTGGCTTGACATGCCCGAGGACGCCTCAATGCCACCGCATGGAAATACAAGGCCTAAGCGGATATATTATGAAGCCAAAACGATTTATTGCGTAGATAAGACTACTGTTTAGGAAACATTCGAGACATATTGCCATGTAATCATCTTACATGACTCTTATTCGTCTTTTTCGTTAAATCTATGTAACTACGTTGGTATGTTTTATTTGTTTAATCGTGACTTCTTTCCGTTCTGTTTGTTGTTGCTTTGCTTTTGTTGTCGGACTATCAATTCATGATAGTCTTTGTTAAAAACAAGTCTGTATATGATGCCATATTGCGTTACGGTACCCAGCCACCGGACGGGTATAAAACTAGTTATTTTGGGAAGGAGCAAGTAAATTCTATATAACTCATCTATTTTTTATAATTCAGCAAACAATAAACGACTATAGGGCTTGAGTTAATGATTAATCCCTTCACTTGTTATTTTAAAGAAGTCTTTATCTTATAAATATCATAAATTTAGATAATAATTTTTAAAAATGCACATAAGGTAGAAGGCAAAGTTCATTTTTTTTGTGCATGGTTATCCCAGGTAAAACATCCAAGTCTATATCTTCTTCCTTCATGTCATCTGGAAAGCCCCAATCAAACAAGTAAAGAAGATTAGCAAGTAAAAGCTCCACCATGACAACTCCCAATGACATCCCCGGACATATTCTCCGACCAGCGCCAAAAGGAATCAACTCGAAATCATTACCCTTGAAGTCAATATCACTTTCTAAAAATCGCTCAGGGAAAAAGTCCTCTGGGCTCTCCCAAAATTCAGGATCTCTTCCGATAGCAAATGCATTCACATGAACTATGGTATTTTGCTTGATTTTGTAGCCATGTAAAACAGTATCTTTCATTGTTTCACGAGGCACTAGAAGAGGAGATGGAGGATATAGCCTCATGGTCTCTTTTATTACTGCCTTTAGATAAGTGAGTTTGTAAAGGTCATCTTCATCTACCTTACCTTTATTTCCAATCACATTTCTCACTTCTTGTTGTGCTTTTTGTATTACTTTAGGGTTCTTTATTAACGATGTCATCGACCAAACCACAGTTGCCGCACTAGTGTCTGTCCCGGCTGCGAGTATATTCTAAATATGAAATATGGAAATAGTTAGACATTGGAGCATAAAAAGTAAGAAAAAAGAAAAAAAAGGGTGAATGATCACCTTCTACTTTAGCAAAATTCCAATCAATGTATACCATAAGGAAGTTAAAAGATTATTGTAACTTTATAAGTGTGGTCCTATAATGAGAAAATGGTGAAATTTGTTCAATCATGTCTCGCAACAAGGTAGATGTATGCCAAGAAAAACAATAAAAAAATTGTCGACGGAAAAATAGTTGTCAATAAATTTTTAAAAATGTGATTGGTAGAAAATGTCGTCAATAAGGTAAAACAGTCTAAGTTTGATCTTTTAGGACTTGTTGGTAATCGGTAGCTAAAAATTAAACTCGCCTAAACTAAATAATCCAAGCCCTAATTTACATTGGGGTATATGATTAATGGCTTAAATCATGTAATGCTTAATCACCATGTGATCTAAGACTTCAATTAGCATAAACTTCATATAGAAACTAGCTAGCGACTTTGTCAACGGATTTCTGATGGATTAGTTAGTGAATTTTGTTAGTTTTGTAGGGTACAAATCTTATAATAAATTGATATACATGCATATATTTAAAATTTAATCAAATATATATCAAGGATACAGAGTTTCTTTCATAAAAATTGTAGAATTCAATTGGGTTTATAGTTTTATAAAATAATTATATTATGATTAGCATTTATCAAACTATATAAACAAATATAAAAATACATCTTTTAGGAAATACATATTATGTTTTTTCATGTCAAGTTAGAAAATAGAGAGAGCAAATATAGATTACCATGAGCATGGCTTTTATGTGCTTATGAGTGATGCCTAAGAGATTATCTTCCATAAGTCGTAATAAAACGTCAATAACATCCTCATCTTCCTCATGAGACTTCTTGTTTCGACGATCGATGTGTTCATCAATGAGTTGTTGGTAAAACAAATCAAAATCTTGAAAGCATTTCTCTAGCCGATCCATCTTGCCCATGAACCTATCAACCAAACTAACAAAAGGCACACCGGGCCAAATATCCGCAACATAGAAATCAACTATAGTCCCTTGAAGCTCAAGAAGTAGTCGAAGAACCTTCGTTCTTTCATGTCCATCTTGGTACCTCTTGCCAAAGCCCAATCTCATCATGATAGTACTCGTTAAACTCTTCGCGAGTTCACTCAAGTTTACACGCTTAGATGAAAGTGCTAGCGCGTGTATAGTGTTCATAGCACGCGATACCTCATCTTCACGAATATGCCTAGAGGATTGTATCCTTTTAGTGCTTATGAGATGAGTTACAAAAACTTTTCTCATTTCTCTCCACCTGTCATTGTAGGGGGCAAATGCTACATCTAGCCCATTGTAAGATAACCTTTGGTTGCCAATCAATAATGGTCTACTGCAAAAGATAATATCTTGAGTCTTCAAGACTTCTTTTGCTAGACTCGCGGACGAGACAACGATGTTTGGGATGAAACCAAAGCGAAGTGATATGATCGGGCCATAGGTTTTTGAAAGTTGCCATAGGGTAGTATGGAGGCTCGATTGATCGATTTGGTGCAAGTTTCCGATGAAGGGTAGTCCACGAGGACCCGGTGGATCGATTGATCTTGATTTGTTTTTGATGATTTTGGAAAGAAGGTAGAGGAGAGATATGAGGGGGATAGAGGAAAGAAGAAGAAGATTAAGTAGTTCCATAATATGGGATGTTATGAACTTGCACTAGTTGTTTTTGTTATATGGTATAAATAGATCAAAGATAATAATGTGTTGGGATGAATATTAGCCATACAATTAAACTAAAGCCGTATGGTATTTTGTTTCCTATTGTTGTTTTCTATAGTGACAATGATGTTTCTTGAGGTCCCCTTTGAGTTTTTTTTGACATGTGTATACTTAGAATTTAACTAAATTTGTTTATCATAACATATAATTCAATTAAGATAATGTGTGAAAGTATAATTTTTTCTATTCTTATTTGAGAATTGAAGGATATTTGATTGAGTGGAAAAAAACGAATTTTTTTTGTCTATCTTACTTTTTTCATTTTTCCTTATCAATAACTCAATAAAATGCAATTATTTTAACGAAAAAATATCTATCATGCTTAATATCTTTAGTTTGATATGTCTTAATTTTGCCCTTTATCCGGTAGTCTTTTCTTTGCCAAATTGCACGAAGCCTATGCTTTTTTAATCCTTTTGTAGGTGTTATGCCAGTCATACTTCTTTCTTTCAGCCTTTGTTTGGCAAGCTGTTGTACGTTTTCGATAAGATCTTTAATAGTATCCTAGAAAATTCATTATTTATTCCAGAAAAATGATAACAATTGATAAGATCAAATAAGTCTGACGGTATGAACTTTCAATTGAACAAAATCTCGGATAGCCACGATTACTTTAAAACAAAAAGAGAGTGGTGACGAAGAACGAGTAGTTAACGTAATCCAAATATTAAAATTTGACTTTGGCATACAATCGTAACTAAGAAGAAGAAGAACTCATCTCTATCATCATCAAGCCCCGTCAACGACACCATGGTTGGCTGGTTCATCAAATGGATACCTTCTGACGGCTCCCCATTAGTGTAGATTTGTAATCCATGGTGATCAATAGACAGTTTTAGTTGTTATTGTTTAAAGATTATTTTTATGGATTATATGACTGTTACACATCTTTATAATCAATTGAACTGAAGGTGAGTGGATTAAGGTTTGTGAGTTGAATTCAAGCTATTTTCACTTTAGAGTTTAAATATAAGATGAGGGTATAATTCTTAAGCAAGATGGTTGGAATAAATTTTTTTCATAAGTTACATCAACAAATATGAAGCGTGTGACGATACTCAATAAAACAAGAGCTACATGCCAAACTTTTGATGATTGACCCAAGTTTTGTGATTAAATTGATTTACAACTTTATCTTTTTTAGTTAAAGTGAAACTCAATAAGATCTCGTGTCTTTTCGTAGAGGTAGTGCTCATCAATTAGTTCATGGTATTTTTCATTTGAAATCCTAGCACAAATTTAAGCCACGATTCCCTCATAGAGATCGAAAGGAAGAAGATGATTTTTTTTGTTACTTTATTTTTTAACGGTGATAAATTATGAAATCACACGGGAGTGGGCCTAGGTGTTACCTTTGAGGCTCATCCGCACCAATTTATTATTTTTGTATTTCTATACGACTAGCTAATGCCAACCGACCCTAGAAAATTTGAACACTGACGCCCTTGAGATTTTACATTGACTCTCATTAAATTTTCACACTGACAACAACAAAAATTAATTTTAAGAGTTAATTTTTTGTAGATATAAACCTATTATAAAGCAATTAGCAATTTAGCACGTATCTTGAAATTTCTTACAAGCCTAATAACTATTTATACATAGATCTGATTCCAAACAATTCGATCGACGTTGCCAAAACAAGCCGCCAATTGCCTTATTTTCATCGCAATCCTTGATATCAGAGCACTATCGTGATGTTAGCACCTCTTTCTCCACAGTCTCACTCCCGCTCTCTCAAATCCGATTATAAAGAACCCAACATTCTCAATTTAGGTATTTTTTAAACTTTTTATTTATTTTTTATTAAATTATCTGATTATCTGCTAGATTATTTGATTGTTTACTTAATTATTCATATGTTAGTTTGAAACTTATTGGTTTAATATTTCATGAGTGGTAACTTGATTTTTTTATTTTTTAACCTAATTTAGAATACTTCTCTAGTTGACATAGTCGGATTGATGGTAAATAGTTGTATTATAAAAAAAATAAAACATGTAATATAGGGATGTGTGTTTCTATCATACATTTCTAATAACGATTAATGTGTTTATTATTTTATCTATGAAATATAATCTGGTTTTGTTTTGTTGCTATACGAACGTCCCAATTGAAAGTGTTATTATTGATCGACTCAACCCAATAAAAAAAGTTGATATATAATGATAGGTCGCAACATATATTATGAATGTAGCGAACATCGATAAAATAATAGAGCTACATGCCAAACTTTTGATGGTTGACTGAAGTTTTGTGCAAATTGATTCAAAATTTTTAATTAAAAAATTCCATATCATACCATATCGAACTCTACCAACCATACAATTTCATATCATACGCAATTATATAATGTAATGTCAAATAAATTATCTACAAATATAAAACAACATATGAACCCGTAATTGCAATATATACAATGAAACAAAATTAAACCGGGTGAATTGAAAAGTGAAAATTTATGATATTATGTAAGAATTTTTTCTAAACATATAAAACAACTCAAATAGGGAATAAATCATGCCCAAGATTCTCTTTTTCATCAAATTATCATACTCTAATACACAATCTTTAAAGCTAAATTCCTTTAAATCACCAATCAAAAACACTAATATGATAACGGGTAACATATGCACTATAAATGAATCTCCGAATCAGTAGCTCCACTATTTCCTTTCGTTTTTATGCCCCGACTACAGAATAAGTATTAAACAACACAAGTTACAAAATCGGAATGAAAATTTACAATTCATAATTGACATTTAGAAATGTCTATAAATACTATTTTGTTTTCTGAAAACGTAAACATTTACAACACACCATCGAGGATCTCATTAAGCATAGAATATTGCATTCATCGAGGATCCTTAATTGGAGGCTATTTTGAAACTTCTAGCATCTGTACACAAAACTGTTAGCAGGTTTTAATAGTTTTTTTAAAATATCATATTTCCTTAATAATAATGTAATTGCTTTGTTAAAATTGTTTAGCAGGATTTATGTACACTATAATATATTGCAACAACTTTTAACCTCTTTAATTTGTTTTCATTTAAAAACTTAAACTCAAGTATGAATGTATACAAGGCATCTTATGTGATTCAAACACATATGTTCGTTATTAGTTAAATTCAGTTCAGTTTGTCCACATAGATAATCCGATTTTAATGGTCACGTTTCAATGATTTGTTTAGATACTAGTTTTTGAATATCAATTGTGTTGTCTTTGACTTCTAAATTATTCTACTTATTTTTCTCTTGAATCACAAGTTATTTGGATACTTAGAATCGGACTAATTAGAGTTACACAATTACGTAATAGCCACTTAAAATGTTTTTTAACCGAAATAATTAGATAATTAAAATTAATTCACGACACCTAAATACTAAAATATGTAATTATTGTGCAAACTGGTTTTATTTTGAAACCAGATTGGATTCAAAAGTGGTTCAAAATAGACAAAAATAAATTGAAAAGTCAAAACTAGCTTGAGTTTTAGATTAGTTAACTTGAAAACTGTAACACCCGAACCCTCACACCAACAATATTATCCGCTTTGACCATGAGGAGCTCACGGATTTGCTTTTGGTTGCTCGGGTGAAAACTTCCCAGGTAGGTCACCCAACCCTGGATTGCTCTCACCTGAGCACGCTTAACTGTGGAGTTCTCCTCTCATCCTCAGCCAATACGCCCAAAACGCGTTGTTGATGTTAGAGGCATGACATTCCTTATGAACTAGGAATCTCTCATGTCCACGGCCGATGTGAGATTCGCCTAAAGTGTAAATTAATTCACGACACCTAAATACTAAAATATGTAATTATTATGCAAACTGGTTTTATTTTGAAACCAGATTGGATTCAAAACTGGTTCAAAATAGACAAAAATAAATTGAAAAGTCAAAACTTGCTTGAGTTTTAGATTAGTTAACTTGAAACCAGTATATTGACTAGTTTTGGCTGGTTTTTTATTACTTAGGTTCGGGTTTAACTGATTTTAAAGAAAAAGATTGTAACCCAATTCTAACCAATAGTTTTCGTTGGTTCTAAACCGGTTTCTGATATACTAGTTTCATATCAGTTTATGTTTTAGTTCGTCACGGGTTTGATTAAACAACCATTTTTTTCCTTTTGTAGTGCAAACAACTTATACGGGGCCGCGCCAATTTATTTATAGATTATTTTACTTATAGATTATTTTACAGGACCGTGGATTATTGGTCCACAAATTAGGACTTAGGAGTTGGAACATATATTATTGTCATTTTACCACACAATACGCCTTCAAATTTACGACAATGTGATCACCATTGTTATGCGTTTTATGTAACAGTTTTGATGTTCTAAGATTTTACATTGAAATGAAAACGTTATGATTTGTTTCTTATACATCTTTGATATTTGGGTTTGTGATGGATGTCGTGGAAGAAAATTTAGTTGTATTTTTTTTTCCAATAAATTCACGTGACATTTTCTATCCTCCACCACAATGATGTCACCGCCTTCCACATTTGAGAATTTTACCATGTATTACTAATTGTGGGTCATGGTCAACCGACCCAATTCTGACTACAACCAAATATTTTTTTAGCTTTTAAAATTCTAATAATTTTCTTCATCATTCTTTCATTGTTGCGTGCTCATTTCCATTTTATTATACATATACTAATTACTAATTTTTTTATTCTTTATAAGTTGTACAATATACTTTAAGGGTTGTACCTTTTGTTTTATCTTTTTAATATTAATTTTATTCATTTTAACCCAACACTTTTACATTTATTACAATTTAACCCAAATATTTTTTTTACTTTTAATTTTGGTCCTATACTTTTATATTTTAAAAATTTTCGTTTTAAGTTTCCGTATGCATTTTGCGAGTTAACACCGTGCAGTGCGCGTGTGTAGTTCAATGTTTTTACGCTTATTTTTCTTTCCGTTTAACGGTACCGTCGTAACGCACTGGTCCAAGATCAACTTAGTTATTGTTTTATATGTTTTACATTTCGCCTAATGCTGGTGTGTCATTGGTTCTACGTTTCGGTTGGTGGTCGCCAATGATGGTGTGTCTTTGATGATACTTAATATGATTTTACATCCCTGCAACTTGCTGACTTAAGTTAAATTATAGTTAGCATTAGCATTATTCATTTTTAAAAAAATATTAAAATTCTATTTTTTATATAAAAAAATACTGATTTATACGTTTGGTCCCAATTTCACGTTATATCGCAACAAATCAACTTCACAAGATGACACGTTTCACACGTGGCACTCTCGCTCCGTCCACAAGCTTCTTTTCAGTGCCACGTCATACGGATTAGACCTCCGTTGTATGCGGGTCCCATCATTTACACCCGTGTGGGTCCCACTTCTGTATTCCCTTCACCGGGAAGATAATAATCGGCGATGCTTTTCCGTTATATATAAACTCACACATGCCTTCTCTTCTCCTCCACGTTTATCTACTTTCTCTCTCTACAATAATAATATCCTCTCTCTCTAGAATCCACCACGAACTCCGATTTTTTAGGGTTTCGTTTCGATTTTAGATCTGCGTTTTGATGCAGTTATACTACCATTACTCAGAGCCACCAGATCAATCTAATATAACGACACGCATATGCACACAATGATCCAACGGCTTGTTGACAACTTCCTTGCTGTCACAAAAGAGTTAGTTTTCTTGCTTTTCGTTTCGGTTCTCTGATTCTCTCTCCTTCGACTATAATTCGATTCTGTTTTGATCATGATCTGTGTAACCGTTTGGTGTATGGTTGCTTAACTTGGAATTGGGTGTTGATTGTGGTGAATTGGGGTGTAATTGGTTGCGAATAAGGAATTAGATGTTTGTGACGTTTAAGGGGATGGGATACGTGTGAATTGATCGTTTTGATTGAAGGTTGATTTTGGAGTTTTTGTTTGGGGGATGTTTGGTTCTTATGTGTTTGTTGAAGTTACGTTAGGGTTTAGTGCTTGTGTCTTTCGTGTTCTTGTGTTAGATTGTAATTTGGGATCTTCGAATATATTATTCGTTATCTAGGCTTGAATGGATGATTGGGAATAATGAGAGCCATAGAACATCCAGAGTGGATCATGTTGGAGTCTTTCTGTAGTAGTTGGATTAATTTACCTATGCGTGAAGAATTCTGCAAAGGTACTTTAGGTTCCCAAGGACAAACAAAATTGGAGTTTGAGGATATGGGGGTTTGGTTGAGATTGGTTATAGGAAACATGGAAATAATTACAGGATGATGTTTGATAATCTCACAATTAAAGTATGTCCAAAATTTTGGTCTTAAATTTTTAAAAAGGGAAATAATTTGTCATGTTGATGTGCAATTAGCCAATTAGGTATGTTGGTCACTTGTCTTTGTCTTAAAGATCTCTTGTGTTATGCAGGTCTGTGAAAACGATTACTTATGAGTGGTTAAATATTATTTTGAGGCTAATAAATGGACTATCAGCAATGTTGTTGGCTATATTGCCTGGCAAGACTAACATGCTCGAAGGTATTCATGGTTGGGAGCTCAGACCATCTTTTCGTGGACCCCGGCTTCCTCGTTGGATGGAGAAGTAAGCTTTTTTCTTTTTCTTCCCTAACATGTGTTTTCTAAATCAGGATAAAGCCTAGAACTGTAGAACATTGGTGAACATGAGGCAGCATAACTTTACATTTAATGTATTAGGGTCAAATCATTTCTTAGTTTAGTGATTTGGAACTTTTACTAATCAGTAGTGTAAGAATGTTTTGCAAAATTTGTGTGATTTTTTCACTTGTTTTGTATACTTTATTCCATTGAACATTTTTTGTCTCCCCATGTGAATTGTGATATGGTATTTTCTTTAGTATTGATTTTCCCGATCCATGATGTTTGAAACAAGTCTTGTATTCTAGGTTAGCATCAATCTACGGCCTTTTAAACATTAAGAACAATGATTGCTTAGGGCTTCGGCTTCACAGGGACACACCCTCATATATAGTTGGAATACATGTCATTTCGCCTAACAATATTAACCAATATATTATATAGCCGGTTATAAATGTGAATAATACACATTCACATGCGTGCACACAAGAGTTATTGCCTTCTTAAACCATCATACGTATTTTCTTCATTGCAAATAAACCATCTTTACAAATATACAGAAGAAAGTCAAACTACATTCTGCAAGTATGGTAAAAACCAGCTTTAAGTTGTCTGATAAAACAAAAAAAAACATAAAGGGTATAGTTGCACTTCTTGTTTTAGTGTCACATTCCTAAGTTGATCCAATTTTCATTCTTGCAAGTTGTCTTCTTGAGTTTAACATCTAGTCCTCTATGTTAAATTGAGCACAACTAATTTTTATTTTCTCAAAATAAACTTCTTTAGTTGCAGAACCACTGTCATCTCTTGTTTTTTTTAATGCACACAATTCCAATATTATTGTGACATATTTCGACACGTCATTTCCTTATTGACATGTGTTCCATTTTTTTACTTTTGTTTTGGTAGTGGGGTGTCTTCCTTCAACCAGTTTGTTCATGAACTCTCAATGGACTCCGACTCAGCGTCAAGTGTAGATTATTCATCTGGAGAAGATGTGGATGATGATTATGATGATGATGATGGCGGCATATCTCCTGCATCTCCATCCTCACAAGGTTCTAGATTTTCCAGGGCAAGTAGCTATACAAAGCGTCGGAGGAACTGGGCCCACTTGATTTTTTCCATATTTGGGTGGCTTCTGCTTCCTGCAAGGCTGATACTTGGAATACCATTTTATTTGTATAGCATATTTTTTAGTAGAGGCTTAAAGGAGCCCACTAATACCCAGGAAAGGTTCCAGACTTCACATGTCCATCCTGGCAGGAAAGCATTGGATCATGTTGTTCAACGGGCTACGGACAAAAGACGTGGAGTTATAGAGGTTAACTTCTATTTTAATTCTTAGCTATCATAGGTTTAAGAGTAAGATAGTGTTCTAGCATCACTACGTTGCACCTACATTTCTTACACGGGTCGGTTTGAATCAACCACACACTTTTCGTCCATTTTTTTATAATGCCTTAGTTATGACTACAAAAACAATATTATTACCATAATTAGTCTAATCTTTGTACTTTGGACAACTTTATACTGTTTGACTTGTTCTTGTTCCCCTTTTAGCTAAAACTTTATGTTGACATGTTTGGAGATGTAATTAACCCAAATTGACACATTATAAGTAGACGACTTGAAATCGCCACATCTTATTCTTACATTCTGTAATTTCAGGATCTACATCTTGGAATGGAAATTTTTATTGAAACTATATTTGATGGTATTCACAATATAGCGGCTTGTTTTCTCTCTCCAATGGACTCTCTCAGGGCGTTATTTAGGGGGTCTTCTGCTGATAATTCAAGTGCCTATGTGGCAACTGCCACTCTGGCTGAGGATGATCCTACTGTTACAGAAAGGAAAACTAGATTGAATAGTTCTCTGAATACAGATGCTCGAACATGTGAAGATGTCATTACAGAGCTCGGGTAAGTCTTACTTTTTATTTTAAAAAAATCTTTGACATGGGAAAAGAAAAAAAGGTTTTAAGGTTGAGATGCAACATCAAGGAATTCTCAACTGATGCATATGAGTTAATAAATGGAAATAGAATAACGGTGATCTACATAGTTCAACACTTCAACTCAAAAATATTTCTCATGTGAGACTTGGGAATCTTATATGGTGCCACTAGAAGCATCTTTAGACTTTAATAGTCTTGAACTTGCAAATTTGCAAACATAAAATATTACTTTTTTAGGTACCCATATGAAGCTATCAAAGTGGTTACTGATGACGGATATGTTCTCCTTTTGGAACGGATTCCGAGGTAGAAATTATTCTTTGTATTCACATCTTAAATTTACTTCTTATTGTATTTGAGGTTTGCACTGAAGTTTATCTTGACTAATGCTTCTCTCTCTTTTTGTAGACGTGATGCTAGAAAGGCAGTTTATCTTCAACACGGGGTCTTTGATTCATCTATGGGGTAAGTAGTAATTTTTATTACTTCTTGGTTAAGTTACCACATACATGTGTGTGACATCAGCCCTTTTTATTCAGAGGTCATTTCTAATTAATAGTCCAAATTTGTGTTGATGCTAAAGGAAATAATAGTAGTTTTATTTAAGTCAAATTGCGCCACATTTGATTAAGTCGCGCCAACGTTTATGCAAAGATTGTGTGCATCGTGATGTATCTTTGATTTTAAAACATAAAGAAAGGAAATTCTTATTTAACAAGCCTTAGACGAGAATGAGAAGACACATTTAGTGTCTCAAAATATTTAGGTAATCTCTTAATGTTGTGTGCTTATTAAATAAGAGCGGTATACGCTTGAGGGATTGGCCACTTTTTATCCTAAATCATAAAATGGATGAAACAAGGTGAATTTTATAATATCATGATTTTGTTTGGATCATATTTATATTTAATATAGGTCTAAATGGGTTCACTTAAAAATCACACCAAAGCCATACTGGTTAAATGGGTCATATGACAGTCCAATGGATTTTGCCATTTTAGAAATCCACTCAAACAATAGTTAGCCTAGAGGTGGCAAACAGGCTGGTTGTGTCAGATTCGGTAATGGATCGAATTAAGATTTGGAAAAAGGTCAAATAGGCTACGGTTTGGGTGTACCTGTTGGGTAGTACCCTACCAGCCTACCTCTCCTAAACTTCAAGCCCGTAGTTTCCATCACGCCTTATCTTTGCCTTCTCGTTATAAGATAAAAGGTTTAATACTTCTATTTTTCCAGTTTGATACAACTTTTTTCAATGTTTTGGGTTTAATACGGACTTTTCTTGGTTTGGATTTCAAGTTTTTGTTTATACACTTGGGTATAGGATTTTAATATAATGTTTGCATGTGTTTCTGGACAAGCCTCTGTTCTGTGTGTCGAATATGATGCCTTTGTTGCTGACTTTATTATTCATGCAGATGGGTGTCTAATGGAGTAGTTGGCTCTCCAGCTTTTGCAGCTTTTGATCAAGGTTTGCAATTCTATTCTTTGACCAGCAGGTGCGATTACATTTTGAACAAGGTAATATGATGATGAGATGATCCATTTTCCTCTTTCAGGCTATGATGTTTTCCTGGGCAATTTCCGTGGTCTCGTTTCAAGGGAACATGTTAACCAAAATATATCTTCGCGAGAGTAAGTTCCTTTCAGCTCACTGAAGTTACAACATTACAATATCTGTTAGAAATTTTATTTCTTTATACAAGTATTTCATATAACTAATACATGTGGATCCCGTGGTATCTTCCTTGAACAGATACTGGCGTTACTCCATCAATGAAAATGGGACTGAAGATATACCAGCCATGATAGAAAAAATTCACCAAGTGAAAACTTCAGAATTAAAATCTCTTTCAGACCCCGATACAACAGAAGAAACCAATACCGAGCAACCATATAAGCTCTGTGCCATCTGTCACAGCTTAGGTGGAGCTGCAATCCTCATGTACATCATAACACAACGTGTGCAACAAAAGCCTCACCGCCTATCAAGAGTAATCCTTCTATCACCAGCTGGCTTCCATCACGACTCAACATTTGCATTCACAGCACTCGCACACTTGCTCCTTTGGTTTGCTCCCGTTTTACAACCTCTGGTCCCTGGTTTCTTCATACCCACGAGGTTTTTCCGCATGTTGGTTAACAAATTAGCACGGGATTTCCATAATTACCCTGCAATTGGTGGGGTGGTTCAAACCCTGATTGGTTACTTATTGGGCGGTGATAGCTCCAACTGGGTTGGAGTATTGGGCTTACCCCACTACAACATGAACAACATGCCCGGAGTTTCTTTTGGTATAGCACTGCACTTAGCTCAAATGAAACATGCACGAAGATTCAGGATGTTTGACTACGGAAGTCCTTCGGCTAACATGCGAGTGTACGGTTCACCAGAACCGTTGGATTTGGGAGAATATTACGGGCTTATTGATATTCCGGTGGATCTTGTTGCAGGGAGGAAAGACAGGGTGATCCGTCCGTCAATGGTGAGAAAACATTATAGGTTAATGAAAGATGCCGGCGTGGAGGTTTCTTATAATGAATTTGAATATGCTCATTTGGATTTTACATTTTCTCACCGTGAGGAGCTCATGGGCTATGTGATGTCACGTTTGCTCCTTGTGGCACCCAACACAAAGCAGAAGTCTTTGAGACTGAAGAAGAAAGATGGAGAGGTGGTTGCTAAACAAGAGACCGGTTCTTGAATCTTGATCATGTTTGTCCCATTAGAGTTGTGTTGTATTAGATGTTAGATCGATAAGGTAATGTGTATATATAGTGTCATGTTCTTGGTTACCTTATCTTACTATAGGGAGCATGTTTGCGAAATGTGAATCTTATAGTAATGTATTACCTTTCTTATGATAGTGAGAATTGTGAATCTTATAGTCTTGTATGAAGATTATATGTTGTAGTTGGAGAAGAAGCTCATGATATCGTATGTGACTGGCGATGCGTGTGATATTAACGGCATTGACAACCATTAGGCATCTTTGCGTATAAAGTAAACTCATATCGTTGTGATGTTGTGGGCTATGTATATATCAAACAAATAGCATTTGAAATTGAAATTATAGTGACTAAGACATTAAGTTAACCACGTCTAAAGTAATTAGGTTAACCTGATTTCGTTAAATAACGCCCAAATTAGCAAATCTACTTAAGTCGCATCATGTTTGGGCCTTGACCAGAGCCCAACAATTGTGTAGGCGCCATTGCCAACAACACAATATAAAGCTCGGGGAGTTCGAAAAGCGACATCGAAGAAGAAGAAAATGGATGATTCAGGTGCGATTCTCGGTCAGTTATCAGCACTGAAGGATATGCTTGATCAGGTGCGCTATCATTTTTCTATATTAGTGTTTTTCATCTGTTGTGGAATTGATTTGTTTAGTTTTTTTTGCTGAAGTAATTGCTGATTTTGATGTATCCAGGTGAACGAAGAAATAGAGGCGAATATCCAAATTACGAGAGATATTGAATCAGAAATTGTCAAGTGTTCTGAGTTCGAGAGAACTTTGGCTGTTAGAGAGTCGGAGTTGATGAAGACGATGTACATGCTTCAGTTTGAAATCAGAGGACTGATGGCTATGAATGGTAAGGAGATATATCTTAATTTCCTATTTTTTGTTGCTGTAGTTCATTCGAATTTACTGCATTTGTGACTTCGCTTCGTGGAGATCTGTATAGTAGCAAGTCAATGATCTATTTCTGGTTTAGATAAACACGAGAAACTAACAAAATGCAACAGAGGAACCAAACAAATGATGAATTGATATATTTCTGTATCAAGAAATACATTCAGTATAATCTCTTCTTTGACATTGTAACATGGAAGGAGAGGAATTCATGCATTAGTTGGATATAATTAAGTAGGAAACTAGAGATGCATTAATAAAAGCCAATAGGATTTATAAGTTTTCAGATCTGTTCTGCTGTTATATGGGTAAATAGTTAATGGCTTGAAAACCTTTTGAGTTTTCTTTTTTGTTCTTTTGTTCTCTGTGGAGGGCTGGAGTCCAAATTTTTATAAGCTTCAATTTGTTCTGTTGTTATGTGGCTTAATAGCTTGTTAAGACCTGCTAATCTGTCTGATATGTTGCATCTTTCTGTTGTTAGATGAATCAAAAACGCAAAGGGAATGCCTACAGAAAGAGTTGTCTTGCATGAGAATGAAGCAAGACGAGATACTCGAAAGAATGAACAACAAAAGGTATTTGTTGAGTTCCCTGTAGGAAGTTCAGTCGCTAAGGAACTTTGTCTGGAAATTTGCTTCCCCACAGCCTAGAATTTTACTTTGTCCTTTTACCCTGAACAGAACATTAGAATCTTTCGAATCTTGGTTTGTTTCTATCTTTCACACAGGGAAGCTTTCAGTACGATGTGTCTGGAATTTCAAAAGGGGGTTGAGGAGGAAGGAAAAGGTAAACTAGGGAAGTTGTTGGCAGAGAAAGAGTACCTTGAAAATGAAGTTCATCTTCTGAGGAGGAAAATTAGTTCATTACAAAGTTCAATGTCGGATTTTGTTCAAGAAATTCTTGAAGGAATTCATGCCTCTAATTCAGGTAATACTTTCTTTGTTACCTCAAGTTATTAACATCTAAATGAACATGTTTTGCTCGTTGTAGATTGGACCTACCACATATATAGTAACAACTTTTTTTGTTTGTTCATGTAGTCTGGTAAATAGTCACATGGATCGCGGTACGTATCGGTACGCGGTACGGAAACGGGTACGCGGTTCGTCAATTTTTAAAATTCGGTACACTAGGGGGTAGGTTCATTTGGAACGCCAATTCGGTACGCGGTACGGTGTACCATATAGTGTGGTATGCCGTATCCTATAAAAAAGAATCTATATTATATTTTTAAAGATAATTAATAGATTAGTAGGTGCCAATTTATAATAGATGCAATGATACTGGCGCCATTATCAAATAGCGGGAAAAAATTATTGACGTAGAGTAAGCAATCAAAGTAATCAACCATTAATTAATAAGATTGAAAGTCTAAACATGCCATTTTGAGTCCCATTCGCGTTTCTATTTGATTGGATTCACGAATCGCTACGATCCGATTCGCGAATCGGAGTAGACTGGTTCGGTTTTCATTGAAATTGAATTCGCCTATTATAGCGAACCGGATCGCGAATCGTAGGGCGATTGGTACGCGAATGTACCCGAATCCGGTACGGCCGATCCGGTTCGCGATTCGTGGGGTGGGGGAGCGAATCCTGTGACTATGGTCTGGTACTCCTGTAAACCCATTTTTTCATTAGCTTGACCAGTCAAATTCTTAATTGATGAAATAGTAGTAATATATTGGTGCCTATGAAAAGGAAACTTAAATAAATAAAATACAAGAAAGGAAAGGCTGAGTAAGAATGCAGTTTTGTAGACATTGAGGAATTATGAAGACTGAAGAGGTAGTATGCATTTTAAGGAGATTGTAAATCTACAGAAAATCAGTACTTCCTTAAAATTGGACTTCTGAGTTCTGATGACAACTCTGATGGGTATTTTATATCTTCAATCATTTCGAGGCCTATGATGGTTTAAAGGTACTCATGTTGATGTTCTTTTTTTATAAAATACAGAACTGGCTGTCGAGATCGAAAGTGGTAATTCTGAGAACGCCAAATTAGTTAAAGATATTAATGAACTGAAGGCCACGCTGCTTGCAACAATGTCATCATGACAGTGTACAAGGTAACACTAGAATTGTTTCCTAGTCTGCTTTTCTGTATGCACATTGACCATTAAAAACATATAGAAAGGAGACATGATAATTGACACTTGCATAAACATAATATAGAAACTGACTCTACAAACGAATGGATTGTAATACAATATAATATAATATTTTGAGAATCTATATATTCTTTTGTTTGAAGAATCAAAACGTTCTATGAACCGTACACCGCCTGTGATTTGTGAACCCCTGCCGAGTCACTTGATGAGAAAGAATCTGCTGCTGGGGAGGCTGGTTCTGTAGGAAAGGAATTAAAAACATTTGAAGATAACTTCAGAGTTGTAGCAAATGAAGTTATTCATGCATATTGCCAATGAGATAACTTATGCATGAAATAACTTTCTTTACTTGCTTTATATGTTTGCAGAAAATAAAAAAATATTTTTGTACTTGCACTGCTTTTTTCAATAAATTTTATATGAAGAACTTGAAACAAAGTTCAGTGTCAAATGTGACTTTCCGATTGATACCAGATCTAACGCAACCAAAGAAACCATTTTGGGGTTTTGCTACTTGAAGAGGTAATATATGTGCCGAACGCTGATTTCGGTAATATATGTTCTGCAAGGGTGCAAGTGTCTAACAGGTAAAGTAGCTAAACAAATAAAAAAGGAAAAGGCCAGCAGGTCACCCTTTTGCTCCCACTCGCTTGTTTGATTTTGTTGTTCTAAAAGAATGTGTACTAAATTGCTTCCAACCTCTTAACTGTACTAAAGTCGGTTAATTATATTATTTACGAAATTTAAGAAAATGGACAACAAGTTTGTTGGGTCGACCCGACTCATTTTAGCTAGTCCATTTTGTCACCAACAATCACTACAAATGACCTATGGGTTGTAATCAACTGAGAAGGGGACTTTGTTGTTTCCATCATACATAGAACTGCTTTGCCTCCCATAGCTTTGACTCTGCCTCTTAAATGAAGCTTTACCTTTATTTTTCACACTAGTGGTCTTGCAGAAGTGTTTAAAGTTGAATATTGCTTTTTTGTTTCTTATTGTTTTATTTAACTATTGCATACAATCCTACACCAACGAGCTTTTAAATTAAAACTTAAACTCATTTTTGCATCATTACAACTGTAAATACAATTTTGCTAGGAAAAGTATCGTTAGTTGTAACCTTCCATTCTCTCATAATATCTATTTCAGCAATTAGAGAAATAAAAGAGAAACATGATTGATTATGGTATATTGTTGTGATTGGGAATAAGGGTGACCGAGGGAATGGTAATATGGTATATGGTGTTACCTACCTTATTACTGGAATTTATTTGCATCAAAGCCGAATATGTTTATATTATATAATCTTAAAAGATAATAATTAGTACGTTGAAGGTTTTAGAAACTTGATAAATTTATAGAATCTTTAGTAGTGTAGTTAGATATTGTATATCTCAAGTTAGCCTTTGAGGTGAGTTTTAAGATTGGAATTTGCGTAATAACATCTCAATGGGTAATTCTAACCACATAAGACTACGAAGGAGTATTATGCTAATATGAATGCATGATATGTATGGGACATGATTGTATAACCAGGTATGAGACTGTGATTACTAATACTGTCTCATACCCGTTCTATTGCATTGCACTTCCTAATTTGGATATCAGTAATTACTTCCAAAAGCAATGGAAGTTATTGGGGACTCTAAATGATGCGAAACACTCACACGGTTACATGAACGTATTGTGGGAGTAGGCGATGAGCGTAATGTGACCTTTTGATTGCATGGCCCGCACTTTGTAGGGCGGCTTTTGTATTTTGAATTGTAATAGTCATTAGGAGTTTGGTCTATATGGTTTGAAAAATAGAAACATTTATAGTGGTTCGGTATAATGTCACCTGGTCGATCTGGTTCACCTTGGATGATGTAATTGGGTGGCATTTTGTAGTCAGCGTATTCAGCTTACGTCCAGTCTATTGGAAGGTTCAAGTCGTTTTGTCACTAATGGTTCTTAATTAATCATTCCAGATGTTGCAAATTGCTTGATGTTTGATCGTTTGTGTGGGAACTTAATGCAACGTTGTTGTGATCACAAACAAGGTTGATCGTGGTTCAATATGATTGCAATTCATAACGTGAATCTTGGTTAAAAAAAGTGTGCTCAAGGTTGATTGTGGACCAATATGATCACAATCTAGATTTTATGGTAATGACCTATTGAAGTTGAAAGACTACAGGAAGTTCACCCATATATTCAAGTATTGGGTCATTGGGTGTTACATTCGTGGTCACTTTACGTATCTTTGGAGTGTCTTAACATTAAGAAAACATGTGACTGTGTGTCAAAAGTGTTTCACGTTTTCCACACCTCGCTGGTTGTGACATAGGATTATAATCAAAGACGCTAAACAAATGAGATTATTATCAAAGATGCTAAACAAATGCTAGTTAGTAAAGTCGATAACCAATATGCTTCAATGTAAGATTTATGGAACCCATGATACTTTTAATCAATTAAGGATGAAGTCTAAGATCACTAACTCATTTATGAGTAAATAACCAAGTGTTATTTTTTATTTTTGTTAAACTTTGTTGATTATAAATTATAACTACCACAACCAGTCTAATATTCAAAACTACAATTTGATTTTAGCATGGATCAGTATGTGTTATAACTATAAATACTACACCAGTCAATCGTCATCTTCCCCTTCGAATTATAACATTTCCATTGGCGAAACTGAGCAAAATGCAAAAAACTTAAAAAAAAGTGAGAAAATAGCTTTTTCAATATGTATAAAATGCAACATAAAATATCCAATATACATCCTTGGAATGAAGTAGTCACGTAACTCAAGTCCGTGACAATAGAGTAAAACATTCAAGAACTCGTGCTAATCTAACAATAACGTGATAGTACCAGGGGCAAAAGAGCGTAAAACATAAAAGAAGAAGGGCATTTTTGCAAAAGTCCCGCCAATAGAAAGTCGGCTCGGCTCCCCTCACACTGTGATGTTCTACCCCCAAAATCACACCCCCGTAGAAAATCAATCGAAAGCGTTGAACCCACACTCAGATTTAACATCATATCAGGTCAGTCAATCCACAAAACGTCACTCTGATTTTCAATTTTCATCCTCATTATTTCTCACCACTGCATAAATGTATATCTGATAACGAATTGCCGATATGTTTTACGTTGGATCACTGTTCGAGATTTTGTTTTCTGTATTATTGATTTTGGAAGTTGATACGGTGAATCAGTGATCATAAGCATGCGTAGGAGAAACAAGTGGAGAGTATGTTGGGGGACACCTTTGTTAATTTTGCATTGTTGAACTTTTGTGTATTTGGAGTTTAAAACCCTATATTTTGAGGTTTGGTACTATTAGGGTTTAATGGAAATTTGGTTCATGACCGTTTTTTTTTCTTGTTTGGTTTGTGTTTTTGCTCTTGATTGTTTCAGTTAATGTGATTGGTATGGCATTAGGGCTAAGGGTAAACATCAAATAGCCATATCCTTACGTAGGTATATGCAACAGAACAGTATCACACACACATGATAAGCAGTAAAAGCAACACAAATTTTTAACCAGGTTAGTGTGACCTAGTCCACAGGCTGCAAGTAGGGTTTTCATATTAACTCAGTACAAAGATTATAATTCATGACTTGAGTACTTATAGAGACTAATAATTAGGATTAACAATTTAATGAACAAGAAACATAAATACGGGCCCAAGCCCAAAGTCTTCACAAAGCCAACAGTTTATGTGTGTGTCTAGTTTGTAAAATTAATCTTTATATGATACTATGAGTATTGCATACGCCTTATAACAAAGGAAGGGTGTTTTTCTTTTATTTTGTTGTTTATATTGGGACATAATCAGTTAATCGCTGATGGTTGCATTTGCATATTTAATGAAGGAATGGTTGTGTTGGAGGGTGGTCACACTGCCCACAAACCGGTCTCAAATACCATGCAAATTAACCGAATAGGGAGTGAGGAGCCGGAGACCAGCATTCGTGATCAAATTGTTCTAACCAATGTCATGGCTGGCAAAGTAAGCAACTCTTGCAGCTTGAAATGTTTTTATTTCGGATATTTTTGTTTTTTGTACTAGAATGCAAGTCACGTTTGGTGGCTTAAAATTTTTTCGAGGGAATTCACTTCTTTTAACGTTATTTAGGGGCACACATGGAAACTATCTTTTTATGTTCTGTTTAGTTAGTATTGAATATAATTTAGTGTGGGTAGATTTAGCTTAGTTCTCAATTAGCAAACATTATATACACCTGTTATGCCAAATGGAAAGAATTCAATTTCAACTCTTGATCTAGTCTTGTTAGTTCCATTTTGATGCTATATGTATAACTTAGAGATGGTTATGGTGAATGTACCCTTCGGTTCTAGATAATAGAAGTGTTTGATAACAAGGGACGATGCTTCTTATTGTTTTGTTATCCTTTATGTTTTCTAATTTGGTAGAGGAATATGCACTATACACCAATGATTGTACTTGATGTGAATATACAAATAAAAGATTTAAAAACAGTGGGTAATTGAATTTTGATACTTTAATTGTAAGAACCTTATTGAACCATGTTAAAGTACCGATAAGCACATACTAGACGGTAATAAAGTAGCAAATACATTGAGCTTCATTTTCAATAGCCAAATCTGATAATCATCTGATAGTAACTTTTTGGATGTTGTAATAAGTGGGACTTCTGATTTTGGAAACTTTTATTTATGACTAGTGTCTTATATGTTGCTCCTTGCTTTATTTGGATAATTTGCAATATATAATTTGTGATATGGTTTACTTACAGAAGAATTCAGGGAAGCATGAAGACATGACTATTGAGGATATTTATGACAAAGATGGTGATTTTGATGATGAAGATGACAGTGATTGGGAGCCTGTAGAAAAACATTTAACAATTGCAACATGGTTTTGTGTTAATTGTACACTGGTGAACGTTGATGATGCTATCTATTGCCGTGTATGCTCATGTCAAATCCTTTTATGATACAATATTCTTTTATAATTTATTTAATGTCATATATTTTTGTTTGATCTCATCTACGATGTATATCTGCTAATAATAATTTTGATACATCTGACAGTGGATACTTGTCGATAATTTGCTTTGTATGCAGATATGCGGAGAGCATAAAGAATCTGGAATTCTCAGACATGGCTTTCTTGCATCACCTTTACATGAAGCAGATTCAGTTACAAATAATTCATTGGAACGAAATGGGAAATCGGAAGGTATAAATCATGAGTTTCTTTAATTTATGTGTTTTTTCCGTAGTGTTGCATGAGAGGTTTATTTATGGTTAAAGTAAAAAGTCATTTATCTTGTTTTTTTATTTAGTTCTAGGAGAAAACTCTGCTCATTCAAAATTTGTTCTTTATTGAATCAAATTTTTGGAATGACATCAGTTCATGTAAAATGAAAATCTTAGATATATCTAGGAGATCAGAAAATGATTAAAGAACTGAATGTGAAATAAAAATGCAAATTGACTAACACATTTCAGAAGCATGCGGTGAACATAGAAGCTGACCTAAAATAGTAATGAGCATGACTTATCTGCCTATCTGGTATTGGAAGAACAATTAGAAACATTATGTTCGAATTATTTCAAATATTTTGGTTTAGGAATTATAAAATAAAAAAAAGATCTTTTGCTCCATAATATAGCACGTTTTTTCTTTGCTTTTATATTTCATAGAAGTATCTTACTAACTACAATGCCCTTAAAAAACTCAGCTACATGTATGGGCTGTAATGTTGTATACTTTTTATGCATATACAATATCAGTAAATATCGTATTCCTTTTGTAACTTGCAAATCCTTACAAGTTACACCTAGCTAATGGCTAATTAATTCTGCCAATGTGTATATGCAGAAATGACCGGCTTCTTTACATTGTTACCATTTACCAATTTCATATAATAGTTTCTAAAACTTCTCCACATCAAATAGAATGTGTCATATCCTAATATCATGCAAACATAGTAACAAAAACAATAAGCAATAGATAAGGATAGAAAACATTGATGAAGAAAGAAATATTAAATGATTTGTCTAAGGTAATATTCATCATCAAATTTTAAAAGAGTGCCAACCAAATCGAGATTGAATGTTGACGTTTCTTCTTTTTCATCATTTTTCATATTCTTGATTTTTTTATTCGATCAATGTAGCTACTTGCTCACAATCTATGGCCCCGCATAAACTGACAGCGGTGGGTTTTGATGAGAGAATGTTGCTTCACTCGGAGGTAAGACTTGTTTCCGATATCTCATTTTTATAAATGTTTTCTGACTAAAATTCTTGACCTTAATAATTTTTATTCTCTTAATGCTTATGTATTTTAAAAAGTAATTATCTGGATGCACGTACTTGGTCTTTATATTGTAGGTTGAAAGGAAGTCTCATCCTCATCCTGAAAGGCCAGACCGTCTTCGAGCAATTGCTGCCAGCCTTGCAACAGCAGGTGTGACTCTTGAGTCTTGACCTGTTTCTATTTTAGCTAATGTTCTATATTTGGCCTGTTGTCTATAATATACAAGCTGATTTGACTTGTTTCTTTATGAATGGGGCATGTTGGCCACCTCAAGTTGCCTTAATATGGTTTATTAAATCCTCGTAGGTATATTTCCTGGAAGATGCCATCCGATTTCAGCAAGAGAAATTACACGAGAAGAACTGCTGATGGTAAGAGTTTTATTACTATTTTAGAGTCAGCTTGTAAGTGATTCATTATTAGAGAGTTATAAATAACATTATGTGGTTTGTTGACCTCGAATTATCATGATCTTTGTTTCAAGGTCCACTCTGATGAAAACATTGAATCCGTTGAACTTTCAAGCCAATGTGTTGCTAGGTATGTTAATTAGTGATGATTAATATATTAATAATACTCCAATGTATTACTAGGTGTGGTAAGTAAATAATTTAAGTTGGTTATAATTGCTTGTCTGGCAGTTATTTCACTCCTGATACTTATGCAAACAAAGATTCAGCACTTGCTGCTAGACTGGCAGCAGGATTATGTGCTGATCTTGCTTCTGCAATATATTCTGGACGTGCTAAAAATGGGTTTGCTCTGGTAAAATAAATATGAAGTTTTGATGAGTGTAGTCACTGCATTTTACCTCTGGACACTTCAATATGTGTGTGTGTGTGTGACGTGGCAGGTGCGTCCTCCAGGTCATCATGCTGGTGTAAAACATGCAATGGGATTCTGTTTGCACAATAATGCTGCAGTTGCTGCATCAGCAGCTCAGGCTGCAGGAGCAAAAAAAGTGTTAATTCTTGATTGGGTAATTTTGATGGATGATTAATTCAGATTCTTATCTGAACTTCTTTAAAACACTTTTAATAGATAAAAATGTTGTAAAAGTATAACATTTAATTATCTACCACATCTATTGCAGGACGTACACCATGGAAATGGCACTCAAGAAATATACGAGCAAAACAAAACGGTGATACCTGCAACCATTGATGCTAATCTCTTCAGCCTATTGATGATATATATTTTTTTACGTGAAGCATCTAGTTGCATCTTCTATGTACAAGTTCCCAATCACAGTTCTTGAGACCATGGAAAATAAATGTTTGTTATTTCTCTTATAAATGGAGGCTGGGACAAATATAAAGTAACATAGTTGCATAGTTGTATATAACATTATGGGCCACCTATCTTAATGAACTTGCATGCCTATTTCTGACAATATTGATTTGTTACAGGTTTTGTATATATCCTTACATAGACATGAAGGTGGAAAGTTTTATCCTGGTACTGGTGCAGCCCATGAGGTAGGTACTTGATTCCCCTGCCCAATATTTTGGATTGTAATCATGTGGATGCATCTACATGTGTTCTGCAGGAAACGCTTTGGTTAAAGCTATGTTTTTGTGTGTTTTCTAATGATATAAAGTTACCTGAATTTTTCTTTCTTATACAATAAGTATAACATTGAGCGTTACATTTTTCTGCCAGGTTGGTTCCATGGGCGGAGAAGGGTACTGTGTTAATGTTCCATGGAGCCGGGGAGGAGTTGGAGATAATGATTATATTTTTTCTTTTGAGCATATTGTGCTTCCAATAGGTTATCTCTGGCCTAGTTTTCCCCCTTTTCCCTTTTACTCTTCTCTTTTCTAATTTAAATATCATAACAAATCTGTTTATATCTCTTTATTTTTTGTTATTTTATAATATGCCCCTTGATGTCGCCTTTGTAAGGATGTGTATTCATGTACTCACTTTCAGAATTCACTTGATTGCAGCGCGTGAGTTCGCACCTGATTTTACAATCATTTCAGCTGGATTTGATGCTGCAAGGGGCGATCCACTTGGATGTTGTGATGTAAGAGTTTTATTCATCAATTTTTTTTGTGTATGTGTATATATTCCTATGTAACTAATAAAATCTTTTCTTGTAGGTGACTCCTGTTGGTTATGCACAAATGACAAAAATGCTGACTTCTTTATCTAGAGGAAAGTTGCTTGTTATTCTTGAGGGCGGGTTTGTTTTTCACAATTTTTCAAATTTTTTGTTGTTTCTTGATCAAGAATCGTAAAGACGATATATTTATATTTGTATCTTTTACAGCTACAATCTTCGTTCAATATCATCATCAGCTACATCAGTAATCAAGGTTGCTACTCCAAGCATAATCTTATCACAAGTGTTATGTATCTATACTTTTTTCAGCTATAGTTTCCATACATTTAGGGATTTTTAACGATAAATATATTTATTTTTTGTGATGAAGGTTTTGCTTGGAGAACACCCTGAAAGCATGTTGGAAAATGTTGTACCTTCTAAATCTGGACTCCGGACTGTTCTAGATGTTCTGAAGATCCAGAGCAGATTTTGGCCTACTTTAGGACCTATCTTTTCAGATCTGCAATCACGATGGGGATCATATGCTATTCAGAAAATAAGTGAGTTCATTGTTATCTTCTGTCCCATGCCTTACGTTTTATTTTTTATTATTTGAGCTATCAAAAAAGATATTTTTCTAACACTAACTTCTACAAAATGAAGGTCTTTACACAAAATTCTTGATGACCTTTATCACGTATTCGTGATATCTCTTTGCATGATATTCTTGAAAATGATTTGAGGAATCTTTGGTGTTATGTGGAGCGGACCACTTAAAAGTCGGATTTTCATGTCTCTATACTAGCATTGAATGTTAAATTGAAATGAGAGATACTCTGGAAAATTTTCGTGGAATTTGGGTTTGCATTTATGCAATTCTTCATATAGAGTTTCATTTCTGCATCTCATATATTGTTGTGAAATAAGATGTGACGTTGGGTTGTACAAGTGCCAAAATGGGTGGGTCAAACTGGTAACGGGTTTGGGTTGACCAAAACACTTTGTCCAAAAAAAAAATATATTCTATATAACATTGTGCTTTAAAGTTAATTTTAACAATATAGTATTAGAATAATCTAATAATAATAATAAATAGTAATAACAATAATCATATAGTTTTCTTCATAATGGGATTTAGTAGATTATATGCGTTGATACTCTTTGGCTACTTGACCTGCCCGACCCATTTCTGTTAAAATTATATTCCTCATTTGACCATAAAATCATATCAACGCATCATAACAAAATAGGCTTAATTTGTGACATCTAGTCTAATTACTTGATGGGAGGGTATTGAACATGAGATCTCACAAACAAGTTCAAAATTTATGACTTCTGTCTGAATTTATATTCAGGGTGTGGATATTTTTAATTAAAATCTTGATATATTTATATATATATTTTCTAATCTGTCTCTTGCAGAGAAGAAGAAAAAACGCAGATTTGTCGTACCCCTGTGGTGGAAAATGGGACGGAAAAAGTTTCTACATCACACCCTCTCCGAGCAGCTTCGTCTAAACTCAAGAAGGCGTATAGAATCATCACTATGGTTCTAAAAATTCTCCAAGTCACCCTCATTTTGTACTATCTTTTTACATTGAGTATTAGTAGTATCTTTTTTATTTTGAGGGGATTATGGCTAATATTTTAATTTAGAAGATATTATCATGGTTTTTTGTTTTTCTCATCTTTTTGACATCCACAGACAATGATGTTTGACAATCACCACCCATCTCTGTGTCACATTTTGGACCTCACAAAGTTGGAAGAGAAACCACCATTAGATTGCTTTCTATATCTTCCCTGTCCCCTCATCAATCAAGTGCTATTTCACATTTCCAGAGTAAGTTACAACTTCTCATTGCAAATGGTACAAGTCATATTAGCATTATTCTTTTCAGTACAAATCATTGCAAGGGAGAAAGATTGTGAGACTGAAAAAATGTACAACAGTTGGTGAAAATCTTTAACCAACAGAAACAGATCATTAAAAAGTTGCTTTGGCCCTTTTTGTCCCGATGAACCTTTCACAATCCTATTTTTTGTGAAAGAAAAGCTCATCAATTGGACTGCATTGTCAAATGCTAGCACTATGACTAGGATAATTATTGCATAAAAAGGCAAAAAATAAACTTTAACAAAAGATTTAGTGTTTTATTGATGCATTGTTGGTGGTGGAGCCATTGGGTATGCCACCGGCATAACATACGGTGGATGGTGGCTGTGTGGCATCATCACCGGAGTGCCAACTGCCGACGGCATATGGCCAGGAGCAGCAGCAACCGGATGACCCATTGGTGCTCCATACATACCCATACCTGGTGGCATACTTGGTTGATGGGGCCTATGTTTCATGGGTGCACCAACCGTTGATGGGTTTGTACTACCTGATTGACCAGTGATCGGGATTTGATGGGATGACACATCACCATTGTTTACACTTGTAATATCATGAATACTTGTTCGTCTTCTGTCTCTATTCATGGAGTTCAATCTTATGAAGTATTTTTGAGCATGACTAGCAACCTGTGTTGGTGTTCTTGAAATCACATAGTTTCTTGAAATGCTTCTCCAGTCTCCTTTACCAAATTTATCCAATCCCAGCAAAAACAACCTGCATTTGTTCAACATGCATTAGGAGTTGTACCAAGCGCAAACTATAGCATCTTGTTGTCCTTAGTTGCTCTTAAAATATGCTTATGATTAAGTTTACGTCTAGCTCACACACCGACTAAACCTACAAACCCACTATAACTACAACATATGTTACATCTGGAGTTTTCCGTATATTGATGTATGAGTTCTATAGTTCTACACATTGTACACTAAGCAACAAGAGTTGTACTATACTCATATCAACAATAATTGGTTACTGACAATTACATTTCCCAATGGTCATATAAGCCATAACTTGTACTGTCTATACATAAATTCTACAATCATTTCGTACTCATAAACATGGTACTTCTACCATTAATGTAACAATACATGTTCTTGCTGTTATGTTATTTTTAGAGTTATTTATAATTTCGATTTATAGACTGTTGTTAGGCTCTATAAATACTAGTTTTAGAGGTAAATTAGAATGGAAACAGTGAACAGTTTTGGTAGTTACATACCTATGCTCTTCTTCTGTCCATGGAATCCCTTTCCGACGTTCCTGCTCCGCTCTGGAATTCGCTTTTCCGCCACTCTGCCCGGCAGAATCATGACCAAACCCGGAAAACCCGTTACTGTAATTACAAGACGAACGTCGATTTGAATTCAATCCTCCATGGCTGCTGCTATTGTCTTTGGTGGAAGAAGATGATGATTCCTCTCCAAGATACTTGGGAATCGGAATGAGTCCAGCTTCAATGTCATCAACATCTTCAACAAGTAGCTGGTAATGTTGTTTCAACTCAGGAATGGTTTTGGTAGGTACAAGTGAGGCAATTGTATCCCATTGTTCTTTGGAATCCTGATTCCAATGGTTGGCAATGGCATTCTCAAAGGCCTTATCCTCTTCTTTGCTCCATACCTTAGATGATGACATGGTTGTACCTGTAGCTTGAATGGTTGTACCAGAGTGATGTTGGTTGAGGAGAAGAGAGAAAAGGGTGTATGTTGAATAAGGAGAGGAAAAGTGAGGAGGGGTGGTGAAGGATAAGAATTGGGTATCAATTGTATTAATGGAATAGGACCACATTGAAGTTGAAGGGATGGGCTTTTTTGTCATTTTTTATCAAATAATACCTCCAACAGTGGCTGGACCTTTTCTTCACAAAATTCATACTTGTCCACAACTTTCAATTTTTTTATATTATTATTGTTATTGTTTATTTGTTTTTATGAAATTGGTTTTGTTACAAAAGGTTCATCTGCTTTAACATGATGTCCTGAAATTCAATATTTCATGTGGGTGTAAATGAGTTGAGGCGTTTGTAAAATCTCACGTTTGACTTGATAAAAGCTAAAATAGAGGAGATATTAAACGAGCTTGAACCTAAATCAAGACTTAATTATGATAAATGAGCCAAAGCTTTTTATACCGAGCGTAATTAGTCTCAAGAACATATTATCTATGTAAATATAATATTTTTATATTTCTTCTAATATATTTTATAACAAATATTATTTTGTATTACTTTTAAAAAAATTACACGTATAGTGCTTGTGCTTTGATCGTATTATAATTTTGTGAAATGATTGCAAGTTTAATCCTCATCGTTAATGTCTGTTAGTTTTTACGATGTAGGGACTACACTTGCAACATTATCAAACCCCGGGGACCATTTGTGCAATTTTATATGAAATAAAAAAAATAAAATAAATGTTAAAAATATTAAATAAAAGGTTAAAAGTCAAATAAAAACTATAAAAAATAAAAAATTCAAATAGAAGTTAAAAATAATATTTTAAAAATAATATTGAATAAAATTTAAAAGAAATTCAAAACAAAGATTAAAAAATCTAATTAAAGTTATAAAAAGGTGAAAAGAAGCTTAGAAAACAAATAAAGTGAACGGAGATAAAAAAACAAGAAATAAAAGTAACCATTTTATGTGTGTATTTATTGATACTTTTTTATTTGATTTTGTTTTATTATTTTCTATTTTGAAGAAATTTTCACAAATGGTCCATGTGATTTGATAATATTGCAAGTTTAGCCCTCATATCATTAAAAACTAACGAACATTAATGGAGGGTACTAAACATGCAACCATATAATAAATGTTTAGGTAAAGGTAACAATTTTTAAAATCCGTAAAGTAAACTTGTAATATATATGGTCAATAATAACAAGGATTATTCATGCAATTTTCACTTATATTTATGACAAATAATTATATAATATATTATTTTATATGTTTTAAGCTATAATTATAAATAAATCTAAAAATAACTTTATGCATATGTATATAAATAAAAAGTAAATAAATATTAAATATTAAACAAAGGAAGATTAGAAAAAAAATTTAACGAGCCAATACTAGTTTACGCCCTCTAAAGGACTAAATCTAACAACTTTATAATCTCTTACGAGTTCTCATATTGGCCTAATCTTTTTTCCTTTGTTGATTCTTGGGTGTTTTGTCGTGGATGAGAAAATTAAAAACTTTATAAGTATAATCATCGGGTAAATACATTTCCTTCTCTCTAGCATGTCAAAAAGATTAAAATCGTGACATCACTTAGTTTTAAAAATATAAATATGTATTTATAAATGATATCGATCCGGTAATATGATAACAGACAACAATATCTTTATGATTTTTACTTTTGAATTCTCTTTTGAGACTTTTTCTCTATAAACCCAATTTATAAGATTAAGAATACTCAAGAAATAGAATAAAGATTTAATATAAGTTGATCCATTGATAGGTTCCTCGTTATTATTATTATTATTATTATTTAAATCGACCCAATAGTTTGAATTTATGGTAAATTTAGAACTTTAAAAATTTGAGGGGGTAAAGTCAAAACTTTAAAACTTAAGGGTTAAAATTAAAAGTCTGTTTCATCGACCTTAGTGTGTGTGTTTTATATAATTACCTTGAACTTTAGATTCTAAACAAAAAGTATTACTCTAATTTTTTGATATGTTTAATTTAAGCCTAATATCGGGTGTTTTGATTTATCTGTAATATTATTGATTTGTTTTATCAATATGTAAGGATTGGATAACATATATCAGATAAGAAGTGAAAATAAACAACTAAGAATTTTATTTTTTAATCTAAATATGTCGGCGAAGACGACACACATTTATTTAGCAGAAAAATCGTTATATTCTGGTCTCCACTCGTTAGGGACTTGGTCGACTTACTCTTATACCCTATTACAAGTAGATTTGTGTCCTATGTGTTACACGGGTATACAAGTAAAATATTAAATAGTTGGTAACAAAAGTTTATTAATTATAAAATGATATTTTAAGACAAGAATTTATTGAATTTTTGTATGAGTTAGGATTTCAAATAATAAAACGACGATATAAGTATTTAAACTTTTTTTCTAATTTTTTTAAAAGTTGTTTTTTAAATGTTTTGTTTCAAAATAAAGTTTTAAAAAAATGATCAATTTTAAAATTTTTCTTATTATAACTTTAAAGTTTAATTATTTTTGTTTCATAAAAATTAATTTTGTAAAAACACATGTTTTAAAATACTTCGTATTTTAAAAAAGTTTGATATTTTAGAAAAAGTTCTTATTTTATAGAAAGTTATTTATGTACATATTGTGTTTATAGAAAAATCTATTTCTTAATTTATTAAAAGTATTTTTAATATGAAAAAAGAATGAAATAATATGATTAATAGCTAATGTAATTATTTAGTAGGAGAGAGCTCAGGGCAATTTTGCTTTAAGAGGTGTATATTTGTGGCATGTGTCCCAAAAAGTTTTTTTTATTAGTATAGATAAATTATAAATTGTAAAACTATTTTTATACATATAAGATATCTGATTATTAGTTATCCTTTATGTTTACGGGGTTCCATGGGTAACTAGGATCCTTGTTTATAAACTTATGTCTTTAAAATTTACTATCATGATATTATTACCCGGAATCCGAACTCAAACTCACCTAAAAATCGACTTAAAATATCAATATTCAAATATAATTAATAATTCTATACTTTTATTAGTTTAAGTTTGGTTTCAGGAATTCGGCGGGTATCATCTAACATCAACATGTCTTTAAGTTAGTGAAATATTTTATAGTCCAATCCTACTTTAAGAAGTCGGTTTCTTTTTCCATTCACAAAATATCTTAGATTTGTCACTGTTTATAACAACTACATTTGAATAAGACAATAGTTTTTTACACTTCGTCTTAGACCCCAAGATGGTTAGGCAAGCCTATTTATAAAAGTGTGATGAAAGATTAGGGAAGACTTAAACTCAAATGAAACGAAAAATGTAATGGGTAATATAAAAGTAATATCTAATGAAGGTAACTGATTTACGATAATGAAATTAGATGAGAGAAGGCTCAAACTCTAGTATATTTCTCATTGAGATAATAATGTTCATTATATTCACTTAAACTAAAATAAAACATGTACCTAATAACACAAATGCAATGTTTAAACATTGGCATTGACGAATTATTACTAACTTGGTGTTACTAACTTCTAACAACTAACATGTCGTTAAAAGAAATAATAATAACACATATGCAATATTTTAATAAGAGTAATTATCTGATTTATAATAAAAAGAACACCTCTTGTGGAAAAGAATTTTATCATTTTAACTCATTTGTTTAATGAGTTTAAATTTTATATCATTATTATATTTGATTAATATATGATTTGTTAAATAATTCTCATAAAAGTCAAAATTTATTTTAAAACTAAAAATATTATCCAATACATATGACGATTTCTTTAACTAAGCCAAATGTCAAATATCGTGTTTTGATATGTGTTTAACACGTTGTCAGTAATAAGTATTTTAGTTCATTAATAAACAAGGTAGAATAGATATGAAAGACAACAAACTTAAATAGTTTTTAATCCTATTAAATTTGTATAATTTTTTTAAGTTTGGTTAATTAGAAACAACTTAGCATATTACTTATATCAGTTAGGGTTGTATGATATTGGGTGACCCGGTTGACCCGGCTGACTGTGTTCTGACTGGGTCGTGGGTGCTGACCCAGACCTTAAACTAAAACTTGCTGACCCGGAAAGGGGCGCTGCCCCTCGGTCGAACTCCACCTGCGCGACCCCCTCCTCGGTCGCATCCCACGTTCGCAACCCCCTTACAGAAAGGTACTGGCCGTACATGAAGATGACGGGGCGGACGGTGCGGGAGGACGGAGTACGGGAGACGACCATGAAGTAGGTGAGAGGAGAGGGAGAAGACGGTCATGGCGGAGGGGAGGGTCATGGTGGGGAGCTTCAGGCGGAGCCGTGGGTGGGCGAGGACGGAGTACGGGAGGATGTTCACGATGTGGAAGAGGGGATCCATTGGTTCAGTGGGTGGGTGTATGGTGCTTAGGGTTTATGATTTAGGGAAGGAGATGGTTAGGTATGGACTAGAGAGTGTGATGAGGGAGAATATAGAATATTATAGATGTGTTAGGGAAGAAGATGGTTTGCTTTTGACTAGTTTAGTTGGCTTAGTTGGTTTATTTTTCTCGTTCAGCAGAGTCAGTCAGATACTAAATCAAACAGCTAAGTTTCAGTCAGATGCAGACTCAGTCAGAATTCTACCGGGTCAGCTTCTGACTCAGTCAGATCCTACTCAGTCCAGCAGTAATCAAACAACCCTTAGGCGAATGAAACATTATAGATAGATATGGGTTTTTAATAGAGTAAATTACAAAAAAACATCCTTTATGTATGTATTAGTTTATAGATTTGGTCCTTATCTTCGTTAAATACGCCAAACATCCTTTATGTAAGGAGTTTTAACACGTTAGGTCTTTTAACAACCAGCGTTAGATTTTAAGTTAAATAAAAGGATTTTAAGTTAAATGACAAAATTGCCCTTAGTTATACTCTTTATAATTAAAAATATATGTATAAGCCCCAACCATCATTCTTTACCGTCTTCAGTGATACACCGCATAAGAAACAGAGAGAGATTGAGATAATTACAAAAACAATTGATATCCTCAACAAAAGCCAATCAAAACACATCTTGGAAGAAAGGATTAAAGTAAAATGAATCATGGCAAAGCACAAATGCTTGAAACAGTTAAATCGAAGTGAGCAAAAAAACAAAAGAAAATCATCAAGATAAAGAAAAAAATAAATATGAAGCAAGGAATTTTAAACAACTTTGAGTTTTTTTCAATAAGATTCAATCGATCGAGGCACCCCATCCATCTTCATCATTATCTTCTTTCCCTCATCCACTATAAGGGGTGTTCATCTTGAAGGATTTAATTGAGGTGGAGGTGGGTTTTAGGATTCAATTGTTGATTGTTAGCAAGTTGTAATGGTAGAGTGTTTCAGTGTTTGGAATAAGAAGATGAACTAGTTTAAGTTTTTTGGGAGGTGATGAATCAGTTTAGAGGCGATGAAGATGAAGTTTCAGGGGAAGTGGGTTAAGTTCATGGTGATGAAGATGAAGTAGGTTCCCATTGATTTCTTGATGTTTTAATTTTAGTTTTATTAACGAGGGCACTTTTGTCATTTCAAAAATATCTAACAGAAATTTTACATTGTTTAGACTAAAGGACGTAAATTGTTATAATTTTCATATATAAAGGATGTACAACGTAATTACTGAAGATTAAGGACCAAATCTGTAAATTAATACATACATAAATGATGATTTTTGTAATTTACTCTTTTTAGTACAGAAACAAATGATTGGAGATAAAAAATTATATAGCATGCAGATATACTTTATTTCTCATTGAGATAAAAATGTTCATTATATTCACTCAAACTAAAATAAAACATGTAACTAATAGCACAAATTGCCGTTCAAAAAAAAACTAATAACACAAATGTAATGTTCAAACATTGGCATTGGCGAATTATTACTAACTTGGTGTTACTAACTTCTAACAACTAACATGTCGTTAAAAGAAATAATAATAACACATATGCAATATTTTAATAAGAGTAATTATCTGATTTATAATAAAAAGAACACCTCTTGTGGAAAAGAATTTTATCAGTTTAACTCATTTGTTTAACGAGTTGAAATTTTATTTTGATTAATATATAATTTGTTAAATAATTCTCATAAAAGTCAAAATTTATTTTAAAACTACAAATATTATCCAACACATATGACGATT
The DNA here is from genome assembly GCA_025215565.1 of Flaveria ramosissima. Taxonomy (NCBI): domain Eukaryota; kingdom Viridiplantae; phylum Streptophyta; class Magnoliopsida; order Asterales; family Asteraceae; genus Flaveria; species Flaveria ramosissima. Next base: position 87,251,973 of record CM046035.1, read on the forward strand.
TCTTTAACTAAGCCAAATGTCAAATATCGTGTTTTGATATCTTTTTAACACGTTGCCAGTAATAAGTATTATAGTTCATTAATAAATAAAGGGGGTAGAATATGAAAGATGACAAACTTAAATAGTTTTTAATCCTATTAAATTTGTATACTTTTTTTGAGTTTGGTTTATTAGAAACGACTTAGTATATTACTTATATCAGTTAGCGGATGAAACATTATAGATATGGGTTTTTAATACGGAAACAAATGATTGGAGATAAAAAAAAATATAGCATGCAGATACATTTTTTTAATATATTCGTAGACATAGATATATGTATGACTAAGAATTTTCTTACAGAAATTTATAAATACCCTCATGTGCCTTGATTGGTTTATGTATAACGAATGTGTGGCACAAAAAATATTATTTTAATAAAAACATGGTTAACTTAAAATAAAATTTATCTATCAATCACCTTTAAACATTATTATTATTGTGACTTCAACAAGACTATATATAGTGACTAGCAATAATTTGAAATCGACTTGTATAACGTTATTGTCTCCGAAACTCTAAAATAAAGCATTTTTACTAAAACATATTTTATTTTTTAAATCCACGAAAGTTCCTTTCATGTGTAATGTTTCTTATTCTTTTATTTAGTTAAAAATGTAGATAATAATAAATGCTTTTGTGACTCATAACATTTGTGCTCATTCTAAGAGCTTTAGATTTGATTTGTTTTTTTTAATGTGTAATACAAGTTTAGATTGAGTATATATATCTCTTTGTTTCAATTTCAAGTTAAAATAATGTGTGTTAATTTTGCCTTTGTATGAGCTTCAGATTTGATTTGTGATTGTCTGTGTATTACATTATTGTAATCATTATTTCTCTCTAAATAATAATTGCATTCACTTGGAATTTGCATATCCAGATAAAAGATGTATAATGTGTTTAGGTTGATTATGTGATTTAAATAACATTTAAATGCGTAATTGGTAGTAGCTTGATCTATGTGCGAGTCTTGAGGATGCAGCTAAGTTACTACCCATATGTTATATGAAATGTCTTGTATACATATAACTTAGCATATAATGTCTTGTACACATATAACTTTGCATGTAATGTGCATATAATTTTTAACTATTTGATTGCGTATACATGTACATACTATGTTTATTATATAGTTAAAGATTTTAGAAAAAAATATAATTTATTAAAACGATTTGAAAACACCGGTAGTGTCTGTAAGTTTGAGCTCCCATTAGCTCATATTTTTTTTTATCATCAATTTATACCATTTAAAAAGATATTTATAGCTTTTTAGCTAGCTTGAAATATTTGATCATCGTATATTTGAATGGCAGTCACCATCTTATTTATACCTCGAATCTTCCAAAGCTTTACAAATGAACTAATTGACGTTCTACACTATAAAGCCATCTCACTCGAGTAGTTACTAGTGGCTAGCTTTACAGACACGTCCTTCAATTTTAATAGATGTTATGTTCTCTACTTCAAATATATTATAAGACATTTACAAGATTCTTAAAACCTTGTTTTTAACATTTTGAGTCATTGCTTTAATATTTCATTGATTCCCTAAATATCAAAAATATTACATAAGATATGATGTGATATTCATGTAGAATAATATGAACTTTATAGATACTCTGCATTAGCTTCATAACTGAATAATTAAAAGTCGTACAAACTATGTACGTATAGATAATTATTTATATGGTATATATTTATAATTACAATAAAACATCAAATATTACCTTCTAATAGTTACATATTGTACCAAATATATTACACAATAATATTTTTTATATCTTTTATCTAAAAAGTCCATTCCACCTTAAGATGAGAAAATAACATTAAAGTGTTGTTACGTTGACTAGCTAGGTTTGTTTCTCATAACATGTTAAAACTATGTAAATGTTCATGTATTGGTTATGTTTTTGCACATGTATATATCATTGTACGTACGTTGTCCTATTTGGACGAGCATTCATCCTAACTAGAACTTACATTGATAATCATCATTCGATGACACTCGAATCATAACTCAAATATTGGCACCTTGATTCAAATACTTGTACATCTTCATAGTGATAATCTTATGCTAGAAGTCGTTGAGCATGACACAAACATCTTCATAATTAACCATTTATTAAGTATATTTTAAGTATCATTTATAAGTGATAGATATTTATATTCTAATAACATGTTGAATTATAATTAAAAACGGATAAAGCCAGTAAGTCATTATCACAATCAACTCATCTCAAATATGTGTTTTTACAAAGTGTAAAAGTATGAGGCTTGAAAGTATGAAAAGGTTGGGCTTGATGCCCTTATAGAGATTAGATTTAGGTGTAGAATTAATGATGATATTGAAACATAAATTTTATGAAGACCAAAATATCAAGAAAATTATATGGTATTGCAAATGACTTTACAAAATAAATGCTACCGGCCTTTGTCATTTATGTTTATTGTTGGTATTCAAAACATGGATTGTGGTTCATGTTTAAACTTAAATATGTCCATTTACTCTCCAAGAAAGAGACGTTACATTAAAATATCTAAACTTATAGGCTACCATACAATGATAAGTCACTTAAACTAGCAAATCACCATAAAGTCATGGGTTCAAATCCCTCTTTCTGTGTGTTTCCTTTAGATAACAATATAACTTATATAAACAAGTACAAGTATCTAATAAAATAGAAGATAATGACAATAACATGATATATTTGTATATGTCAAGTAAGGAGAAAAGAAGAGACATAACAAATGAAAACAAGTTGCTAAACAGAAATCGAGTATGTTACAAACAAATTGTTTAACCTAGAAAGCGATTTCAAGAAAATCATCATCAGAACGCAACTACTTTTAAAACAAAATTTTGTTAGCTTTGAGTATCTTGACTACTATTATATATGATAGTAATAATATGGGTAAAGTTATAGTAAAAATAATATTTAATCTAAAAAGTTTAAAAAGAATTGTAAACTTGACACGTGTTCTTTTATTGTTTTAAAAAGGATGACACTTTTGTCATTGTGACAACACGTCAGCTCATTGTGCCTTATGCGTTCATTGTGTTATATATTTACATCATTTGTTATATGTATTCAACATTTGTTTTACGTGTTAGATCATTTTGTGTTATTGTTATCATTATTTCTATAGATTGTATAAACTTGTTATTTATCATATACTTTATAATTAGAAGTATACAATAATATATTTCAGTAATGTATTTTTCAAAACTTATAGTATTGAAGATAGCACTATGAGTTATTTTTGTTATTGTTTTTCATAGATTATAAAAGCTTGATTGTTGTTATCTATCATGAATAATATTTGACTATCTATAAGCTGCGACTTATCTGATCTTGTTATTAGCAAACTATATATCGGTTCGATGAGTTATTGGTAATGGGTTCTCAGAGACATAAAAATAACATAAACAATGAACTAACAAAATATGGTATAGACGTATTTACACCTTATTATCAAACATTCATTCAAGGTCACCTACTCACCACAAGATGCAATTTACCAGATACTATTATTGGCATGGTATTGATGGTCAGGTGAGTATACTAGTAAAGGGTTCTTATGAAAAAAAAACATTGACAATTGACTAACCAAACAGCATCTTACATACATCCTTACACTCTGTCTACCAAAACCAGCAACGATATATGGTCCAACTAAAAATTCTCTCAGTCAACTATGCACACCTAGGATTATATAACTAAGGTGAGGGCTAACTATTTTTCAAAAAATATTTACGATATAAAGTAAACTTTTTCTTGTGAATATCACAGTTAATAGTTATGCACCATATACTGGCAGGCGTACTTCGATGATAACACGACAAATAGGGCATCTTTGACATTTGTCACTGCAAATACTGTGTACAGAGAGCGCATCAAAGTTAATATAACAATTTAGAGAGAGCAGATATATTTTTTCACCATAACATATACGAAAGATAAGTACCTGCAAAGGATATGATGCCTACAAGGGAGTAACACCATGTTTATTTCCCTTTCAAAGCAAATCCTACATAAGATTTTCTCCTGAAGTTTGCATATAAAGATCAGATTATAACTTAGGAGGTATAAAATCATTATCCAAAATAATACTACCATTTTATACACAGTGAATGCACGAGTTCAAGAAGGGTGATTATATTATGTAAAAAATGAATAAATGATAGAAACCAGAATCAAGATTCATATAATCTTACATTTTGAAGTCTCTCATAGTTTTGTTGGCTGGAGTTTGTGATTTCTGTTTGCTCATTAAGAGCTGCTTGAAGCTTCCAAACCTTAAAAGGAAGAGTCATAAGTCTCATAAGACATTTTTAACCAAATTATTTATAAAGTTGGCAAATTGAGAAAGGGATATGCAACAAGCACCTCCTCAGTTAGATCCTTCTTGGGCAACCTCTTCACTATTTCAGGTGGGTAACTAGAAAACGTGTTGTATCTGAGATTCACATGCAGTATAATTAGAGAGAAAGTATACTGGTAATTATAAAAAAAGGATAAAGAAAATGAACTTGCCCAGAAGACCCATTGTAGTAAATCCGTGCTTGTTCTTCCCGGCTTCTTTCCTCAGTTGACCACCAGCCAAGCAGCCTACATAGTAAAACAATAACTGTACAAATTAATAATGGAGGGTGGCAAAATAGGCAGGTCAGGCAGGTGGGAAATGGGTCAAAACTCAAACAGGTTAGCTGACTTGGGAATGCTTTTCTTTATAAATTTAGGAGGTTTTATGCAGTTGAATATTGGATGCCTTTGGACCAACCTCCTTTTAGTTGGATCTTTTTGGCTTAACCCATATGAGATAAAACATAACCCCAGTCAACAACTTTATGAGTAAATGGGTCAGTTACCTGGAGCCATGTAGCAAAAAACCAAAAGAATCACGCGCTCTAGCAGCATATGTAAAGTATATTCCTGTACCAGCCCCAGTACGTAGAAAAATGACAACTTTCTCAATCAAACTAGATGCTGCAAAAAGTACTCCTAATCCTTGCACTAAAAGTATGGGAGAGAAGACAACAGGAAGAGGGATAAATCTAGCAGCAGCAGGTTTTCCCTGCAACTCGAAGTAATTATTGACAAAATGTTTTAGAAGAGTGTGATAACACATTCTAATGAACGCTAAAACTAGAGGTGAAAAATGAGCATGTTGGATGATTGGGAAGGGGCAACCTTGAAATACCTTTTATTACTCTCTTACATAACAGGATTTAAGACGTCAAAACATATATACACATTATGCGCATTTTGACCTGTTTACCGTTTGACCCATTTGATCGTTATCATTGTAGTTTTTTTCATGGTTTACAAGTTTGTCCTGTGTTCAATAAAATAAGACCCAAACTTCAACGGTTGAAATGTCAAAAAAATCAGAGGGGTGATCAAAATTTGCAATTGTAGTAGTTGGTTCCTTGTTACAAACAAACAATTAATTTTGGACAAAAGAACACATTACTTGGCAAGTTTTCTATTTCATTTTCAGAAAGATAATGGTTCATTTTCAATAAAAAGCCAGATATGATGCTTTAAACTGTAACTAAAGTGAAATTTAAATATACCTCCAAGCGCATACAAAGGAGGATTTGAAAAACGATGATGGGAATTTTCATAACATGGCCACCTATGTCTTGTAGACCGCACATCCTATTCTCAGAGATATCCTCTGTAGATTCCACTACACCACTGTTCCAATCAAGATATCTAATAGCATTGGATGATGAGCTTGCTACAGGTATTTGAGAATTACTATGAATCACTGGATTAGACCACTTTGTGCAAACAAGAAACGCGAAGCACTCTGCAATTCTGTAAAACATGAATTTGAACATGTTAGAATAGCTCAAATGTATTAGATGCAAAGATGGAAAGTCATTGAAAAATAAAACCAACTATACCCGAAATTTATGAGCAAGTCCCACCAGCCTAAAGAATTTATGTCACCTGCTAACTGGAAGTGATTAGAAGCAAATATCGACTGAATATAGAATTTGCACAAGTATAATGGTTATGATTATAAAGTAAGTTTACAAACAAATGTTGTGAGTGCTTGCTAGTTCATGCTGAAAAAAATTCATTAAGATCACACACTTCTTTACTTCTTCACTTATTTATTTAAAACACAAATAATAAATGATGATAATTGACATGGCAAATATACATTTCAGGTCTTTTTACCCATTTGGCCTGTTTCCTCTTTAGTTGAATCTTTAACCCATACTAATTTGACCAATTAACCAGACCCGCCAAAGACAAAAAACACACACACACAAAAGGCAAATCGACCCATTTGTATGTAAATCTGTAGAAATTAGCACCTCTAAGGGATTTCATACACCAAATATTTACGATAGTCTTTTAAGGAGGACATTACCAGATAGCTTTAAAAGGGTGAACATGGTACCAGCAACAAAGAAAACCATGGAAATAGCAACCCAAAAATGCTGAAAATATAGAAAAACCATTTAGCAGTGGTTATTTCATCATGTTAAGAAAGTGAATGGATAAATGAAAATCTCTCTCCAAATCCAAATATATGTAACAACAGTTTAGGCATCCATGTTTATATTTCAATGAACTAAACTCACCGGAAGTGTCTCCCATATTGCAACATCACTCAAGATTTCATCATCTCCTGGCAGTAAAGCTTTGCACATTCTGCACATCATAAAAAACCAGAGTACAAGGTGTTGCCATTAGCAAGATTGGATAGTTGCTAACCAGTAAAGCCAGAGTAATTATTAAAGGTAAAAGAATGATCACCTGAAATTGTCAATAAGAATAGTTAATTCAAATGCCAACAATGGAAGAAAGACAATCTTCAAGCTTACAGTGGGAGTTTTCTTAACTGAGTGAATGAAATCAAAGCCGTTTCAGAAGTGTGAACAAACAAGATTAAAGAAAAGAACTTTTGTATCACTAAATTTAGCTTGAGCTAAGCAGATTGCCATATTTATGAAGTAATGCAACAATCAATAAATCACCATACCATATATGCTCTCCAGAAAGACACAAAGAAGCACTTCAAACGCAACAAGCAAAGGTAACGCAACAATCGCATGAGATGGTGCCAACTATGCAAAAGGAAAAGAGAACTATAAAATTGGGGAAAACTTTATTATTCAACTAATTCACATATATCCCAAGATTACCCATGTTATCCCCTTAAAAGTTTCAAAATACAAAAATATAAAATAATATAATACAAGAAAAAAGCCCACATGACGCCCATGGGAAACTGATGGTGCAGGTAAAGAAAACCTTCCTCGGGCAACAAGTGCATGAAATAAGAAAAGTGGGAAGAATATGATCCTGCATAATCAAGAAAATATGAAATTACACTCAGAAAAAGAACTAAGGTATGAACGGATAATGATATAACAAATTATCAAAGTTCCAGTTAACATATGTCCAACTTGTTGATGTTAAATGCTTATCATTGTTTCTAATGTTGAAAGAGTGAAGAAGGCATATTAAGTATCAACAGAGTATTCATAACTAAATAATTGCCTTTGTGAGGGGCAGTCCTTAATCTTGATAACAAAGCATACTTAATGCAGCCCTTAACCCTTGTAATGTATCAAATTCCACTCTAACTAGACAGAATGCAATCGATAGTTTGATACTAGTAAGAATTATAACATATGACTTGGTAATCTTATTCGTTATATCATCCAATTGATAAACTCATCAACCTCAAACAAACATTTTATATATTCTGCAAACTCAAATTACGCCCAACTTTTGACAGGGGTTAATTCAGTTTCAAATAATCAAACCCACAACATTACGCCCAAAAACGAATGCAATTATGACCCCATAACAGCGTATAAAACAGAAATCATGTAACATATAAACGAAGTAACGAAAACCATAAACATACCACCATGAGTAAAATACGAGGTGATCGATTTTTAGAAGGAGCAAAAGCGTGAAGCAAAAGAGTAAAGTATGAGCAGCGAAAGCCTGTGAGGACTTTACGATTGTGTTCCAGCTCATTTCTTACAACACTTATAAGCACACAAAACCCTAAATTATTGATGCTTATTCGCACATCGTGTAAAGAAGACACCGATTACGATCTGCAGAAACCCCAATTTCAGTTCTCAAGAGCAAATTTTCTTTGTTTTAGCGGTGTGTGACTGTGTGATAAAGAGTTGTTTGCCTTTGCCCACAAGTTGAGTAGTGCAAAAAGATTTTTTGAAAAGGATGGCTGCCTATATGCCCACATGTAAATTTTTTTATTGTTATATGTTTATAATAAATAACTAAATTAATAAAAAATAATTAGAACCAATCTTAACGAGAAAATCTTAAAACCGAAACATTAACTATAGGATTACTGGATTAGCATGCTTGTCAATAGTTGGAGAGAGTGATCATATATGTTAGAATAAACTAGTTTTATACCGGTATGTAAATTGTTGATCAAATTTACTTTCATTTGCATGGGAGACTTTAATTTCATATCTTACTTGAATTATATATTTTATCACGCGCTAATCTACCGTTATAGATCACACTTCATCCATGCTATTGCATTTTTTTACGAGATAAGATTAAAGATGTTTTTGATCATTAATTTGGAAAGATGCAAATATAGTTCGTGATTAAAAAATTAACTTATACGATTGTGAAGTTAGCCGCTTCAAAAAGCATGGGCAAGGCTTTGACGCACTCATAATTGCATACCGACTAATGCTATTAATAATCTCAAGTATAAATGTAGATAAATTCAAAAGCACATGTGCAAGCAGAGTCGATTCATATTCAGGATTTTTAAATATCTTGAAATGTATATGGTAAAGTAATAATATAATTTCCACGTATGCTAGTTCTTGATTGACACATCACATATTAACATATTAATAACCGTTCACTTCTTACAACTTGAAGTACAAACATTTACTCACCTTCTGCTTATTATTATTATTTTTACCTCCTTTTTACTCTCTATATATAAAAAGCGGCAACAATTATAAAGAAAGTGATATCATGTGGTTAAGCGCGTGTCACTTCACTTGAGGGCACCAACACATGTTCAACATCAAACACTCCCCCAGCCCACCCATCACAAAAAAAACTAAAACCGGTTTTTAGTTTTTTTTAACCTGTTAATTTTTTCAGTTAAATACAATTAAAGTGATTTTTTTAAACGACGTATTAAAATTTTTAAAGTTAATTTATTTTCCTATTTAAACTTTTTTAGTGTCATTTATATTTTAATGTTTTGTTTATTTATATAAGGTTTTAGATGTTAACAATACCCTAGTTTATACCCTAAATAGCTAGGTTAGAAAACCATATATTACATGGGTAGAGAAATTCAACATATTAAAATTATTAGGCTTTATTAATATTCTGTATGTTATATGTCATTAACAATTAATGAAATAATAAATTATTTAAAAAATTATAAATTACAAATAATAAATATATAAAATAATATTTTAAGATAAGATATAATAGAAATGTTATAATTTAGTATGTTTTAATAATTTACTAAAATAAAAAGATTTATAATTTTGTATTTATATTTATTTAGTTTACTTATTTAAAATCAATATCATATAATAGAAAATAAAATCAGGAAACAAAAGTTTAGATTTTATGAGAAGCCGGCACTCCAAAAGCTTCTTTTATTAGATAGTATTGATATTAATCTAATATACTCAACATTAATATATGCTACCAATTAGTCAAAACTAAGTTTACATCTATTCGAATAACCTGTGGCTTTGTTGTGTCCTCTACATTCGCTTCGGCCTCCGCTTTTGACTCCTCTACCACACAAAGATTTTGATCCCCAGTTTAGTGAGTCGTGAAAGCAGTGAGACTCGGTTGACAAGCTCATTGGCAAGACCGGAGGGGCTAGGTCGGAAATCAGGGCGGTTGCACTTTAATCTTCATTTAAAGAAAGTTTGAAAAAAACTCGTTTGAAATCGACTCGTGACCAGCTCGGATCGGGTTCTTTAAAATTTGAGGCCCCTTGGTTTGGCTTTATTTACGAATTAAGTAACTCATAAAATAGTGATAAAAAAACAACTTTTTTATCCCTCCTTGATCATCAACTGCGCTTTTGAAACCCTAATTAAGAACTTCCCTTAATAGAAAACCCCGTATGAACCTACAAACAGACGCATCTTGATTGTTATATTCAGGGACATAGCCATGTTCTTGTATAGTAGAATTCTGTCCTGCTGAGAATGTAATTAAGAGATTACAGCATGTTCGTCTTCAAAGTGTCTTCTGGATGAAAAAAGTGAACGTACTATAGTTCACTGAGGTTGAAAATCTTGATATCTTTCTGTTCACAAATATTTATTAGTGATTACCCTTAATTCTCTTCACGTTTGTTTACGAGATCTGTAGATCTCAATTCTTTGGCCCTAAATTTCGAAATTTCTTTCTTTGTTCTTCTACATCTAATCCCATGTTTCTTATGAGTTTGACGAGATTATCAGAACACAAAGTGGAGATCGATGTTAATATGAATCCATACTCTAGATTGAATTATTACGATTCTGGGGTAAGATTTGATATAACTTTTAGTATGTGCCCTAAAATTCCAACAGTTACAGCTTTTTATTGTCATTTTTCTTGACAAAATATTATCGATCCATAAATCTTGCTGTGGTTTCTGTTACCTTATCTGTAACAGTTAATGTTGGTCTCAGAAGATATTGAACTTCATGTTATTATGCAATTGTAGATTGTTTTATGTACTACTTGTTCTTGTGCCAACAGTTCTTGATCTTGAAGGTATTGTTCATATATACTCTTGTAATATTAAGTTTCCTGCAGTACTCAATCATTCTTTGCTGTTATTTCACAGCTCTACTTCATGTATAATTGGCCATTTCAAATTTTAATCTTTCTTACAGATTTGTTCTTGTGATGTGTTATATATTTTGGTTAGGAGATTATATTGCGCAATAGGTTTCGAGATTGCCGGAAGCAAGCTTACTAATTAAGCCGGTGTTTGTGATCAGTGGGGATAGTTAGTTGTTAATATGATATGTTTAATTAATCAAATAATTCCCTACACAGACATGTTGGTTGGTGTTTGATTGGGTGCAATTTAGCCTTATCAAACACAAGATTATCTAGTTATCTTTATTCTAGTTATCATATGTATAACTTGTGTCATCTGATACTTAGTTTGATGTGCTAGCTGTTAGTTTCGCATGCAAGATTTGTTCGCTAGCTAGTTTCGTTTATTTTTTTTTTTTGTATATAAACAACTTTGTAAGATTACTTCATGTTATAAAATTCAAATCAGAAAAGTAAACCCTAAGATTATTTCAAGTTATCAACATCAAATCAGGAAATTTTCCCCGATCTCTTGATCTCTCTCAGTTTACATGCTGGTGTTCCTTCTTAATTAATTGACAGTTAGGAACATGTTAAACCACAAAAAATAATAGTTCATTGTGCTATATGTTAACCCTAATTAATAGGTCAATTATTCAGCGTCCTTTTGTTTATGCATATCTAGCTTTGGAGAAAATCTTAATAACATGATAATAAACCCTGTTATATACATATAATACACACACGTCCACGCACGCACAAAATGTTCATATGTAATTCCTAAATACAAAACCTAGATCTATATTTAGTCATACCCAAGTACATAAGAGTTTTTTTGGCAAAAAATGATCAAATTTAGCAATAAATAGTAGATAATGTGTTGAGTTGTTTGCAAGTAAGAACAAGAGAGCATGGTATGCATATACTTGGTTGTTTCGGGAGTAAGTAGGTACACTCAAAAGGGGCATGCTGCTGTATAGTAGCTAATAAAGTAAATTGAAAAGAAAGCACTAATTATTAGGGTTCTATATGTTCAATTCATTATCTCGTTGTCATCCACCGGCATGGTACATTAATAATAAGTAGCGTGGGCCCTCTTCTTTTTACTCAATCATTTCCCTAGCTAATACTACTCACATATGGACATAGTAAGTAAGTGGTCATTATTCGAGTACAAAGAGATGTGAGCATAACCTAGGGTTTGGTATACAAGCCAGTCGGCATGTTAATATGGAAAATGATACTTCTAACGAACCTTATAAGAACACGAGTAATGTGACATAAAGATTACAAGTTCGAGTTAGGAAAACAAATTCATACACAAATATATGTAAGAATATGTATTTATATAAGATGTAAAGTGACCCAGCCAACACGAGTAATGTGACATAAAGATTACGTGTTCGCGTATTGAGTTTGCTTTATGCTTTTTTGTCTCACAATTGTGATTGATAATATTATTTTAATTTGTTCCGAAAAATATTTTTAGCAACAAATTACATAAGAATATAATGAACTTTACTATCATGACACGTAGTAAACTTGTAAACTTATATATATTTGATGTAAAAAAACAAGGGGATGTCAATAGGGTTGTGACCCATTGCGGGATTTTATGAATTCTAAGGATTTAGACAATTGTCAATGTGTTTAAGTATGAAATGAAAGTGTAGTGATTTCTAGATAATTCGCTACCACAAGTATGGGAATTTAACTTTTATAACCGTGAATCCGTCGGTCAATGTAGTTGACTCTCATCTTTTACGCACACCTGAGCCACTTGTCACCTCCCTCTTGATCAGTTAGCATGCCACATCAACGGAATCTAGAGTTTGCTTGCAACAAGAGAGGGTGCAAACTCAAAAACATCATAATCCGCTACCTCAAATATCAGATTATCTTGAAACCACTAAAATCTCATAAGCGTTTGATAGCAAGTTCAAATTGAGGTGTCTCTTTCACAAAGCTCCCTTCACTTACACATAAAGTTAACATACACTATATATACATAGTGATAGCCTTTCATAGGGTAGACTAAAATGATGCATCATTCCAACTGCAATATTGGCAACACCTCTTTCTCTACTATTTACCAACAAAGCATGACTTCTTTCAGCTACTACAACCATGTAACCTCAAATCCTAAGACTACTAATATGCAGTCCACCATGGAGAAATCTAGCTACAACAATGGGCAATTTCATGCCACTGATGCTGGAGATCCCTTCAACAGTCATGTGAATCTTCAAACTAACTGTTTAACACGCAAGAAATCATCGAAAAAAGATCGTCACAGCAAGATCAACACCGCTCGAGGCCCGAGGGACCGACGAATGAGACTGTCCATTGATGTTGCAAAAAAGTTCTTTAAGTTGCAAGATATGCTAGGGTTTGATAAGGCTAGCAATACTGTTGAGTGGCTGCTTATGAAGTCAAAACATGCTATTCGAGATCTCCAACCCCAACAGTTGAATCAGAGCTGCAGCCTCAAGGGTGCATTAAGCAGTTCATCTTCTGCTTCAGAGTGTGAAGTTATGTCTTTGATTGATCACTCTTTAGCTAAAGAAACAAGAGCAAAAGCAAGGGCAAGAGCAAGGAAGAGAGCAAATGAAAAGAGGAATATCAAATTTGGATGTGATGGTGATGGTGATGGTGAAGGCAGTGATCAATGTGCAAATCTTGGAGCGGGTTTGGATAAGGTTGTGGACCGAACTACAAATCGATTAGAACCATCGATCCCCTTTGGAGTTCAGTTAACCAATGGAGCCGAGTACCCGAGCTCTCATTTTCAGTTTAAGCAAGGGGTTGTTGATGATAATTCATCCATGATCTCAAGCAATTGGAGCCCTCATTTTCAGTTTAAGCAAGGGGTTGTTGATGATAATGCATCCATGATCTCAAGCAATTGGAGCCCATACTTCTTGTTCAATTATCAGAATACTTTGGGACCTTCTCAAGAGGTAATAATCTAATTTAATTTAAGTTCATATATATTTCCTAGCTAAATGACTGTATCAAGATAAGGTCACTCATAATGTAGGTATTAACAATAAATGATATATGTATATCATTGATAGTACGTATGCAATGTAAATTTGTACCTAATTAAGCTGATATGTTTATATTGCTTGCAGCATCAGTTCAGTGATTTTGAGATTCTTGGTAAACCATGGGATCTAGGCATCAACAATTAGGTCAGTTCTGCTTCATATTATTACCATTACAATGCTTGAGGTTTCTGGTTGTAAGATTCATATATCCATTTAATTATTGAGGTAATAAGGTTAATTACCATACATTGATTCTTGTGGCTGAATGATTATTATTTGATAAGCAGTGTTGTCATAGTGTGTATTCAAGTTTATTTTTTCTGAGGTCATTGTGATCCTCGATCCATATATGTCCTTGTATCGAATTATGTATATTTGAGAGTAAAATAAAAAACTCTTTTATATGAAGCATACGAAATTGTTCTCTTTCTTGTAACCTAAACATTATAACAGATAATCTAATATTCTTTCTCTTCTGTCATTTTTCTTACCTCTTACATCAACATAATGTGCACCATTCTTGAACCCATTTCAAGAAACTAGGGCTATTGGGACAAGACGTATGGCGACAACACTGTGTTGTTGCCATAGATAGGTTTATGGCGATGACAAGTCGTGACCACAATGTTCACATTATTGCGTCTATAGTGACGTCTCATTTTCTTTCTAGACATCTTGACAAAGATTACAAGTGTCTTTTATCACTATAATGGCTTTTATCACCATAATGGCTTCTACAATGACGACAATCATTTTAGATTGAATTGTTATATTATATATGTTTGCACATAATGTGTTGTGTTTGTATTTTTTCGGTGAGAAAAATAGCAAGAATTGTTATATTTACTGTTGTTTGATTTGAATTGTAGTCTGTAAAACTCATTTTTCTTTATTTTTGAGTTAATTCTAAAAATCAATGATAGACTTTTGAATATGTGCATCAATACTCATTACATGGCGAATTAAAGAGCTGGGGCACCATTGTGATGGATTAGACAACTGTTATGCATATACGTGCATCAAGCTAATAACCACACTAACTCGATCATAAAAAGTTAGACACAACATTGCAATAGGATAGACATATGCACTATTGTAGTTGGATGTAGTGTTATACATGTGTATCAGGCTAATTATATACATATGCATCAATACTAATTACAATATACATAAATCAAACATCAAAAGTACGACATACCATTGTAGTTAGTTTTTCATGAATATGCATCAACCCGTAACGGTAGTCCATCAACTCTTAACAGTAGTGCATCAAATCTATAAATGTTTGACGCAGCTTATATATATCCGAGGTGTTACACATTTATCCTGCATGGTATCAAGGTTTATACAATTCTTAGGTTTAACTTATAAAATAAATCAATGGCTCCATATAACCAATAAAACATTAGGTATTAAGGTTTATATACTCCTGGTTCTTAATTAACTTACACAATTTTTTATCTTTAAGTTCAGTGACCGCCTATATATGTCTTCTATGTTCCTTACTTTCTTATTTATATACAACTAGCTTTAGTAAACCCGTGTATTGCACGGGTTAAATGAATAAAATATTAAATATAATAAAATTTTACTTAATTATAAAACGATCTTATAAGATAAGATATAATTCAAATTACGTAGGAGTAAAAATTATATGTAATAAAACAATGATATCAATTTTTTAAAAAAAATTCAAATAAAAAAAATCAAACAATTTGTTTAAAAAATTGTCGTTTTTATAAATTTTCTTATTATAACTCTCATTTTTAATTATTTTTGGTTTATTAATAAATCACTTTTTAAAAACACTAAATTTAAAATATTTCATATTTTTAAATAAGTTTGATGTTTAGAAAAAAGTTTTATTTTATAAAAAATTTATGTCTTTAGAAATAAAATTAATCAAAATATATCTTTCTTAATTCATTAGAAAGCCATTTTTAATCTAAAAAGACTTAAATAATATTATTTGTAATTAAGGTAATTATTTAATAGGAGAGAGAAACAGAAAAATTTTTATGATAATGAATATGGTGTTGACACGTGTCCTCAATAAATACCTTTTTATTAGAGTAGAAAGATTATCATGTTATCAAATTGAAAGAAAATTTTGGACAGCCGTCTTGATTCTCACTACATTATGCTTTGCGTTTTGATTCTCTTCTTCAACAATTAATAAACAACTTTAAATTTACATGAGAAACATGCACGTTGTACGTACCTGCCTATTATTATAAAAAATTATCATTCCTAATCAATTAAACTTTAAAAGTACGTAGCTCTTTTAGGTTATTATATACAATATATTTGAGGTAGATCAAGTACGTAGATCAGCCACCAACATATGTTTGTTTGTTTGTTTATTTTGAGGTCTCTTTGCAAGAGGCAAACATTTCACTGTCGGTTCAAGTAAGTGAATATTTTAAAAGGGATTGCCTTGAAGGTTATATGAAATTATGAATCAACTTAAAGTACTCGCTTGATCGTTTCTATGACTTGTTTAATGGATGATGAATCGATCGGGATGTTATTATAATCAAAATGTCTTGTAAGATTCTTCTACATATCTTGGTACGTACTTTGCAATTGGAGAAATGGCTCGACAGGATTGTTGGAATTTGATGTAATTGTGTCTTCTTTCATTTGGGATCGACACTTTAGGGGATAAGATATGTGCCATCATCCCGTCGTATATCACGGACAATATGAGATTGTCATCATATACCTTTATAGAATTGTGCTTTTACAACTACTTGAAAGTGATATTAAAACACAAAAGCATATATATTACATGGATTGGTGGAAAACAAGAAGCAAAAAGAGAGAGATTTAGTCATTTGAAGCGAGAATGATACAATATTAATATATTAGACATAGAAAACCTAGTCAAAACAACTTTTTGATACATAATTATGTGTATAAAGCTATATGTGATGTGCTACATAAGGTTACATGAATCACTAGTGTTGCCCTTATGATGGAGGGATCATATCAATTAAGCCATTTTTTCATGTTTTCTTTCGAAATTTTCTAACTGTTGTATTAAGAGGCAACTTCATATAGTAGTAATCAAGTCTTTTAAGTGTTTTATATAATCATTCAGCTTTTTTAGTCGTTTAAATTATTAAGCTTTTATTATATGTTCTAATATATAATCAATCTGTCACCGTAAATCAAATTATTATTAGTACGAAACCAATGTCATTTACACCTGAAATAGATGATATACGAGGCTAATAACTAGATATAAAGGTTTCAAACCGTAGATGAACTGAGAAGATGCATGTTGATCATCAAACATGAACTTGATCGATCAGTATGGCGTCTCCATTGATCCAATAATCTCGGTGTACCGCCATACCCTCTCCTATCAATCAAGAGCATATGTCCGTTGAGAAATCCAAACAAAGAAGCGCATATGAGAATCTTTAGAGTATCTGTATCAATAAAAATTTAAAGCTTAGCCTACTAGTTAGATGAGCTACCCTAGCCCATCACAACTACAAAGCATCGTTACAAATCCAGCCCAAACATAAAATTACATGCAAAATAAATAATGGAATATTATAACAAATACTAAAAAATAATATATTTGACATGGAATTGAATTCTTATATATTTTTTACTATATGCAACTTTTACTTTAATTAGTTGTTTGTGATGAAAATATATATGATATCCCGGTTAAATTAATTGATGGTATACACAAGCATCAACCCGGGAGCTAGGTATAAGTTGTTAATTGCATCATGGATGAATTTTGAACTGAATTTTACTTTTAGTTAAGCTTTTAAAGAATTAAGTAAAAGTTACCAAGTTTTATAATTTAAAATTTGAATTAAATATAAAAGAAATTATATATAATACTAATTATCAAGTGGTTTGTGCATAGATGTGTGGTACCTCATGCTTATCATGTGTTTTGTGCTTATGAGTGTTGTACATGTGCTTAGTGGTTTGTATCACCTTTTGTCTTTTTATTTAATTTTTAACTTTATTATTCTAACCCAAGACTTTTACATCTTTTACAATTTAACCCCAATACTTTTTTACTTTCAACTTTGATCTAGGCCCGTCGATTTTAACCGTACCGATTAACCCGCCCGACCCGATCTCACCCGTACCCGAAGAAACCCGACCCGGACAATCCGTTACCCGAACAACCCGAAAACCGATTTTTATTCGGGTCGGGTTTCGGATAAACTTTCAAACCTCAAAAACCCGAATAACCCCAACCGATTAACCCGAAATCCGAATAACCCGATCAACCCATATTATACTTAAGTAAATTATATGTATACACTTGTTTAGATTGTCTAAATTGATCAAATTGTTGGTATATAAATATATATCTAAGCACATTTTATAAATTATAGAAGTAAACTAATTTAAATACACTAGTTTTATAAGATTTCAAATGAAAACTTACTAAAATCTACTAAATTAAGTCTATTGGTTAATACCCGAAACCCGACCCGAACAACCCGAAACCGATTAAACCGGTTGTTATTCGGGTCGGGTTTCGGGTAGACTTTCAACGTCGAAAAACCCGAATAACCCGAACCGATTAACCCGAAACCTGATTAACTAACCCGATCAACACCCCTACAGTTTGATCTCCTATACTTTTCACATTTCACAAATTTTTCGTTCTACGTTTCGGTCTAAATGTTACAAGTTAACACACCACATCGTGCGTGTGTGATTCAACTTTTTTATGTTTATTTTCCCCGTTTAATGGTCCCGTCACAATGCACTGGTCCTAGATCACTTACTTATTGGTTTATATGTTTTATGTTTCGCATCCGTAGTTTAACGTTTTTACGTCTACTTTTTGTTTGGTTTTTTTTTTTTTCGTTTTCATACGTTACGCCTGTGTTGTTCAACGTTTTTACATCTACTTTTCATTCAGTTTTATTTTTTTCATATTTAATTTATTTTTAATACGAGTTTTTCGTTGTTGGTTACTGGCGGTGGTGTGTCATTGGTGCTATTTGATACGGTTTTACGCCCCTTTGCAGGGGCTTCATACAAGTAATCACTAAATAGTATTTCGTCGATAGTGTAAACTTTTTTATATATAATGAGTCCCTCTCCCTTCCTAAAAAAATTAATTTCGCCCCTGCCCCTTTATGCAAGTGTCCAAGCTCCGTTACTGTTCATATATGTTCTATTTAGTCGTTAAATTTCTTTAAACTACTCAAATACTGAATGTTTTACGGAAAATACTTAGAAGCTTGATTACTAGGGTTGCCCTTGAGATTGATTTAAGTTATTAAAACCCATATTTTAGAAATAAAAGTTTGGTGTTGCCTCCAACAAAAATGCAAATTTCTTTGACTTGCATGTTTAGGAGGAATAAAAAGGAAAAAAAATGTTGAAATAAAAAAATTAGATTCACTTCATGAGATCCGGTTAATGCGATCTATTCAGTTGAACGTACGCCGCTATATAAATAGAGAGCGAGCCCATCTTAACTTATATAAAAAAAATCCAGTGATTAAATATAAAATATTCAAAATGATATACGGATGATGATATGTGTGCTTTCATAATTTATTAATAACGAGAAATGATCCCCGTGCGATGCGCGGGTAAGTTCACCACGAATTTGAATATGAAATCCCAAATACAAAAAACATACTAACGGATATCACTTCGACTTTAAACTCGAAGACATCAAGCAAACGAAATAAATTAATAACGTCAACATAACAAAATAAACTTAACAAACGTGTCGAACTAAAGCAAGTTTTTACATATTTTATGATGAAATTTACATAAATAGGTATTAAAAATAATTTTTAATTACTAAAATAACTTAAAAATCAAAAAAGGACCAAAAATAAAAACCACAAGACTTTCATGATTAAAACACAAAAAAAAAATTCATGTAGCTAAGACTTTGTTATTATATAGATAGATAATTTGAGAAGAAAAAAAGATTAATTAAAAGAAAGAAAGAAAAAGTCAAAGGGTTAGAGAAAATGGAAGTGTGGAGAAGCATTTGCTTGAACGCGAAGGCAGGTGGTGTTGGAAGAATGGTCGGCACCTCCGCTCAGCTCCTGCTTCCTCTCCGCATTATTTGCACCATATTATTATTATTATTAATTATTATTATTACCCTCCCCCTCTATTTTCTCACCACCCTCTAACAATATATATTTTATTATTATTTTTATTTTTTTAAAAACATTATTTATAAAATCAGTCGAATATATTTTGTTTCAGAAAACTCACTCGAACAATTTTCGTTAAATGTTCCAGCACAACCGGCCCTAAGGAGGGGCGGGATGGTCTTCCGTCCAGGGCCCACTCGTTCAGGGGGCATAAAATTTTTTAAATAAATTATATATGTAATTATAAAAAAATAATTATAAGATATAATACAATTAAAAACTTAACCCAATTATGTTTTGAACCAAATATAATTTTTGAGCCCATTTTGATAACCCAATTACTCAACTAATAGCCCACTAAAATATTTAAATATTGATTGTAACTAAAGTTCACAAACTAATTTATTGGGTAGCCCACAAATGGTTTCTGCTGCCTGCTTGCGAACTGTTTGCTACGTGAGTACGTGTTGTTGCCTGCCAATGAAGAATAACAACCACCGACGTTTACCGTCCACCGAATCGGCGATTCCAATATATTATTTAGTTCAAGGTTATTGTTTTATTGAATCATTGTGACTTTTTAGTTTTTATTTTTATTTTTAGTTTGCTTTCTATACTAGGGTATTTAGGGTTTGTATAATTATATAATAATATTGTTTATGTGTTCCGTTAGACTTTCTATATTAGAATTTAGAATTGGGTAATTGTTAGAAATTTAAATTTTAGATGTTAGAACTTAAAATTGAGTATAACTTATTGAAATCTTATTTACGATCCACAATGACCCAAGAAAGACTTAGCAGATTAGCGATGATAGCTATCGAAAGCGAAATACTAGAGACTATAAACTAGGAAGATGTTATAAACCAATTTGCTATCAAGAATGCTAGGAGAGCTTCATGAGTTATTGGTTAACTATTACGGTATTGCTAAAACATTTGTTTTCATTAAAAAAAATTAATTTACATAATTTAAGTCGTTAGGGCACAAGGGTCTTTTTTTCCGGCTCGTCCAGGGCATTAAAATTCTTAGGACCGGCCCTGTGTTCCAGTCAAGTAAACTTCTTAGAAATACTAAAAGATCTTGAATTACATGATATAAAAGAATATATATAAGTTGGTATTGAGTGATTTTTTTTCTTTCTAATTTGACTTAGATTATGTAATTACAAAAATTGTTATTATGTAGTGAATATTTTTCTGCACTATTACCTCATACTTTGAGAAAAAATTTTTAAAAAAAAACTATTAAATAGTAATCAAGATTTATATATTTGTTTAAATTACTTAGATATAAAAAATAAACATTTATGATAAAAATTCACATTGAGTAATTTTACAGGGTAAAAACACTTTGAATGAGTTTACTAATATAGTAAGGAAATTTGATTTCTATTTTTCATTATATTATATTTTGTCATTCAAAACTAAAAAATATACTTATATATATACTTATATTCATTTTAGCTACATTTAGGTGGCAGAGTTTCTTATCTATTGAAGAAAAAAAAATTAGTGTTCAAATCCTTGTAGGTAGATACAAACTTGTGTAGCTTAAGAGTACGTAGAATAATAAATAAATGTATGAGATATCATTCTAAACCAAAAAATCATGTGTAACTTGTATAATAGCCCAATAATAAGAGATGAAGCTTCTTTAAAGTATATTTAACTTTAAACATAACAAACAGTTTAAAATGATGTTACTTAAAAGTAATATATATTTCTCGTTAAAAAGAATAATGTAATAATAATATACAGGTCAATTACTCTAGACAACATCCAAATATTAATAATATTCTTCCATAAATGCAACTTTCGATGGAAGCAAAATAAAAGGCTCTATTAGTTTGTGCAAATTAAGCTATGGTCTACCTTCTCTTTCCCTAAATACGAAACCTCACCCCTCTTATTCATCTCCTCCCCTCTCCATGCTCCCTCCTCCCTCTTCCACCACCACCACCGCCACCGCCACCGCCACCACCCGCTATGGTAGCCAGAGTTTCACCATCACCAACCACCATCATCTCTCTCGTCTCTCTCTCCCTCCTCCTTTTATGGTTGATCACAACCACCTTCATTCTAAGGCACCCACCACCCCTTGCAACCACCACTCCAATTACAAAACAAGAACAAGAACAAGAACACCAGCATTACCAATCATTATCAGCACGTCGCGCATTGACACGCAAGATCACGGGATCACCTTCAACAGAATTCGACTTCACGCCATTCATTCATGCACATCAACGCCACCATCACCAGCATCCAGCACGCGGGTCAGAAATAGACCCGCGATATGGAGTTGAGATGCGGCTCGTGCCAACAGGTCCGAATCCGTTGCACCATTGATCAGGTTTCTTTGATCATACTTGATATGTGTACTTGTAGTATATGTTAATTTATTAGAAAAAAAAAACAAAAAGAGTACAAATTTATGATGGAATTTATTCTTAAATACATATAATTTTTTGGGAATTTTCTTCTTGATGATTCACTTTGTATTATGGAGACTTGAGTGGTAAATACTTACATAACCGTACTGGGTTAGTTTTCTTCCGATTTTTATATTTATGGCTTGCATGTCTTTCTGTGTCTAGCTAAATATAATATTTATATTTAGGCTTATTAATTCGTTTATATAATTTATTTTTTACATTACATTTGAAATAATATCTTATACAAATACGCAAGAAACCTACACATAAGAACAAATATCAAATAGTGATATTTGGTTAAACAGATTAATCATTGACTTTTAATGATGGATCTAGATTCAAAATTCATACAACATATATATTTAAATAATTTTTCTTCATAAACGCACACGCTACTAAAAAACAGATGTCAACGGTGATCCACACGTCTAGATTTCTCTGTGGAATTTCATTGACGTACCAATGAGGAATGGTATCGTCACTGGTTGTTTAGCGATAGATCTTGTCGTTGGTGAAAGTCGTGTGATTTGTGCTTATACATAGATATTGTGTTGTTTATCGCCCTTTATTCTTTTTGTTATGTGTTTTTTAATTGTGAACTAATTAGTTTAACAAGTTGCTATCACATTAAAACGATCATCTTCAAAATTATACGACTTTTATATATAAGAACTAATTACCATCATATGATGAATATGTAAATAGTGAAGATATACAAAGGTTTTTAAATTATTCTCTATATATCTTAAAATGATGCCTGTTAAAAGGATTGTTAATTTGTTAATATTTTTTAGGCTATATAAACTATTATTATCTAGAAATTTGGTAATATTAATAAATAAAGCAAGTGGATTATTAAATGGACGTGATCATGTAGCACTAAAATAAATGGAGGCCCTTAGATTCAGCGACGATGGAGGAGTGAATGTGACGGCACGGCGTCTCCACGTTTCCGGAAAAAGAAAATAAAATAGTAAATTAACATAAAACTTGTACAAGTAAAATTTGTTTATTCTTAATAAGAATTAAAACAAATTATAGTATATTTCTTTATTTGTGGGTTTTAGTATTTTACTTTTTTACGTTTTTAATATAGAAAATAAATATACTAAATGTTCAAAAAAAGTAAGATTTGTTTATTCTTAACAAGAATTTTAATTTGTTTTTAGTATTTTACTTTTTTACGTTCTTAAATGTTCAAGAATTTACTTAACCTTTCACTTACACATATATAAATTCATAACATTTTCATAACGAACAATCACCAATGCAATCAATAAAATAAAAAAAAAATTCATGTGTATATTAACGCCTATTTATGTAAGCTACCAATAGAAAGAAAATCCAGTTATAATTTATAGATATTCCCTCTGTCTTAAATTCTTTTATCAATTTTTTGGTTTAGCAGTTTTAAAATTAATGTTCTAATTCCATAAATGGGATAATAAAAAATATCCCATCATTTATTTTTATTTTCTTAAAACGACAACTCACACACATCTGAGATATATCTAACTATTCATCATAATTAATACACACCAACCCGTCATATGCATGAATTAAACTCTTAAACTCAAGAGGAGCTTCTAACTCCAAATGATTTTATCATTAGACTCAACCCTATCCAAATTAAAAACTACATTAATCTTTTCGGTAAGAGAATATATGTTTAAGACATAACACGCTTTATGGCACCTCTTTCCAGGGAACTTAACAATTTAGGATTTGCATAGGTGTCATACCCCCGTCCTCCCTGAGTTTCATTGTCACCAATGAGGTTTGCCCTCCATCATAAACAAATAGAACAAAAGTGGCTTTGATACAATTTGTAAAAAATAGTCTCTTATACCAACCAATAATATCTGTAATTCGTGTGCCCATAAAGAGCTTACACATTTGTTTTTAGTTGTCCGAGTAAAAACTTTCAGTGTGTCACACATCTTGGGATCATAATCAATCTCACTTAACTCAAGGGTTAATTCCCATCTAATCCACAACTAACGTGTCCAAAATACATTAGTGATAGTTGAGGCAGGGTAAATTTATGGTTTGATATATCTTATATGAATAGAATGGTAAATACTAATTAATGCCAACATATCATACAGTGTTTGACCTTGCATCATGGTTTATCTTGGAAAAATTGGACTCGTTATCTTTATGGTTTGCGTTAGGTTTGATTAGAACTCTTGGGAGTTATATGCTTGCTTGTAATGAAAACATGATATCCCAGTTAAACTAATTGACGGTATACAAAGTATCAACTATAAGGAAGCTATAAGTTGCTAAATGCAACATGGATGAATTTTAATATGATGATTACTTCTAGTTAAGCTTTTAAAAAATTCACTAAATAATAACAATTTCTATAATTTTTCAGGTTAAGTTCAATTTAAATAAAAAATAATCACTAACTACTAAGTAAGATTCATATATGTTTGTTTTAATAACTTAATTTTTCTAATAAAATTAAAATTAATATTTGTATAAAGGTTTCATAAGATTTGAATGTCTAATGAAAGTTGAATGAAGAATGATGTTAAACAAATAAAAAGACTGAATGATTATTTTATATAACACTTAGAAGACTGGTTAATATTGTGTGAAGTTAAATCTTTTGTAACACCCCAAATTTTAATATAATAGTTAAAAATATGTGAAATATGAAGTTTTTTTTTTCATATATTGTTGAGCGAGTAAGTAACGAGTAAAATTACTATTCAAAATTTTAAGTTTTTAGAATAATCTTAAAGTCGTAAGAGACCGTTAAAATATTTTAAATATAATATTACATTATATTTAAACGTGCTCTGTTTTTAACGAAACTTAGGTCAACTCGTAGATAAAAATAAGCTCGTCCCAATGACGTATTCGAAACTTTATAGAACGTTATATTTTAAAAGTTATAAGAGAAAAACGAGTTAAGCAGCTAAATTAATTATAATAATAAAATAATAAAATATAATAATCATAAAAATTGTTAAGTGCTTGTGTGCATGCAACGTAAGTATAATGATTATGTGTGTGAATGTATGAGTCATGGTGTATGTGTAATTATTAGAAGTATGAAACGTGTATATGTGTAACGTGTAGGTATGTGGCTAAGATTAGTGTAAGTGTTTGTCAAATATATATTATAATTAAAAGTCTCAAACCAACGTACAAGAAGCAGGTTTCAAAACTCTATGTATAGCAAAGTATTTATAAGTAGTAACGTTCATAATCGTATGTTCATTTTCAAACATCTCATACCCCGCACTCAGGTATGTATTTATGTTGTAGCTATATTTATAAATTTAAGATTTGGTATATAATTAGTATATAGTTTTGTAATCTCTAAGATTCTAATTATATGTTTAAGACTTAATATATTATTAAGTAGAATTTAGAATCATAATCGTGGTAGGTGTTGGGTAGCCTAACCTTGATTAGGCATGAATTGATCAACCATGCTTAAACAAGGTAAATGTTATCCAAAACCAATCATGATTATTACTAGGTAGTATTTTCTTGCATAACTAGTTGCTAAGACTTGTCTCAATTCTAATCAGGAATACAACTCTGAAACTGTCTATTTGTCTCAGTAATTCTTAAAGCCAAGGTGAGTTATCATGACTGTTTTCAAAACTGTGATAATATACTCGTTATGTCTGTACTGGTAATAATTATAATGCTTACATATATGCACGGGTCGGTAGGGGTATACAGGATCCTGATATATTTAATGGGGTGTGTCGAACTGGCTGAAAAGAGGATAGGGTTCCTCGTATGCATCAGGCACATGCTCATACCTATTTGACGGCCGGGAGGGTCTGACAAACCCGCTGCCGGTGGTTGTGGTAAAACCAGGGAAGGCACTGTGCCTATGGACCCAAATATCACAACCCATATTGTTTGCATGTCAAAGTTAATTTTATAAATTGTTATAAACTGTGTAGCATGAGCTCACCAGCATTAGCTGACGTCTTTTTGAGTATATGTATCACAGGTAACCCCTAAGGAAATGCTTAAAAGCTGCTTAAAGATAAAAAGTCTAGAAGACCAAGAAGTTTTATTTTAGTTTGTTTCAAAATACTGTTGTAAAATAGTAGTGTAACAAGTTGATGATATTATAGTTTGTAATGAAAACTCAGTTAGCTTCCGCTATAAGTTGTATCAATTGTTGACGCCCGCCCGGGTCACGGGTGGGGTGTCACAGTTGGTATCAGAGCCTGAGGTTTTAGCGAATTAGGTATTATAGGAATGCCTAAGCTTTAACCAGTAATGTTTTATAAGATTAATACAAGATTCAGATTGTACCAAATAACAAGGTTTTAGAAAAAGTACTTATATGCTTCTTAGGATAACATAAGATGAAATAATATGTTATCTTATGCCTATTTCTTTCTTGAATATATGTGATATAAGTGATTATGTGTTATATAATTATTATTTTATAAATGTGTTTAGCACAATAGTAACTACTGTATAATTATATTACCATAGGAAGATACAATGTCTGAACATAGAAATGAACAAGAATCGAGACACAAACAAGCTAACAGCAGAGGAGGGGAAGGTTCTCATAGGGGTCGAACTTCCTCCCAAAGTGTTAGATCTCGATCTAGTATGAACCCAGTTCTAAATGATGAAGCTATCCATAATATTGCAATGGAAGTTGCAAAGATATTAACAAATGTACAAAATATTAATGCTGATAAATCAAAAGAACGACTTGAAGAAAGCTCGTCTACTTCTAAGCCTGTACAAGAAATGGAAAGAATGGAGGAAATCAAATCAAAGGAGTGCACTTATAAACATTTCATGTCTTGTAAACCTCCTCCATTCGACGGGAGAAAAGGAGCCGTAGAAGCCCAAGACTGGCTAAACCGGATTGAGTCAGTATTGGATGTTTGTGACTGTAATAATCATAACAAAGTACGTTTCGCTGTACATATGTTTGAAGGTGAAGCCCTTCATTGGTGGAATATTATAGTCCGAACTGAGGGTAAAGAAAAAGTTAAGAATATGATGTGGGAGGAATTTGTTCATAAGTTTCTTGCTAAATTTTGTCCTCCTAGTGAAACTGAACAACTGGAGGTGGAGTTCTTCCGGTTAAAACTAGAAAACAAGACATACAGAGAGTATGTTACTCGTTTTAATGAAATATCTCGATTGGTTCCTCATCTAGCCACAACTGAGGAACAACTGATCAACAGGTTCATCTGGGGTTTGCCATCTGAAATAAGGATCTTCATTAAATCCAAATCCCCTAAAACTTTCTCAGAAACGGTTGAAGCTGGCGCTATCATGGCTGCCGAGATGTTACGACGACAAGCTGAATCTCCTACACCAAAAAGGAAATGGGATGAAGGAAAAGGTGACACCAGAAATAACAACTTTAAGAAACCTAGAGAAATGCCTCAATGTAGATTTTGCAAGAAAAATCATTCAGGGTCGTGGCGCACACAACCATGTCCTAATTGCAAAAGGACTGGACATCTTCTTCAAGAATGTAAGGAGAAAAGAAAGTTTTTTGAATGTGGAGATCCAGGACACATGAAACCCAATTGTCCAAAGCTACAACATGACAACAATCAACAACCAAACAAACCTAAAGGGCGCGCATTCGTGTTGACCACTGAGGAAGCTCGTAATGCTTCAGATGTGATTACTGGTACGTATCTTGTCAATAATATACATGCGCGAGTATTATTTGATTCTGGTGCCAATAGAAGTTTAGTATCAAATACCTTTAGGCCCTATTTGAATCAAGAATCACAAAAATTAAACCATACTTGTATAGTAGAAATGGCTGATGGGAGTCAAAAGGAAATCATCGATATCTTCAAAAACTGTATCATAAATTTGAATGGTCATCCATTTCCTATTGATTTAATGCCTATGGAGTTAGGATAATTTGATGTAGTCGTAGGAATGGATTGGTTAGCCCTACATAACGCAGAAATAGTATGTGATAAGAAGATTGTCCGACTCCAGTTACCCAACGGCAAACGGTTAACCATATTAGGAAATCGCACTGAAAAGATTAATAATCTCATCACGATAGCACAAGCACAAAAAGATATGAGAAAAGGGTGTATTACTTTTTTGGCCTATTGTGTAAACACCACAAAGAATAAGAAGATTGAAGACGTGCCAGTAGTACGGGAATACCTTGAGGTATTTCCGGATGAGCTCCCAGGACTTCCACCTGATAGACAAGTGGAGTTTCAGATTGACTTAGTACCTGGGACAACACCAATCGCCAAGGCACCATACAGACTAGCCCCAACAGAAATACAAGAACTCAAAAAGCAACTAGAAGAACTACTTCAAAAAGGGTTTATTCAGCCAAGCTCTTCGCCCTGGGGAGCACCCATCCTGTTTGTTAAAAAGAAAGATGGAACAATGCGTATGTGCATTGATTATAGAGACTTGAATAAAGTCACTATAAAGAATAAGTACCCTTTACCAAGGATTGATGATCTATTTGATCAATTGCAAGGAGCAAGTTATTTTTCAAAAATAGACTTACGATCTGGATATCATCAGGTAAAGGTCACGCCAGAAGATGTACCTAAGACTGCTTTCAGGACTAGGTACGGTCATTATGAATTTTTGGTAATGCCGTTTGGGCTTACCAACGCACCTGCAGTATTCATGGACCTTATGAATAGAGTTTGTAAACCGTATCTCGATAAGTTCGTGATCGTATTTATCGATGATATTCTGATCTACTCTAAGAACGAGACAGATCATGAACAACACCTCAGAGCAATTCTTGAATTGCTTAAGAAAGAAAAACTTTATGCAAAGTTTTCCAAATGTGAGTTTTGGATACGTGAAGTTCAATTCCTAGGCCACGTAATCAATGAACAAGGAATACAAGTTGATCCTATGAAAATTGAGGCTATCAAGAAATGGGAAGTGCCGAAGAATCCTACTGAAATCAGAAGATTTCTTGGATTAGCAGGATACTATAGAAGATTTATTCAAGACTTCTCCAAGATTGCTATGCCATTAACAACGTTAACCCAGAAAGCTTCTAGGTTTAGTTGGGGACCTAAGCAAGAAGAAGCCTTTAACACATTGAAACAGAAGTTGTGTAGCGCCCCAATACTATCACTTCCTGAAGGAACTGAAGATTTTGCAGTCTACTGTGATGCGTCTCATTATGGTATGGGATGTGTACTCATGCAAAGAGGCAAGGTAATTGCTTACGCTTCTCGACAGTTAAAGACCCACGAACGAAACTACACGACCCACGACTTAGAACTTGGTGCTGTAATATTTGCACTAAAAATTTGGAGACATTATCTCTACGGTGCAAAATGTACTATTTACACTGATCACAAAAGTTTGAAACACATATTCGAGCAGAAAGAGCTTAATATGCGTCAAAGACGCTGGATGGAGTTATTAAGTGATTATGACTGTGAGATCCAATACCATCCAGGTAAGGCTAATATAGTAGCTGATGCATTAAGTAGAAAGGAGAAGCCCCAACAAATAAGAATTCATGTATCTAGAATAGATGTTAAAACTAGTCTCATAAATCAAATTAAGAATGTACAACAAGAAGCTCTAAGAGAAAACCAAGTGAAAGAAAGAATGATTGGGAGACTAAAGTTGTTGACAGCCGGAAACGATAATATCTTAAGATTTAACAATAGGATATGGATTCCTAATTTTGGAGGACTGCAAGATATAATCTTAGAGGAAGCCCACAAGTCTAAGTATTCTATCCATCCCGGTAGTGACAAGATGTATAAAAACCTAAGAAGTGACTATTGGTGGCCGGGAATGAAACGATCTATCGCTCGATACGTAGAAAAGTGTCTCACCTGCCTTAAGGTGAAAGCAGAACATCAAAAGCCATCAGGTTATCTACAGCAACCAGAGATTCCTGAATGGAAATGGGAGAAAATTACCATGGACTTTATTACAAAGCTTCCAAGATCAAGTCATGGTTATGATACCATTTGGGTAATTGTAGACAGACTAACGAAATCTGCACATTTTCTGCCTATTCGTGAGGACTACAAGATGGACAAGCTTGCCCAAATTTACATCAAAGAAATAGTCTCGCGGCATGGAGTGCCTGTATCAATCATATCAGATAGGGATAGTCGTTTCACTTCTAGGTTTTGGCAAAGTTTCCAACATGAATTGGGAACCAAGCTTAACTTAAGTACTGCCTATCACCCGCAGACAGACGGGCAGAGTGAACGCACTATTCAGACATTAGAAGACATGCTTCGGGCATATGTGATTGATTTTGGTGGTAGTTGGGATAATCATTTGCCACTCATCGAGTTTGCTTACAACAATAGTTATCACGCCAGCATTAAAGCAGCACCTTATGAAGCTTTATACGGGAGAAAGTGTCGAACTCCTATTTGCTGGGCAGAAGTAGGCGAAAGTCAATTGTCAGGACCAGAAATCATTATCGAGACCACAGAAAAGATTCAACAAATCAAGGAAAGAATGAGAAGTGCTCAAGACAGACAAAAGAGTTATGCAGATCAGAGACGTAAACCCCTGGAATTTCAAATAGGAAATAAAGTGATGCTAAAGGTATCACCATTGAAGGGAGTGATCCGATTTGGAAAGAAAGGAAAGCTCAAACCCCGATACATTGGACCATTCAATATAACGGCCAAAGTAGGACCGGTAGCATATCGATTAAAGCTACCCGAGCAATTGGCATGTATACATGATACTTTTCACGTGTCAAATTTAAGAAAATGTTTAGTAGATGAAGCACAACAAATACCCTTGGAAGATGTGCATGTTAGCGAAAAGTTGAACTTCATCGAAGAACCACTACTCATCGAAGATAGGAAGATTAAAAAGTTGCGCAGAAAAGAAATTCCACTAGTTAAGGTCAAGTGGAATGCACGTTATGGACCCGAGTATACGTGGGAATTGGAAAATAAGATGAAAGAAAAGTATCCTCACCTTTTTAAGTAAAGCTAAATTTCGAGGACGAAATTTCTGTAAGGAGGGGAGAATGTAACACCCCAAATTTTAATATAATAGTTAAAAATATGTGAAATATGAAGTTTTTTTTTTCATATATTGTTGAGCGAGTAAGTAACGAGTAAAATTACTATTCAAAATTTTAAGTTTTTAGAATAATCTTAATGTCGTAAGAGACCGTTAAAATATTTTAAATATAATATTACATTATATTTAAACGTGCTCTGTTTTTAACGAAACTTAGGTCGACTCGTAGATAAAAATAAGCTCGTCCCAATGACGTATTCGAAACTTTATAGAACGTTATATTTTAAAAGTTATAAGAGAAAAACGAGTTAAGCAGCTAAATTAATTATAATAATAAAATAATAAAATATAATAATCATAAAAATTGTTAAGTGCTTGTGTGCATGCAACGTAAGTATAATGATTATGTGTGTGAATGTATGAGTCATGGTGTATGTGTAATTATTAGAAGTATGAAACGTGTATATGTGTAACGTGTAGGTATGTGGCTAAGATTAGTGTAAGTGTTTGTCAAATATATATTATAATTAAAAGTCTCAAACCAACGTACAAGAAGCAGGTTTCAAAACTCTATGTATAGCAAAGTATTTATAAGTAGTAACGTTCATAATCGTATGTTCATTTTCAAACATCTCATACCCCGCACTCAGGTATGTATTTATGTTGTAGCTATATTTATAAATTTAAGATTTGGTATATAATTAGTATATAGTTTTGTAATCTCTAAGATTCTAATTATATGTTTAAGACTTAATATATTATTAAGTAGAATTTAGAATCATAATCGTGGTAGGTGTGATATCGGTTTGTCAAGCCTAATCTAAAACAATTTATAACAGTCCAAACTCACCTAAGATAGCTAGGGTAAGTCGGGTCGATCCATAGGGAATATGTGGAAAGTGTGGTTCAACTCGTAAAATCTAAAGGTTTATTGAAAATACGTTTAACTTAATTAAATTGCAAAAAGTACTTAAATCAAAAAGGAAAATTGATTGTAACTAATGGTGAGAGAAGTAATCCTCTCCGGGGTTCAGGTTTATGACTCAGGCTTGCTCTTTTAGTTTAACGGGTCACATAGACATAACCAAATTAACTCGTTTTAAGATAATGAATTGAATGAAACTGTGTCTACGCACTTATCCGAATCATACCCTACGTTTGTTTTACCCAATCCCATCCACAATTGACGTTTGCAGATGTAAAGAAATCTGAAACATTCAAGAACAGAACAATTGAATTGAAGATAAAACACGTATTTTAGAATCGCAAAACGATTAATAATGTTACTCGGTTTAATTCACCGTGTTCAAACATTAAGATTAACAAAAAACAATCAAGAACAAGTCATAGTATAAACCTTACCACCCGGAGAAGATCACGGGTGGATTAACCGGACATGGAAACGAAAAACAACTCAAAATCGAAAGTAAACATGGTATCTAACATTAAAGATTCAAACCCAATGATAAAAATGAGATCTTGAGCCTTGAAATTGCCTCCGGAAGCCTCCTAGATCGATTGGGGTCGTTCGGGAACCTTGGGGGCGGCTTAGAGTGAAAAGTCTCCCTTAAACCCTAATTTTTGCGACTTATAAGTGATTTCAGCGCGTCATCTACCGTAGGTCAGATTTCTGCCGTAAGTCAGGTTAGGGCCATTCTGGTTATTTTTGAACTGATGCACCGTAAGTCATGTTTCCGCCGTAAGTCATGGCCAATCAGCTTTGTCCGATTCTTGTTTTCTTCGTAACTTCTTTGTTCGAACTCCGTTTTCCTCCCCGTTTGCAGCCATGTTCTCGTAATTGAATCCTCTATCACCTCATCTATCATGATCTTCATTTATCAACCATATACATTCTTCAAAACACGTAAAATCATCGCCTTTAACCTTCAAAACACCAAATCATCGTAGTTAACTTATTCAACACAATACTTTATATATGAGCTCATTAAACACATTAAAGTTAACTAGTTAATCATGATAAACATCGTTCCAATCCCCTTACATCACATCCCCACACTTGTTTCTCGCTTGCCCTCAAGCGAGGTTGCTTTTAAAACTCAATAATATAGGTTAATAATTTTTTTTTCTTTTTCAAATAAGACACACAAATACTAACCATCACCCAAGGTTCAAAGTCATACCCGATTTCCAAACTCGATAATCATAACCCGTTAACAACCATACACCCTCTAACCCGTAGAATTTCCTAACTAGAGGTCCCAAACTCTAAGTGGCTCCCTTGCACATGGCACACCCCTCACAATAAGACTCTCCACTCAGCTTGATTTCTGAACTCGGCAGAAGATGTGCCGGTAATTTATGAACACTCAACAATAATGCAAACTAGTGAGCATAGGCTTGTAAGACAATCACCTCTCCACCCACTAACACAAGATATCACACCAATCATGAGGGCTTTTCAAAGGTTGTAATGTTAGGCTGAGGTTTGGGTAGGAGTAATTTGGGCTATAGTGACTAGGGTGATGGGATGCTTGAGTTAACTACTTTATTCAACACTAAACCAAACTACTTCAAATACTTTAACTATAACTTACTTCAAAGCACAATCTTTTTTTTTCTCTTCTTGTCTAATAATTCAGTCTTTCAAACTTAACTATTTCAACAACTTTCTTTTCTTTTCAATTTTTTTTTACTAATGAACATAAATTAACAAAATACAATGGAATTCACTCAACTTAGCTATCCCCAACTGCAAACTTCAAAACATGATATCAAATCAAACTTAACACTATTACCACTAATTAACTCAAGTTCCATCACACGGGTAAACAAATGAATAGGCTAAACAAATGGCTAATGGGTCAAAAAATTTAGTTTAAACAAATGAATGGGGAAAAGGCTCAAACTTGGCTACTAGTGAATAGATGTCGGATGGGTGGATCCTATGGGGTTATTCTATGGTTGATCCTATGCCTCAATCACTTCGATGTGAATCTCGGTCTCGAATCTCAAGATGCACTCGTCCCACAAGTTCTACCACTAAGTAGGCACTATTGCACTCTCAACAAGCAAATAGATATAACAATATCAAAGAATAGGCTTCTCACATATGGAAACGGTGGAATTGGGTTACCGACATGACACATGCAAGTTTACTACACCGAAAGTTTGTCATCCCTAGTTGGGCATTCCTTTTCCAACTTCCACAAACCCACCAGGTTTAAACATTTAGGGAATCAACCATGACCAAGAACCTTAACCAATGATTAGTACTTTTAGAGAAAAATGTTAAAAATTTTAAAATTTGTCCAAATTTCCCTTTTTCCATTTCTCCAAAATGTGTCTATCGATGCTTCCCCCATCCCCACACTTGGGATACATTGTCCCCAATGTATGGTTGTTTTCTATTTTAACATGACTTCTTGTGATCTTTACCAGCCCCAAACACTCTGTCAAGTGCAAAACAAAATAGCAAATAAAGCCAAAGAAAGTTCACATGGACCTGATGGCAGATGATTTGATAGTGCTTCAATATTGTTATATGGAGACTGTGGGTAAACCTGCCAAGCACCTCATCAAATATGCTTCTAAAATTCCACGGCTTCCCCACACTTGCATGTTTGCATTGGCTATCTAAAACTAAAAAACAAAACAAAAACTAAAAAATAATAAAACTCACTTTCGTAGGAATCACGGTTGCATTTAGCATATGCAACAAGCCTTTTAAACCTCTCGATAGGACCGAGTGGACGAGTGAAGTCTCGTGAGGGTTTCTAGTGAACACACCCACAAAGTTCAAAACAACTAAGAACATTAAAAATTACCAATATCTCGGGTTGCCTCCCAAGTAGCGCTAAGTTTTAGGTCTTCAGCCAGACTGTACCTGTCACCACTCATGGTGGTCGAAAGTGGTGCTTGCCTTATGAGAGTTCTATAACTGTTTGCTTTTGTTGATCTAGTGGGTTCCTAATGTCATCAAAACATGGACCGATCATCATTGTATCAACTTGAGCATTTTTAGGATCAAGTGGATCACTAACTTTTTCCTTCCATTTTGGCTTCTCATGCTTTATTTCCATCTTTATCACCGGATCTTTATTTTCTTTTGAATCTACAAACTCTTTCAAATCTACCTGCTTAGCCCTATCATACTTAAAACCATTCTCAAAAGTTATGTACTCGCTTACATGTGATATGTAGGGAGGAACACACACGTTAGTCACATTTGCATCAAAAAGTTTGTCATTAACAAAATAAGTGATTGACTTGGAAAACACATCAAAACATAACTTACAGGTTTCACATGTCATATCAATTGTTCCATCCCGACAGTTGATTTGAGCATTGGCAGTTGCCAAAAATGGTCGACCTAAAATAACTTTTTGTTGCTCGTTTGTTCTCACTGGTGCATAGTCAAGCACCATAAAGTCCACCGGGTAGTGGAAATCTCCCAACTTGATCATCACATCTTTTACCATCCCCCGAGGACGTTTGCAAGTCAAGTCAGCTAACACCATGGTGGTGTCAACCTCCTGTAAAGGGCCAAACTCATATTGATCATATAACGCACCAGACAAGATACTAACACTTGCCCCATAATCCAAGAGGGCCCTTTTTATCTTGAACTTCCCCACTTTGATTGGAATGACAGGTTCTCCTGGGTCATTCTCTTTTGCTGTATCGACTTCATTTTCCTTACCTGCAACTTGATTTGAAAAAGAAATAAAGTCGTTAGTGAAAATTTCAGAATTAGGAAGGATACTAACCGAATTAATGTGGACATTTTTCATGTTCTTTATGTTTGTCCCTTGATGTTGTGGATTCATGATCGTATCACTTGGTAGCTTCCCTGGATCTTTCCTAAGAGCTGCCACTTCTTCTGCTAGTTGACCAACTTGCTTGGTCAAAGCCTCAACACTCTTGTCTCTCACTTCATTAGATTTCTTCATCTCCTTCATAAATTCCAGAAGTTCCCTATTTGATGGCTCTGCAATTCCTCCCGATCCACCCTGGTCTTGATTATTTTGGTAGTTCCTCTGACCACCCTGTTATAATTCCCCTGATTGTATTGACCACTTTGACCCATTGACCTGTTTTGATATTGCTGATGTGAATTACCTTGAAAGTTTGGGTTCAATTGGTTATCTGGATTACCATATCTGAGGTTTGGGTGATTCCTCAAACCGGGGTGATAGGTGTTATTATTGGTGTTGTTGTTGTATGGTCGCCTATCACCCTGCACATAATTCACTTCTTCCAACCCTTCATCAAACTCTGGACAATCTCTCGCCGTGTGTCCAGCTTCACCACATCCCTGACATATAACAAAAGAACTTGTAGCCTTTACTGTAGCCTTACCTGCTGACTGACCCAACCTTGAAGCTCTTCTATCCACATCATCAACCACATTCCTTGATCTCCTACGAGATTGAGCTTGTCTTTTTGAGTGTATACTCATCCGTTCCAGTAGCTCCCAGTCATCATCCTCAGTATTAGTCATGAAAGTTCCTGCACTTGTTGAATTCACATCTCGCACATCTTCAGCAGATAACCCATCATAAAAGGAAGAAATCAACTCCCATTGGGGAATGTCGTGATGTGGACAGGTTCTCAATAACTCCTTGAACCTTGTCCAAGCCTCATGAAATGGCTCATCTGGTTGCTGACTAAAGGTACGAATGGCAGTCCTGGCCTCACTTGTTTTCTGTGGTGTATAGTATTCCTCTAAGAACGCCTGCTGCATTTGCTCCCAAGTGTAAATGCTAGAAGCAGGTAGTGAATGGAACCATTTCTTCGCATTTCCTTTCAATGTAAACTGGAATAGAACTAACATCACTTCCTCTGGTGTGAAACCTTGTGCCCCGATGGTCTCGCAGATGGCACTGAACTCATTAAGGTGCAATAAGGTTCTTCTTTGGATACTCCATGAAACTCTGGAAGAATAGCCAAACTGTTGGATCTAATCTCAAATGACCTCCCTCTCACTTGCGGCCTGACTATGGGTGATGCAGCTCCAGCTATGGTGGGGCGAAAATGGCTATCAACCCCTTGAACTATAGCTTGGTGTGGTTGAAGCCCGGGGTTTGGATTTGCCCGAGGGAACTCTTGCCTTCGACCTTGACCTCGGCCCAGGTTCTGCCTTTGCTGCCTTGGTTGTTCATTCTGTCTATACCGACCTGGATTGTTATTGGGTTCATTGTGTTGCACCTCATCTTCAGCATATTCCTCTTCATACCCATCACTTCGTCCATCTATGTCATCATCCCAAGTATGGATACTCAGCCTGTCAAATCTATCCTCTTCCTCCTCGAACCTGTTACCCCCCCTTTGTTGTCTTAGATTCTGTCTTGGAGGTCCATGTTGGTATGGGTTCTGCCTTGGTTGAGGATATGGATTTTGTCTTTGAGGTTGCGGATTCTGGACAATTGGGTTTTGTGCTTGTGGCTGCACATTTGGGTATGGTAATGGATCATTTGGTTGGTTTGGTGAGGTTGATCAAATGGTGGATGTGGCGGTTGGTCATCGGGTGGATTTTGGTTAAGTGGTGGTGGTGGGTTGTGTTCCATCTTGTACTCTTTGACTGCACTTGATGATTGAGTTTTTGCACGGGATTGTGCTCGATTTCTTCGAGCGGTCTTTTCAACTTCTGGGCCAAAAATTAATGGAGACTTATTCCTTGCGTACCGGGTATGCATGCACGGAGCTGTCACCTGCACACAACAAGCACACCTAGCGTAACAACGAAAAAGAAAGTAAATAAAATAAACAAACTAAACTAAGAATCAAACGAAACACTTTGCGCACTAATTCCCCAGCAACGACGCCATTTTGATATCGGTTTGCCAAGCCTAATCAAAAATAATTTATAACAGTCCAAACTCACCTAAGATAGCTAGGGTAAGTCGGGTCGATCCACAGGGAATATGTGGAAAGTGTGGTTCAACTCGTAAAATCTAAAGGTTTATTGAAAATACGTTTAACTTAATTAAATTGCAAAAAGTACTTAAATCAAAAAGGAAAATTGATTGTAACTAATGGTGAGAGAAGTAATCCTCTTCGGGGTTCAGGTTTATGACTTAGGGTTGCTCTTTTAGTTTAACGGGTCATATAGAGATAACCAAATTAACTCGTTTTAAGATAATGAATTGAATGAAACTGTGTCTACGCACTTATCCGAATCATACCCTACGTTTGTTTTACCCAATCCCATCCACAATTGACGTTTACAGAAGTAAAGAAAT
This sequence comes from Flaveria ramosissima, assembly GCA_025215565.1. Classification (NCBI taxonomy): domain Eukaryota; kingdom Viridiplantae; phylum Streptophyta; class Magnoliopsida; order Asterales; family Asteraceae; genus Flaveria; species Flaveria ramosissima. The sequence continues at coordinate 87,290,643 of CM046035.1, forward strand.
CTGAAACATTCAAGAACAGAACAATTGAATTGAAGATAAAACACGTATTTTAGAATCGCAAAACGATTAATAATGTTACTCGGTTTAATTCACCGTGTTCAAACATTAAGATTAACAAAAAACAATCAAGAACAAGTCATAGTATAAACCTTACCACCCGGAGAAGATCACGGGTGTATTAGCCGGACATGGAAACGAAAAACAACTCAAAATCGAAAGTAAACATGGTATCTAACATTAAAGATTCAAACCCAATGATAAAAATGAGATCTTGAGCCTTGAAATTGCCTCCGGAAGCCTCCTAGATCGATTGGGGTCGTTCGGGAACCTTGGGGGCGGCTTAGAGTGAAAAGTCTCCCTTAAACCCTAATTTTTGCGACTTATAAGTGATTTCAGCGCGTCATCTACCGTAGGTCAGATTTCTGCCGTAAGTCAGGTTAGGCCATTCTGGTTATTTTTGAACTGATGCACCGTAAGTCATGTTTCCGCCGTAAGTCATGGCCAATCAGCTTTGTCCGATTCTTGTTTTCTTCGTAACTTCTTTGTTCGAACTCCGTTTTCCTCCCCGTTTGCAGCCATGTTCTCGTAATTGAATCCTCTATCACCTCATCTATCATGATCTTCATTTATCAACCATATACATTCTTCAAAACACGTAAAATCATCGCCTTTAACCTTCAAAACACCAAATCATCGTAGTTAACTTATTCAACACAATACTTTATATATGAGCTCATTAAACACATTAAAGTTAACTAGTTAATCATGATAAACATCGTTCCAATCCCCTTACATCAAGGTGTTGGGTAGCCTAACCTTGATTAGGCATGAATTGATCAACCATGCTTAAACAAGGTAAATGTTATCCAAAACCAATCATGATTATTACTAGGTAGTATTTTCTTGCATAACTAGTTGCTAAGACTTGTCTCAATTCTAATCAGGAATACAACTCTGAAACTGTCTATTTGTCTCAGTAATTCTTAAAGCCAAGGTGAGTTATCATGACTGTTTTCAAAACTGTGATAATATACTCGTTATGTCTGTACTAGTAATAATTATAATGCTTACATATATGCACGGATCGGTAGGGGTATACAGGATCCTGATATATTTAATGGGGTGTGTCGAACTGGCTGAAAAGAGGATAGGGTTCCTCGTATGCATCAGGCACATGCTCATACCTATTTGACGGCCGGGAGGGTCTGACAAACCCGCTGCCGGTGGTTGTGGTAAAACCAGGGAAGGCACTGTGCCTATGGACCCAAATATCACAACCCATATTGTTTGCATGTCAAAGTTAATTTTATAAATTGTTATAAACTGTGTAGCATGAGCTCACCAGCATTAGCTGACGTCTTTTTGAGTATATGTATCACAGGTAACCCCTAAAGAAATGCTTAAAAGCTGCTTAAAGATAAAAAGTCTAGAAGACCAAGAAGTTTTATTTTAGTTTGTTTCAAAATACTGTTGTAAAATAGTAGTGTAACAAGTTGATGATATTATAGTTTGTAATGAAAACTCAGTTAGCTTCCGCTATAAGTTGTATCAATTGTTGACGCCCGCCCGGGTCACGGGTGGGGTGTCACATCTTTATATATGATTTTGTAACAAGATAAATGAAAACAAAAAAAAGATGGATGGATGTATGAGTGACTATTTGTAGAGTATTAAGGCTTAAAGTGGTATTTCAACATGGTGGTTATGACTATTTGTAGAGGGTAGATATTCCTTAACCATCATTGACCTTTTTTTAGTGAAAGGCGAGTGGGTAACAAGCAAGTGGACATAAATCCCTTTCCATATTCTTATTATTATTAGTCATTATTACTTTTACTGTACCTACGTATTATCACTCAACCACAAAACCCATCAAACACTATTCATCTTTTATCATGCTACATAATTAAAACATACACAGATACACACGTGTGAGTATGTAAGTTTTTATTTAAATGATTATTTTGATTTATTTATAGTTGATTTTAATTACATTTTAAGCATTGTTCTCATAGCTAGACTGGTAAGAAACGCCTACACAACCGGTATAATTGAATACTTTTAAATCGTTTTGTGTTGATTTGATGATTAGTTCAGTTATACAAATAACGCTTAAAGTGTTTTTTAAATACCTTTGCCTCCCATTAAAAAAATTCATTGATCTATTATTTTTCCAGTTCTAACCTTGGTCAATTTTATAATTAATCTTTAACCACCAAACGGATTGATTTTTAATTATGGTAAGGGTGAATTTGTTAAAATGAAAAGCTTATGTTTAATTAATACTCCCTAACACACGTTTCAGAAAAACTCACACTTTACTTTATAACTTTATAAGTAAATGAAATTTATTTTAAATATTAATTGATTTGATTTTGTAATGTTGTCACATGCATTTTTAACTGCAAAAACTAAAATAAAAAAAAGAAGAAGAAGAAGATGATGAAGAAGAAGAAATAAATTAGAACTTATAAATATTTTGATTAATGATTTTGGGCCCATAACCCGGGGTCCTACCTAAAATAAAACCAGTTGACCTGACTGAGGCCATGTGCCATTTGGATTGTTTGTTACCTTAGCCTATTCAAGGATACATGTTTATAATTTGATCATTATTACTTATAATTTTTCTCTTTTATCAAGAAAAAACGTAATATGTCTATTAAATATTTAGACTTAATTTTCATTCGATTTTACTCACATTTGAGATTGATTCTAAATGTAATGTAAAAACTTACAAGCAAAACCAAGTAAAAATTAAATGCAAATTGTAATTTTATGATGATTATAATAGTGGAATTGTCCTTGAAAACTAAAGGAAAATAATAGAATTGTTATTCGTCAAATTGCCACTATGAATATTATCCGTAAAATTAAAGTTATTTACAAATAAATCAAAGTTTTGATTAATGCAATCTTCGTTTTATCACTCTACACTTAGTTACCTTTATAGTTACAAGGTGAGAAGGTAAAAATAAAACTACAGAAACTCCAACATGCATCATGTTGTTTGTTTGACGAAAATAGTAATTATTTATTAGTGTTATCATTCTCTGAACATGAGTTAAGGAGACGTTTGAACTATGGTTTTTAAAATTTAACATTCTACTCTTAGTTACCTATATAGTTACATTTAATAATTTTGCAAGCGAGTACATACATTACCCATACATTAAACCATTTAAGAAGGAACAATAATAATAATTTATTTTAATAATTGGAAAACCGTTATACAAAGTGGCTGGAGTTATTGTTTTTAACAAAAAAAAATATTATTTCCGCCACAAAAATGGCATTTAATAATATTATATAGTGATAAATTACAATTACTATTTTTTGTTAGGGAGTCGCACAAAAGTTTTCATGTTTTTTTGTGTTTTTATATATATGTATAAGTTTACTAATGTTTGAGTTTAGGTGGTTTCGAAGTTAGTTAGTGTATCTGATTTTTGGCAATGAACAACCAATTCTACACTACGGATACACGTGTAAAGACATGCCTCTGGTCAAATAATATATGTTTTCATTCGAAGGTAAAAAACCAAATTGCCCTACGCTTTGATGAAGATTTAGTTCGGAAATGAAGCGGGATAATTGTAGTCTATATTTGATCACGATGCGTCCGGTGCAACCACAATTGACCGTCCCAATATTGAGCCTGGTTAATACTAAATTCTTATCGCGAAAATTATTTTTTTAGTAGGATTGTATTGCGATTATATTGTTTCGGTGGTCTTAAAAAGGCTGAGTAGTCAATGATGATGGACCCGTGTTCAGCAAAGACGTTCCGGTATTTTGCTAATATGTCTGTTATAATGGTTGGCTGCCCATTCGGTTATGTGCATTGATTTAAAACGTACGAGGTCAGGTTTGTTCGTCATCTGTACGGTTTTATCTAAAGTTATGATGGTAAATCAGACCACCACACGACACACGCGCAACGCGCGTTGATAGCTTTAACTAGTTAAGGTAAATTTGACATCTGGTAAATTAAATGACATTTTTATATTGTTTTAGCCCTCACAAAAATGTGGATTCACAAACTCATGAAATAATAACATATTTATTACAGCTCAGAAACATTGTGTCACATTTTGGTGTCATTGTCCTCTTTGAAAAATAAATAAATAAATTAAGCACCTCTTAACAAAATTAATAAGATATCCACAATTTTAAGTAAGGCCAATTTGTAGACGCCAAATAGTTTATTAGTGGAAATTAAGACAAAATTGACATCAATCTCCCGCGGTGGCCATGCTACGCCACACCGCGTTAAACGGCACCGCCGCCACCGCGTTAAACGGCACCACCGCCACCGCCTATACATGCCGCGTCACAACGATGTCCACACGCCATGTGAATTGGTGTGTGGGTCCTCCCTCCAAGTCTCCAAATATGATTGTGTGGTGTATTACGACGTAACATGACAAGATTTGATTGACGGGGGTCATGGTATAGTATAGGTGTGTACCCAAAAACAATAACACTATTTTCCCATGCCTAAAGTAGCATTTTTTGCTCAATAATCTTTTTAACAAGACTGCAATTTAGAGACCAAATAATTAGTCATCAGAAACTAATTACACTGCATTTAAAAGCAAAACTTCACATAGAAAACCTAAAATATAAAAAATCAGTAACACCACTCACCCTTGAACCTAAAAACTAGAATGTACAAGGATCACATTATTGTTGCTGCACCCAATTGAGTCCAAGAAAATGTTGGACTCATTAACATCATGTACATTTTCAACCAAAGAGTAACCATAAAAGAAATTTTCAAAGAACAGCAAGTAGCAATACAAGATTATCTTCATAAGTCTCAACATTAGTTCTAGACATGGTTTCGTGATTTAATCTTAGACATCAAAGCCTCTAAAGACTTCCACGCTACTACGGTTCTTAAGAACGATCTCCAACGCTGATGCTCTTGGGGGGCGTGGGGCATCAAATAAAGTTATCAGCGTCTCCATCTCTTCAGCCATATCAGATATCCAGAATCGGTTTATCACCAACTTCTGCAGATTGGGTGACCTGGCTAAGATAAACTCCACAAACGCCACCTCAAGTTCATAGCATCTAAAATATACAAACTCCAATTCTTTCAGATGCTCCAACCAAACATCTGAAATACTATTGAATACACCTGAATAGTCTTCCAATGGGTCGAAGTCTAAGTCATAACAATCAAACGGATCAATCTACAACAAGAGACTCGTGTCAGTGAACTACGTCAACAGAATCAAAAGAAATAGGATACAAGAAAGACTTATGCTATTTACCTGTATCCTAATTTTCTCTAAGTTCGGAGAGCATTTGGTTATAACACTAAAAAAAGTAAATCCATAGTCGCCAATAAAACCCATTTCTTCAAGGCAAAAGTATTTGAGGTGGTTTGTCTCTTCTGGAACACACTCTACAAGTAACTACTTCGACCATGGGCCAAAACAACAGTTAGCAACCAAAGTATTCACTTTTTCTTTCTTTTAGTGATATTATATGTGGATAAATATTACCGAATTGATATAACCCCATGTAGTCAGATTTTCAATCACAGGTAAACACTTGAATATCTCCGTAATGCTTGGGTTTGCATAGAAATCAGCTTCATTTACTTCAAGCATAAGCTGTGTCAACTTAAAATATTCAGATAAGTCTAAAAGACCATGAAAAAGAATATACAAGTATGAACTTACACACAAGCTCTTAAGTGATGGACAATTAGATAAAAGATGTAGAAGAGCTTCTCTACAGACACTTATATCCTTCAAGGTTAAGCTTGTGAGGCTACCAAAACCATTGAATATTGGTTTAAGGCTGACATCACAGTATTCAAGATGTAGGTCCGTCAAGTGATTCAGCGAGAAGACAGATAAGGGTAAACCATACGTCATGCAGCCGAATCCGGGTTCATCTAACTCAAGTTTTAGTTTCTTGAGAGTATGGTTCCTCGACAAATGAAGTATTATTTGATCAATTTCAGAACAAGTGGAATCTACATTATCCATCGACAGGGTGAACTCGTGTATTGGCCCCTGGCGCTGTAACAAAACTTGGTGTATGACATAGAAAAATTTACACCTCTTGTCCTTGCATCCCCTTGCAAGTTCAATGGAAGATGTCTGCTTCTGAGTAGACCAGTACTTCTCTTCCTTCTCTTTGGACTCAAAAAACACGAGTTTGGGAATTTTGGTCCACTTGTACCTCCATTCCCTTGAGAGGATACTAGTCCTTGCTGCATCTCCAATTGGTAAAAGGCATAGGATAGTTTCTATTATGGGTTGAGGAAGTGTGGTGATTATATCCAAAGACAATCGCTGAGCTTTAGGCATACATGTAGCTTCCATCATAGGGTGTTTTTGTTGTATCGACACTGCAAACTATTAAAACCAATTACAGATGAATACTGTATTACTGTTCACTACACACATCAAGAAAATAAGCTGAATACAACATACCAGGTCTAACAATGAGGCAATTAAAAGAAATCATTCATGAATTGGTGTGGCTAAGCCTTTTAACAGGCTTTCCCCACGTAACGATAATAAACCATATTTTTTACATCCATTCAAATTTCTAGCTGGGGTGTTTGGGCATGTGCTTTGAAGTCACTTATTTGATTAACAATATATCAATGTACTTAGTTACTATGAATGATCTACCTTTGTTTATCAATAACTTGTAACAGATCATATCATCAGTTCAATACCAAATGCAACAAAAATGATGAATTAATCCATCCTTATAATAAAGTTACTTAACCCTTGTTGTGTTCTATACTTCTATCTATTACTTCCTTAAATGATTATAATATAAAAAGTAAAAACACACAACACCATCAGAGCATAACATTTGGCAGCCACATAAAGAATCTTTATGAAACTTGAAATTGACAATAACAGTAATCAAGAATTCAAACAGGTAAACCTAGATGTATAAATCTTGTAGTTTTGAAAGACAAAGACAACGGATACGAATGATTAAGAGTTACAAGCCCTAAAATCACGAGATGTGTGTAGAGAAACAAAATAAAAATAAAAACAGAATCTTACAGGTGGGTGACGGTGTTTGAGATCAAAGGCGAACGATGGACGATGAGGCGGTGGTGAGCGGCGGTTGAAGAGGGGCCGTGCCGCTGTGGTCGATTAGGTTCTTCAAGAGAAAAAGTGCGCAATTCATTGTTTACTAATTTTTTCAAAGCCAATTTTTTTTTCTAGAGACACGTGATTTGATTTAAATAACGATTTACCTTGTGATTTTACTTCTTATGTTTTCAATTTGTCTCGGTTTGACACCAACTAACCAATACCGTTAAATGTTTATGTTAAAAACAAGGGCATTTGGGTCATTTTATATAAAAGGACTAATCTTGTCATTTATCAAAAGTTATGTGTCACTTAAACAAATAATCAAATTATCATCATCCACGTCATCATCATCATCATCTGACCATTACCACACCATCATCATCATACCCACATCGCTCGTTCACTTGAATCTACCACCACCCACCCACAACAACCACCACCCACCATAAACCGCCTGCAAAATCATAACCACACCACCACCATCACCGTCTGTCACCACCATCGTTCACAATTTCTCCGGCTTTACACCACCACAACCACCATTGGTTTCAATCCCTAACCACCATCGAAGATGAAGATGGACAGATTTGTCCCAAATCGAAGACCACCATTGCACGACCACCGGTGGTTTCAATCGAAGCCTTAACTTCCTAACCTGAGTAGCATCCAAGCCCTAAGTGATGAATCGAGCCCTAAAAGGGTGGCGTTGTAGGGTTTCGAACCCTTCATCCCTCTTGTTGGACAACGATGAAGGATGATGATTATCATATATGGTTTAAGGGGCAGGTTATAGTCAAGGTCAAATAGGTAGATGGTGGATGGCTGGTGGCGCGGTGGTGGATGGCCGGAGGTGGCAGTAGTGCAAGATTTGATGGGGAAGAAAGTTGGATTGGGTTTTAATTATTTTACAATAATAAAGTAATTTATTGAAAATAGCCTCTCAAAGTTAAACAAATTACATTATTGGTCCCTCTATATAAAATGACCCAAATGCCCTTGTTTTTAACAGAAACATTTAACGGTGTTAGTTGGTTGGTGTCAAACCAAGACAAATTGAAAACCACAAGGAGCAAAATCGCAATTTTGAAACCTTTGAAGGCAAACCGTTATTTGGACCAAACCACATGGAGCAAAAGCGAAGTTTACTCTTTTTTCTATAAACCCACTTTGTTATAAAATAATAGCGTTAATTTTGTGCTGGTTCTGAATTTTACAAACTCATCATTTGAGTATAAGTTTTTCTTTCTTTATTTTTTACCTGAGTTTTATAAATTGTTTCTGTTTTCATCCTTTAACTAATGGTGTCAATTTTTTTCTGTTAGATTTTTTTAGAATATCAAAATATCTCTAGAGGCTTATAACATTCACAGTGAATTTTTTTATTTTTATTCATATAATTACACTAAAAATCATAATATTTTGTTTTCTCTCTTTTTTTCAATTAAATAATAATTTTTATACCCTTATCATTACTATTAATTTATTGGATATAGGAATGAAATTGAAATCGAAGATTACGATTAATTTCCTTATTTTGCCACTCTCTTCTTGTATATGGGATTACTCATCTCAGCCCCACATTTGGTAAATTAACTAGTTATAAGTGATATTTTTATGTTGTTTTATTTCTCACAAAATAGTAGCTTCACAAACCCATGAAACAATAATATATTTATTACATATCATTCACATTTTACTATCAGTGTGTCCTCTTGAAAAAAAATTAATCAAATAAAACACTTAAGACAAGAATTAATAAAATCCCCACATATTTTAATAAGGCCGAATTCCAGACACGAAATAGTTTATTAGTGGAGATTAAGACCAAAAGTTGACATTAATCTCTAACCAGAAACACCTTTACGTGCCTAAGGACCTAACCTAAAGAAAAACGATAACACCATTTCCCCAAGCCTAAAGTAGCAGTCTTTGCTCAATAATCTTTTTAACAAGACTGCAATTTAGAGAGCAAAGAATTAGTCAACGGAAACTAAGACCTAAGAGGAACTCGAGTAGCTCATGAACAGCATGGCTCATCTACACTGTATTTAAAAACAAAACTTCACATAGAATGCCTAAAATATAGTTGCTGTAACCAATTCAGTCCAAGAAAATGTTTGACTCATTAGTCATTAACATCAGGTATATTTTCTAACCAAAGAGACTAATCAGAAAACAGCAAGAACCAATACAAGATTATCTTCATAAATCTCAACAATAGTCCTAGACAAGGTTGAGTGATTTAATCTTCGACATCAAAGCCTCTGAAGACTTCAATTCTACTAGAGTTCTTAAGAATGATTTCTAATGGTAAGGCACTTGGGGGGCGTGGGGCACCGAATAGAGTTTTCAGCATCTCCAACTCTTCATCCACATCAGATATCCAAGATCGGATTATCACCAACTTCTTCAAATTGGGTGACCTGGCTAAGATAAGCTCCAAAAACGCCACCTCGAGTTCATAGCCTCTGAAATCTACAATCTCCAGTTCTTTCAGATGCTCCAACCAAACATCTGAAATACTTTTGAATATACTTGAATAGTCTTCAAATGGATCGTAATCTAACTCATAATCATCAAACAAATCAATCTACAACAAGAGTCTCGTGTCAGTGAACTATGTCAACAGAAACAAAAGAAATAGGATACAAGATAGACTTATGCTATTTACCTTTAGCTTAATTTTCTCCAAATTCGGAGAGCATTTGGTTGTAACACCAAAAAAAGTAAATCCATAGTCGCCAATAAAACCCATTTCTTCAAGGCAAAAGTATTTGAGGTGGTTTGTCTCTTCTGGATCACACTCTACAAGTAACTACTTCAACCATGGGCGAAAACAACAGTTAGCAACCAAAGTTTTCATTTTTTTCTTTTAGTGATATTCAATGTGGATAAATATTACCGAATTGATATAACCCCATGTAGTCAGATTTTCAATCACAGGTAAACACTTGAATATCTCTGTAATGCTAGGGTTTGCATAGTGATCAGCCTCATTTACTTCAAGCATAAGCTGTGTCAACTTAAAATACTCAGATAAGTTTAAAAGACCATGAAATGAATATACAAGTATGAACTTACACACAAGCTCTTAAGTAATGGACAATTAGATAAAAGATGTAGAAGAGCTTCTCTACAGACACTTGTATCCTTTAAGGTTAAGCTTGTTAGGCTAGCAAAACCATTGGATATTGGTTTGAGGCTGACATCACAGTATTCAAGATGTAGGTCCGTCAAGTGATTCAACGAAAAGACAGATAAGGGTAAACCATACGTCGTGCAGCCGAATCCGGGTTCATCCAACTCAAGTTTTAGTTTCTTGAGAGTATGGTTCCTCGACAAATGTAGTATTATTTGATCAATTTCAGAACAAGTGGAATCTACATTATCCATCGAAAGGGTGAACTCGTGTATTGGACCCTGGCGCTGTAACAAAACTTGGTGTATATCGTAGAAAAGTTTACACCTATTGTCCTCGCATCGCCTTGCAAATTCAATGGAAGTTGTCTGCTTCTGAGTGGACCAGTACTTCTCTTCCTTCTCTTCAGACTCAAAAAACACAAGTTTGGGAACTTTGGTCCATTTGTACCTCCATTCCCTTGAGAGGATACTAGTCCTTGCTGCATCTCCAATTGGTAAAAGACATAGGATAGTTTCTATTACGGGTTGAGGAAGTGTGGTTATTATATCCAAAGACAATTGTTGAGCTTTAGGCATACATGTAGCTTCCATCTTAGGGTGTTTTTGTTGGATTGACACTGCAAACTGTGAAAACCAATTTAAGATGAATATTGTTCACCACACACATCACGAAAATAAGCCGAATACAACATACCAGGTCTAATAATGAAGCGATCAAAAGAAATCGTTCATACATTGGTGTGGCTAACAATATATCAATGTACTTAGTTACTTTGAGTGATCTACAATTGTTTATGATTAACTTGTAAAGGATCATATCATCAGTTCAATACCAAATGCAACAAAAATGATGAGTTAAACTATCGATTTAATAAACTTATTTAACCCTTGTTGTATTCTATCTATTACTTCCTTATATGATTATAATCTAAAAACACTCAACACCATAACATTTGGCAGCCACATAAAGAATCTTTATGAAATGTGAAATTGAAGATAACAGTCATCAACATTTGAAACAGGTAAACCTAGAAATATAATTATTGTAGTTTTAGAACACAAAGACAAAGGATACGAATGATTTAGAGTTACAAGCCCTAAAATCACCAAATAAACAAAATAAAATAAGAAATAGAAACTTACTAATAATCAAGTGGGTGAAGGTGTTTCAGATGAAAGGTGAAGGATGGAAGATGAGGCGGTGGTGAGCGGTGGTTGAAGAGGGGCTGCGCCGCTCTGCTCGAGAGCAACGGCGAAATTCATTGTTGTTTACTAATTTTCAACACCATTTCACTTTGTTATAAAATCAAACAATATTAATATACAAAAATCTAATGTGTCACGTGATAATTTTAGAGGGCGTTTTTTTTTTGTCAAAGCGTCAGCAGTATAAACACCCCCTCAAATGCTCCATTAAAAAAAATCAAACGCAGTCTTACCCGACCTGTTTTCTCATGTGGATCATATAAATATCTTATAACCCGTTTTGTAACCCTAAACCTCTTCACCGATTGAACTATCCTTATCAACCAAAATCAACCGGAGATCGATTCTTGCTGATTTGTTAACGTTTATGCTTTGTTTTTCAGATGATTTAACCATTTGTTCATGTTTTTTTCCTTACTTTTGTTTCTTTTAGATATTAAATCATGTTCCTGTTATATCATATATGATTTTTATGAGGATATTTAACATTTTGAACTAAATTCTGTTATATTTTTATGTCTTCAAAGGAACTTAACCTTTTGGCATCATTTTAGAGTTTTTGAAGCTTTTGCTCATGTTTGATTCTTATTTTCATAGATCTATTAAACGATTTTGTGTTTTTCTGTTAATATTACTTTTTAGATTTCGGATGTTTTAAATAACCTACGTTGGATCTGGTAAAGTATTTTGTGTATTTCAAATTGGATGATTTTTAAAAATTTCTTTTGTTTCTTACTTAAATTTATTTTTCAGAGTAGACCTGTAAATGGATTTAACATTTTTTGGTTTGTATTGTTTTTTATTTTTCCAGTATCTAACTATCGTAACTTTTTGGCTTCGTTTTAGGCTTATTTGAACCATATGTTCATGTTTTAATCTTTTTTTTGATTTCGTAGGGTTTCAGATCACCATTATAGATCTGTTGAAGTATTTTGTGTATTTCGTATTGAATTAATTTCCAAAATATTCCAAGATTTCTTAGGGTTTCAAGTCACGTCCAACACAAACCCGAGCGTCTGTAAATGGATTTTATCTTTTTTGTATTTATTCTCGTATCTGTTAATTGATCTTTTAGTTGATTATCTGATTTTCAATTTGAATGTCTTTAATGATGTTTCAAATACTTGTTTAACATTAAGTTTTTGTATTTAGGTCAAGCAACATCACCATTTCTGCTTGATTGATCTTCCATCAGGTTTTTTTGCACCTGTTTTATACACATCTCCAGCTTATTTGGTAAGTTTTATTAACACAAATTTACTATTCCGTGTTTTATATCCTACAGATTAATTTCTCATTTATGTATTTTGTTTCATTTAAGTTTTCTTCAATTCAACATAGACAACCCGCACCTCAACTCATAAAATTGACTAGTAGATGGCTGGACGGTATCGCGCTATGATGTCCACCGTCATTTATCATGCACACACTCGGACCCTTATAATAATATTAGGGAGCATATATAGAAATGGGTTCTTAAAAGGAAAAATGATAAATCATGTGTGATATTTATACAAATTTATCAACAAAATCGTAATTTAATTTAATGGATATAGTAGGAATGAAAATGAAATCGTAGATTATTATTGATTTTCCTTATTTTATCACTCTGTTCTTGTAAATGGACATTCCTGATCATTGTGGATGGGATTACAGATTACTCTCTCTTCTTGTCCACATAACTTATCTCACCAACCCACACACATATTCCCTTTCACTCACTTTGTCACTCACACACACAAAGAGAGAGCCATTGATGGAAAAGATGATGCAGAACCCAAATGCCCTGCATTCAACATCTAAACACATCAATTACCAACCACCACCAGCACAAGTTCAAAACATCCCCATTTCCCCTGCAGCTGTCAAACTGTCGCGTAGACAGCTGGCGATCTGCGTCAAATCGTCGCTGCTGCTCCTCACGTCCCAGTTTCAAGACCAGTTCCATCTGCCAAAGGCAAGAGCACAAGACCAAAACCAATTAACACTTGAAAATCCCCAAAGCCTAGAAGATGATACTCCAATTGAGAGTGATACCACAAGTTCTACAGTTGAGAATCCAGTTGATGCAAGTAGCACCGCCTCTCCGACCGAAGAGAACCCAGTAGACACTAGCACCACCACCAGTCCTACCGAAGAGAATCCAGTTGAGAATAGTGAAACCAATGGTCCCACTGAAGAAGACCCAGTTGACACTAGCGCCACCGCCAACCCTATTGAAGAGAATCAAGCAGACACTGGTGCCACTCCCACCACCACTACCGAAGAGAAACAACCTGACAATGATTCTGACACCACCACCACAACTGAAGCAGACAGTTGTACTGACAAAGTTGTTACCAAAAGGGCTTTTCTAGACATATCGATCGATGGGAAACCCATTGGACGAATTGTCGTTGGGCTATATGGAAACAATGTACCTGCTGGGACTACTAAGTTCAGTGATTTCGTCAGTGGAGCAGCAGGTAATCAAATTTTCTCCTAACAAACCAAAAGTACACATGATGGCTATAACTACTTTCGATTTCTATATACTTGATAGGTATTAGTTACAGAAGGAAAGAGTTCATAAAGATCACACCAAGTTACGTTCAACATGGTGGGGTTAGATCATACGGGGTTGATGCTGAATTAGCAGCTAAAACCGGAAGGAATTTTGCGGTAGACAGTCTCGTTGCTGAATTGGAGAAAGAAAATGGAAGATGTCCTGGGACAAAGAACGTTGCAGGAACTGTGGGTATTATTGTGAGGGACCCATTTAAACCACCACCTAAGCAAAAGCTGGTTGCTCGAAATGGTAAGCTGGTGATTGATGAAGAAGAAATCGGTAAAGAACCAAACGGGACGGAGTTTGTGATTTCAACAAAAGATTCACCCGATCTGGATGCATCAACATTGGTGATCGGGAAAGTTTTAGAAGGTATGGATGTTGTGGAAAGGATTGGTCAGGTCAAGACAGTGCAAGAGAACACTACTTCTCCGTATTTCAGGTGCTAAATCACACTAACTGGCATAAACATACGAGTAATCAATAAAAGATTCAAAATTAGAACTGACACAACATGCTTGTTTGTTAAACAGGGTGGCCAAGTTGATCGGGGATAAAAGAGCAGTGGTTGCAGAGAGAGGGTTTAACAGACCCTATTCAAAAGTAATTGTTACCAATTGTGGGCTGATGGTGTAATTGAGATAAATTCATGAGAGTTGTACATTAATTCGAGTCTTTTCATATGTCTGATTTTGTAAAATCCCAAATTTTTTTGTCCATTGAAGTATCTAGAATACAAATCTTCAGTTTCTACTTTCTAGCTATCCTAAGTAGTCACCACAAGAAATCAAAACTGGAACTTAACTAAAAATTTAACCAAACGACAAAACATATTACTTGATCAAGCCTGTTTAGCTGATGTTTAATGTTGATGATGGGCTTTCTCTAAATCGAACCATGAGTGAACTTCTTTCTCTTAGCTGACGGGGGTGTTAGAAGCTTTTTAACAGAACCGACGGGATCTTCCACCTACATGGTAATAATCGATTAGAAGCGGATAATACTAATTGTTGCAAAATCACTTAAGGATATATTTAAATTGTAAGAAATGCATGCACCATGATATAAACCAAAAAAGACCTAGAAGTTACCTCAATAAGTGAAGATGAAGCTTGGGTTGTTTCAGATGAATAAATGAACTCCTTCTGGCGTTCTAGAGCAGAAAGTGTTTGTTTCCATCCAGGTGATGACTTCCCATTAGATGCAATCCAAGGACAAAAATATCTATGCTGCTTAATTGGATCAAACTCAATTGCTTTTCCATCAATGTTGTCTGGTTGAACTGAAATTGTAGACTTCATAATAGTATTTCCAGTTGCCTCAGCTGATCTATTTGTTGTATAACTATGGTGATCACCATTAACTGATTCAATTGCAGACGAAAAACGGCTCCTCAGGTTTTGTCCAACAACAGGCAAAGAAATTGTTGGCCTGAAATTCTGCTCAGCAGGTGGTGGCCCACCTGCAATTGTCAATTTCAAAACGCTTCTATTCGATGATGTGCCACTACTACTGCTACCAATACTTGCTGTTTGTTCTCCATTTTCACTACGAGAAGTTTCTAGAATACGATCATTTGGTTCTGCATGCCCAACAAGTCTAACAAACTCTGTGGGTCGTTGAGTTGTTTTGAAAGCCCAAAGACCAACTCTGGCCCCACAAAGCCTACATTCTAGAATCACAGACGTATGATCATATTTCTCACTTTCATTAGAGAAGCCTTCATTTTCCTCCACATTCTCAGAAGTTCCAGAAGCATATACAGTAACACTAGCATTCTGTGCATCCTTGCAATCAACTATGTATGGTAGTAAGCTAGGCTCCCAACCACATAAACTTATAAGCTTTTGTGCCTGAAAAATTGATTATAAATCAACAAGTTTTTGAATATACTCAAGCAAGATTTCTAATATGTATTAGCATAAGGATGTGATACCTGATAGTACAAGACAGGAGAAGCTTGTTCAGATTCATCCAGAGTTGGAGCGCAATTAAGGAAATGTTCTAACAAAGGGGTACTCATGTAACTTATGGCTATTGATGAGATTACGGGAAGTTCCAAAAGTTGCAATAATGAAGCACATCGTTTTTTGTAACTATCAACCAAATCTGCAGGGGAGGTAGGGGGGAACTGTGCTAGTTTTTCATCACATGCATTGTCAACCCATGGGCAGAGTAACTTGTGTCCATTATTCAGCTTTAAGCTGAAAACTGAGGCTGCGTTCTCAACTATAATGAAAATAATACAGTAAATTTGGAATTCTTTTTCCAGTAAAAAGATCTGAAAAGAAAATTTGACAGTATAATGAAAACATGAATGACCTTGTTGTTGTGCCCAAGACGACGGAGTAGAAAAGAAGAGGCGGGCCCCGCATGATTCACAAGCGATGGTGTCTACATCTACATTGATCCAACCTCTCCTGGCACAATTTATTGCATTGACTACCTGATGAAAATAGATAACATTCCCCTCTTAAAAACATAACTCCTCAAAAAGGTAAAACTGGATTGTGAAAATAGATAAAAGACTGGAACATGGTTATTATTCATGTGTTCCTGTCACCAATGTCAAGTTAAATACATTCATTTGTTGTTGTTATGAATAATTCATAGTTGTAATAGTATAATTGGTGCTATTATACATATTCACTGCTTATTTGATGTATTTAAGCCAGCTTTGGGTTCGCAAATGCAGATAAACCTCGAAGGGAGTTCCAGGATATTGCTAAACAAGCATCCACTGAGAACATGACTAATCACTTGCACTAAATGAAACACGGTATGAGACTGTACGGAATTAAAGAGAATAACTGTTTGGTAGTTCCAATTGCATAACGTAAAAGAAAGTTAAAAAAGCTTATAAGAAGATATTTCACCCACTATTCAATTTTAAACTTGACTAATTTCCAAACTTAAAACTGATTAGTTGTGTGTGACTCTATCCCTATATGGAATATGAAAAAGCTCATTAGGATGTCATGCAAGTTGGCAAATTTTTCCAATCGCGAACAAATTAACACAAAAATGTTTGTCACTCTTACAAAGAAGGAACTTCCTACAATTACTCCCGAATCAAGAAGTTCACCAACTGCTAGCACCTATTCATATAAGTGATTGGTCTATAACACTATCTTGCTCCCTCCTTAACAGAAATAGGCAAGTAAATACAAGTAAATCAGCATTTAGTATTCATATCTAACCTCAGGTTTAGCAAACCATGTCATCGACTTAAATGTCGAAAGCCTTTTCAGCAAATCGACTCTGTCCCATGGTCTGCACATGGGTGATTTCACAGCCCCATCAGAAGCATTTTGCAGCTCCTCAGTCACACTTCCTTTAGATTTCAAACCAACTAAACCCAGTTTTGTAGTCATAGTATACGGACGTTTCCTGCCTGACAATCCACCAGCAGTTACACTAACAAAAGCAAAAGATAACAAGTAAATTTCCAATCTTTCTGACTCAAATTGATCCACAAGCACAAAATTAGCATGAAGTTAGTTTCTAATTCACAAACAATACTTTCACAGCAGAAATTGACCACCAGAAATCAAATAGAACAAAATCCGTACTATATGAGAGTATACACCGACGAACAGATCGATAAACCCTAATTGTGAACTGAATTAAGCCCCTCTTTGTTACGAAACTCATGTGTGTGAAGCAAAACGTTTGCGGTTTGAAATTTACGACAACAATCGGATATGAAAAACGAATGGGAAGATCATAAACACAGAATCGAACTCAGGTGTTGAATTAGGGGAAAACTAATTAGAAGAGACAATGATTATACCTAGAGGAAGGGGGAGCTCCCGTGGATTTGGAATTGGAATTGGAATTGGGGGGAGAAGAAAGGAAGAGCTTATCCATGACAGCATGAAACCTCTTCTCTGATTCTTCAGCCATTGAACTGCTGAAATCGATTGTGAAATCAAAATTCCTCTTCAATCACCAGATTTTCTTTCTTATATGTCGCAACTTACCATTTGTTACCGTAATAAGAGCATTCACAGCTCTTAAAAGTACACGAGTGTTAATTACTTGTATTATATCGAATGGTAGCGAAAATATTACTGTTTATTTTTAAATTTAAAAATTTATTGTTTAATGGTTTATAAATTTTTTAATAATATATAAAAATAGTTATGAGTGAAAGAGAGAGAAAATATAATGAAAAAATATAAAAAAATATATTATTTAATTAAAAAGAGAGAGAGAAAAATGAATTTTAGTTTAACTAGAGCATTTACAGTGGAATCCCTAAAAATATGTGAGTGTGTTTGATATATTATATGTAATGATTTGAGTGGTTGTGAGTGAATGAGAAAGAAAATGTTATTGTTGATTGGTATATTTGAAAAATGACTATTCAATCCTATAAATTTTTAAAAATATTTTTAAAAGTGGTTGTAAGTGGAGGAGATAAACAAAGTAATGATAAGGGTATAAAATATTACTTAATTAAAAAGAAGAGAGAAAATATAGTGATTTTTAGTGTAATTATATGAATAAAGATAAAGAATCCACTGTGAATTGGAACACTGTTAATCTCTAACCTATCCGATTATCTTTATTACTTAAGTACGAAATTTGAGACCAACTTTAGGTGAAAACTCACATAGGATGAGAAAACCTTCTGGATCACCTGAAACTCTCATTGTATTTTTATCACATATGAAACTTAAACAAAAAAAACTACACATATTTTTTTGTCATGTACTTATTTATTTGTATTATGATTCAATTTTGGGTCCAATAAATTCTTTTAGGTTGGATTAACAACTAAATTGTTTAATGGATTGCGTTGAAAAGTATAGGTTGGTGTCAATTTATCAAGTATCAACCTTTGGTACTATATCGGAATATCAATCAGACGATTGAGACCCATGTACCATCCCTTTCATCTCAATCCTTGAAGTTTCAATTCATTAGCTTGAACAATTTAAACCACCATAAATTAATTTATAATGATCCAAGATCAGTTACAAAAAAATATTACACACCATCTTAACTTGTAAAATAAATTGGGTGGTTAACAATACCTAGAACTCCATAAGAGCATATCTCAACATGGTATAATCATCACTTTATAAACTTGACTTCCGATCTCTTAACATGATATAATCATTATTTTATAAAATTCACTTCTTAATCTACTAACTCATTTATTCTAAGCCATAAATTATTTTAGTTTTCATCAAATTATGACATTGTAGATGGGCCCTTCGTATGCATAACTCCATAGCCGTTTGGGGTTTCAAAAAATTTTGTGTGGGTTCACTGTCATAAGCATATCTTCGTCAATGAAAGAGTGATGAAAGTGACAATGATGACCAATGTTGAATTTCATAGTCAATTTTAGATTTTGATGAGTGGGGTGTTCCTCAAACACCCCTAACAGTCTCCTTCTCCTCTCCACGATCGCAACTCCATTGGATCCCCTCTCATACGCCCCCTTCCACGTCAGACTATGGTTGCGGTTGTTCTGTTAACGCCATGGTTGGGTAGTTGACGTGGTACATGACATGGCCCTCCCCAAGCACAAAACAAATGGTCTAACAATTCAAAGAGTGTACTTGTAAACAAATTCTTATAAAGTAAACTTTTAACAGTGTTTGAGAGTGTACTTTTAAATGTGGGTGACTCGATTCAAATAACAACACCCTCAAATTCCTCCCATCCTACCAACAACCAACCAAACTTCTCAAAATCGATTGCTTTAATGTAATTGAAGTTGTTGACATCCAACCTCATTGAAACAAAGATGAAGCCTGAAATCAAAGTCAATTGTAGTTAAAAGTAACAAAAACGCATTCCATAACACAGAAAGACACAATAAAGCAACATCCAAAACTCCAAAAAGGCTACATACTAACCTGAACAAAAGAAGAGATTGCAAACCAAGAACGAAGCAAGAAAAGATGAAACAATAAATGAAACAGAAAGATATATACGGTAATAAATACACACCACCAGCACTACGGCCAAAAGAAGACACGTGTCCTCAATGACCGAACAAACCCCCACACAGCAAAAAAATCCAAATCAAAATCGAACTCAATGACCCAAAAGTTAACCCAAAAACCATCTCAACCAAGTGAAACAAAAAGGGAAAAAATCTATTAAGAAATGAACAAAACAAAAAATAACAATCATAGCCAAACAAGCCAAACACTATCCATTCACTTGAATTTTTAAACATATAGGGGATTTAATAAAGTGCTTAAAGCCCAATATTAAAAATAAACTATAAGCGCATTAAAAGTACTAAACAAATGATAGATCAAACTTCAAAATCCAGTAGTTGCACACCACCATTTAGTAGACCAAATTTAGTAGACAGAACATCATACCACCGATTTCAAATTCGTACCTATCACCAACTCCCATTTTATGAGAAAACACAAACTCACTACTTAACATAAATGTAAATATAAATGTGAATGTTAGAAAGGGGTAGATGCTTCATATTAAGTCCAAATTTTTCTCGAATTTTGTTATAATCCCGGTTTTCATATTTGTCTTTTCCTTCAAAATAAAGTGGTGCCTCACCACCCTTTTGGTTGATCATATTTTTGTCGTATTCAATAAAACATTCAACTTCAGCAGTAGAGGATGACTTATATTATATTATCTTACTATAGCATATGATTTTTTGATTTTCATCTAATTTAGCAACCCTTGGATCAAACAACATGGTGGTAGGATTCACGGATCTAAGCACAGTGGCTCCGACTTCTTTAAGCCCTTTGAGATTACTTTTAACATTGTGCCTTTTTGAGAGACGTGTCCTGTTAGTAAAAAAAATGATTAAGTTATATATGGAATATATAAAAAACTAATACAAAGATACTCAAAATATATATACCAGGATAGAGTGGAGTACTCGTCACAATGTTGATTATCGTGTTTAGTTGTCTCGCTAGTACAAAACTAAATTCAAAATTGTTTTCGCCGACGATTAGAATCGTTTTCTTTGACGAAAACAGTTTCGTAAACTTTTTCTGGCTTGAGCATCGTCTTTGATAAATCATAATTATATCAATTAGGTATCAAGTACACTAATCAATCCTTATTGGCATATGACAAAAACTAAACCATATGTAAATTTTAATCAATTTTATGACAGAATAGTTACTATGTTAATAGCAATCTTTTGCATCCCCATTAACATGTGCAATATCGAGATGTGAAGCTGTTGCTTGAAGTCTCCTAAGTTTGTTGGTTGGTTACCACAGAGTGTGGTAGCATGGGATCTACCATGTCATTAGAAACGAAAACTCATGCTAACCAAGCAAATCAAACTTCATTTACTCCACAAAGCTTAAACGGTAAGCTTAAACAATAGAAAGCTTACTAAAAACTAGAATCAATCAACCAACCATGTAACTAGCAAACACAAAAACAAGTGGAAGCCAATTGAAAACTTACTTAATCTTCTGTGCTTCATTAAACCCGAGCCGCATGGTTGAAAATACAAGAAATATTTGTCAACAACAAACATGCTCGCGTCATTACCCTTGAAACCAAATTCACCAACACCACTCTCTCGTCGTGCTCATCTTTCAATGATTATTGTCAAACTTTAAAAGATATAGCCGAACAACTTCGTGATGTCAATCAACCGGTAAACGATACGACTTGTAATTCAAATGGTTCGCGGACTTCCTGTTGAGTACAACACCATCGCCACCATCATCAACCAAAGCAAACTGACTTGAGATACCGCCCGCGGTACGATTGAAAATGAACAATCCAGACTTGCGGCGTGGTCACAACCGACTCATGAAACTATACTCGCCCATACAAGGGCCACACCGTCTTCTGACTCAGCCCAGTCTCCTTACGCCGATGGATACAGGGGCCGAAGCTATGATCCAACCAAAGCTGCCAGAGGACGTGGCCCTGCAACTCGAGGAGGCCGACATCCAAACGTGATCAGGCCCCCAACCCTCACTTGCACCGTGGACTTAGCTCATGAGCCCAAAACCAAACCCAAGTACCCCATCAAAACCCAACCTACCATCCACTCTACAACTCACAAGCCCAAACCCAATATTATAACCAACCGGCCCAACATACTTACACCACCTCTTGGACTCCACCACCTACACCCTACCCATCCTACCCAACACATCATCAGGCCCACATCGCCCAACAGTCCTCTATCGCTCCACCTCCGAGATTTAGCCCGCAAAATAGCAATGCCCTTTGCCCGAGTGATATTGGTGTTGCACTCTCCACCATGCACTTGGACTACAATGTTCCACAATGGCACATGGACACGGCTTCGTCTCACATCACATCCAATCCAGGTAAAATTATCTCCCCATCTTTATTACGTGTTGGCTCTATATTTGCTGGTAATGCTCAACGTTTACCCATTAATAGTTCCGGTAATGGCTTATACACCCTCTCAAACAAAACATACCAATTTAATAACATTATTCACTCCCCAAGTTCTATAAAAGACTTGTTATCTGTACGAAGATTCACTATTGATAACCAAGTTTCCATTGAGTTTGATCCTTTAGGTTTTTCTTTGAAGGACCTCAAGGATGGACGCCTCCTTTCCCGCCACAATAGCAATGGAGACCTTTACCTATTCACCAAGCCGGAGTTCGCCTTGCTATCCTCTGGAAGTCATCCACAATGGCATGATCGTCCTCGGACGTCCCAGAGTGAATGTGTCTACCTATCTTAATCGTTATTTTAATATTAAATGTAATAAGACAGTTGCCTCTTCCTTTTGCGCGTCATGTCAGTTATCAAATAGTAAACGATTACCCTTTGTTGATTATGTTTCTAGTACTTTTAAACCATTTGATATTGTTCACTGTGATTTATGTACTTCCCCTATTACTAGCAATTCTGGTTATAAGTACTACATGGTGTTGATTGAAAACTATACAAATCATGTTTGGGTCTACCCACTTAGATACAAATCCGATGCTTTTTCCACATTTGTCAAATTCCATAAATTAATCCAAACACAATTCCAGTTATCCATTAAAACATTTCAATGTGATCTCGGTGGTGAATTTGATAACAATAATTTCAAAACTTTTGCTAATCAAAATGGTCTTCTTTTTCGTTTCTCATGCCCACAAACCTTCCAACAAAACGGCCGCTAGGAACGAATGATACGTCGTCTCAATGACGTTATTTGAGTTCTTCTCATTCACGCACACCTTCCACCTACTTTTAGGGTCGAAGCTCTACACACAGTCGTCTATCTCCACAACATCTTACCCATTACACGTCTCAAATTTCAAACACCCGCCTATGCTCTGTTCTTACGACAATTGACTTATGATCACATCCGGGTTTTCGGTTGTGCATGCTACCCAAACATGTCTGCCACCCAAACCAATAAACTTTTACCACAGTCGGTTCGTTGTGTGTTTCTCGGCTTCCCCGCCGACTTCCGCGACTATCCGTGCTATGACCTACTTACCAGACGTGTTCATCTCTCTCGTCATGTAACTTTTGATGAAAACACCTTCCCATTCAATGACCTTGCCTCCCCTTCCTTGTACAATTTTTCGGATGACCCCACACCCATCTCCCCATAATTCTTTCCCTCTACCTAACCCACTGCCATTCAAAACCCAACCACCCCCTCCGACCCACACCACTAAAACTCCAACCCCACCTGCCACTACACCTATCGAACCCGCACCTTTTCCCTCGGATCATAATCTACCTCCCACCCCAACCCTTGCCACTTCTAACGATCACCCTATGCAAACCCGCTCCAAAGCTAGGGTCACCAAACAAAACCCCCGATACAATCTTGCTGCTACTTCCAATATTTCACCTATCCCTACCTCACATACCAAAGTCCTATTGGACTATAACTGGCTATATGCTATGAATGATGAATTTAGTGCTTTACATGTTAATAATACATGGGAGTTAGTTCCTCGGCCAACCAACAACCCAGTCATTCAGTCAATGTGTCTATTTCACCACAAGTTCAAAAGCAATGGCACCTTGGATCAGTACAAAGCTCGCCTCGTTTGCAATGGAAAATCACAAACTGTTGGCATTGATTGCACTGAAACATTCAGCCTGGCTGTAAACCAGCCACCATTCGGACAGTTCTCTCCTTAGTTGTATCAAAATCTTTGCCAATTCACCAACTGGATGTTAAAAACACCTTCCTTAATGGCACCCTACAAGAAAGTGTTTATATGCATCAGCCTTTAGGATTTGTTGATCCCGCTCATCTGAATCATGTTTGCCAGTTAAAGAAATATCTATACGGTCTAAAGCAAGCAACGAGGGCATGGTACAATCGTTTTTCAGGTTTCATTACATCATTGGGCTTTCACAACAGTAGATGTCACACATCATTATTCATTTTTCAACATGGGGACCAGATTGCTTACCGCTTACTCTATGTCGATAATATTGTGCTAACCGCCAACAACACTAACCTGCTCAACCGGATCATCACCGAAATCTCAACTGAATTCACCATGTCTGATCTTGGTTCGCTCCATCATTTCCCTGGCATCATCATCACCCGTGATCACCGGTCTCTGTTCCTGGCCCAGTCTCAGTATGCTAGTGACATTATACATCGAGCCAACATGACAGCTTGTAAGTCCTGTCATACCCTTGTCGACACAAACTCCAAACTCAGCGTAACTGCAGGAAACCCGTTACCAGACAGTACCTTGTATCGTAGCTTAGCCGGGAAACTTCAGTACCTTACCCTTACACGTCCAGACATCTCGTATACGGTTCAACAAATATTCCTATTTATGCATGTGCCACGTGATGCACACTTTGACTTTATAAAACATGTCTTACAGTACATACATGGCACCATTGACCTTGGTCTTTGCCTATCGGTGTCACCCAATCTTTCTCTTATTGCTTACTCTAACGCTGATTGGGGGGGATGCCCCAACACACGGTGACTACCTCTGGCTATTGCATCTTCCTTGGAGATAACCTTATCTCGTGGTCCTCAAAATGACAACCGACCATTTCTAGATCGAGTGCTGAAGCTGAATATCTCGCTGTAGCGAATGCTGTAGCTAAACCTACATGGATCCCAAACCTTTTTCTCGAACTCCGAAATCCTACACATAAGGCCACACTTGTTTTCTGTGACAATGTCTCAGCTGTTTACCTATTTAAGAACCCGGTTTAACACAAAACACATCGAAATGGATATCCTCTTTGTCCGTGAAAAAGTCCAGCTGGGTCATATTCGGGTTCTTCATGTTCCATCGGCCCATCAATATGCCGACATATTCATAAAAGGGTCTACCAAGATACCTATTTGAGTCTTTCAGATTCAGCTTAAACTTCTCTTCTTATCCCATTCTAGCTGATGTGGACTATTAGAAGACAATATTATTATTATGTTTATTATATCTGTTATTATATTTATTTTAGAAATAGCTTTGATTTGATTTGGTCTTTATGGGGATCCTTAATTATAGGAGTGTTCTAAGGATCCGCTTTTGCCTATTTAGTGTCTTGTAATTTTCATTGATGTTTAAGAAAAAAACAAAGAAATTCCATTGTTCAACCTTTTGGTTGATCATATATTTGACGTGTTCAATGAAACTTTCAACTTCAGCAGCAGAGTATGGCTTATAGTATATTATCTTACTATAGCATATGATTTTTTGATCTTCATCTAATTTGGCAACCCTCGGAACAAACAGCATGGTGGTAGGATTCGCGGATCTAAGCATAGTGGCTCCTAGTTCTCTAAGCCCTTTGAGATTACTTTTAACATTTGTGCTTTTTTTAGAGACGTGTCCTATTAGTAAAAAACATGATTAAGTTATATAAGTAGTATATAAAAGGCTAATACAAAGATACTCAAAATGTATATTCCAGGATAAAGTGGAGTACTTGTCACAATATTGATTCGCGTGTTTAGTTGTTTCGCTAGTACAAGACTAAATTCGAAATTGTTTTCGCCGACGATCAAAATCGTTTTCTTTAACGAATACAGTTTCGTAAACTTTTTCTGGCTTGAGCATCATCTTCGATAAATCATAATCTGATCAATTAGGTATCAAGTACACTAATCAATTCTTATTGGCATATGACAAAGACTAAACCATATGTAACTTTTAATCAGGTTTTTTGACAGAAAAGTTACCATGTTATTAGTAATCTTTTGCATCCCCATTTGCATGTCCAATATCAAGATATGAAGTTGTTGCCGGTTGGTTACCACGGTGTAGCAACGTGGGATCTACCATGTCATTAGAAACAAAAACTCATGCTAAACAATCAAATCAAACTTCATTTACTCCATAAAGCTTAAATGGTAAGCTTAAACATTAAAAAGCTTACTAAAAACTAGAATCAATCAACCAATCATGTAACTAGCAAACATAAAAACAAGTGAAAGCCAATAAAAACTTACTTAATCTTCTATGCTTCATTAGGTTCGACCTATACAATCCAAGTAGACAATTTCCTCAAATAATCGATCTAAATGTGTAAAAAATCGAAAAAGAAGGGATGTGAGAACGCACCAGAAGACGAGTCAGGTGCTCTGTAAATTCTCACAATAGAACTCAGACGACATTAAGAAAGATAAAAATTAGGTTTTAAAGCAAAATATGTCACAAAATCTAAAACATGCAAACGGGGGATTGATTTCACATTCGGCTCACAGACATTAACGGCGGCAGATGAAATTGAGCGTTTACCGATGAGGATTCTAGATGGTGGGAGAGCGTATTAGAAAATGATATTATTATTATTATGTTTATTATGTTTGTTATTATCTTTATTTTAGAAATAGCTTTGCTTTGATTAGGTCTTTATGGGGACCCTCAATTATAGGAGTCTTCTAAGGATCATTTTTTGCCTATTTAATGCCTTGTAATCTTCATTGATGTTTAAGCAAAAATACAAAGAAATTTCATTATTCAACATGGTAATCAGAGCCATCTTCTGAAAACTCTAATTTTTTTCCTTCTTTTCGGTTGTATCTTCTTCCACCCGTAACCATGGTGGAAACCACTCCTCTCCTCCTCTATCTCAACCTACACCTGCCCTTGACAAACAACCGCTTCGCCCGGCCTACACCGTCACCAACATCAACATTAAAATGCGCACCTTGGATTAGAGGTGTACAAACTGGTTTTTTTAGCCAAACCGGTTCGGGTTCAAACCAAACCGGTTTTTTTGTAGTGGGGTCAAACCGGTTTTTCTTCAAACCGGTTCGGGTTACAAACCGGTTTGGCACACTGAAAACTCAAACCGGTTCGGACCAGTTTGAAACCGGTTTTTTCACCCAAATTGGTTTTTCTTTAAATTTTAAACCGGCTTATAAATCGGTTTTGAGTGCGTGGCTAGCAAACCGTATAGAAACCGACGGTTTGGGTCGGTTTGGGCCAAAACCGGTTTTCTTTGAAACCCGTTCTAGTTTTTTTTATGAAACGATTTTTTTTTCATCCCTACCCTGGATGGCAAGAAGGTAACCTACTCATCGTGGGTTAAACTTTTAAACCTCCATGTCCGAGCCTACAAAGTTCTTCATCACATCGACGATACTAAACCACATGCTAAAACCGACCCAACCTACCCTGCCTAGTCCAAACTCGATGCCCTCATCCTGCAATGGATCTACAGTACATTATCGGATGAGTTACTCGCTCGTGTTCTTGATCACAAATATCACGACCCGAGCTGCATGGTTGAAAATACCGGAAATCTTTGTCAACAACAAACATGCTCGCATCGTTACCCTTGAAACCAAATTTCACCAACACCACTCTCTCTTCGTGCTTATCTTTCAATGATTATTATCAAACTTTAAAAGATATAGCCAAACAACTTCGTGATGTCGATCAACCGGCAAACAATACGGATACGACTTGTAATTCGAATGGTTCGCGGACTTCCTGTTGAGTACAACACCATCGCTGCCATCATCAACCAAAGCAAAAAGACTTGGGATACCGCTCGCGGTATGATTGAAGACGAACGATCCAGACTTGTGGCGTGGTCTTAACCTACTCGTGAAACTGTTCTCGCCCATACCGTGGC
The DNA here is from genome assembly GCA_025215565.1 of Flaveria ramosissima. Classification (NCBI taxonomy): domain Eukaryota; kingdom Viridiplantae; phylum Streptophyta; class Magnoliopsida; order Asterales; family Asteraceae; genus Flaveria; species Flaveria ramosissima. The sequence continues at coordinate 87,318,666 of CM046035.1, forward strand.
AACATCGTCTTCTGACTTAGCCCGGTCTTCTTACGCCAACGGATACAGTGGCCAAAGCTATGATCCAACCAAAGCTGCCAGAGGACGTGGCCCTGCAACTGGGGAGGTCGACATCCAAACGTAATCAGGCCCCTAACCCCCACTTGCACCATGGACTTTGCTTATGGGCTCAAAACCAAACCCAAGTACCCCATCAAAACCCAACCTACCATCCACACTACAACTCACAAGCCCAAACCCAATATTATAACCTACCGGCCCAACATACTTACACCACCTCTTGGACTCCACCACCTATACCCTATCCATCCCAAATATGCCTATTCATGCATGCGCCACATGATGCACACTTTGACTTTATGAAACGTGACTTGTAGTACATACACGACACCATTGACCTTGGTCTTGCCTATCAGTATCACACAATCTCTCTCTTGTGGCTTACTCTGACGTTGATTGGGGGGATGCCCTGACACATGGTGATCTACCTCTGGCTATTACAACTTCCTTGGAGATAATCTTATCTCGTAGTCCTCGAAACAAAAACCGACCATCTTTAGATCGGGTGATGAAGCAGAATATCACGTTGTAACTGTCACACCCCCGCTAAAAGCGGAAACACGGGGATGTAACGAGAATGGGATCGTCATAACACATGGTAAGCGATAGAGAGCAATAAATATATAAATGATGACATGTGTGTCATGACGACACCCGACGACAAGGGGACTTGTGTCGTGTTTAGTCAATGTCCACAACACATAGCCATAAACAACATGATGATGATAACATATATTCACATAAGATGAAAATGTAAATGTTAATTCCCACAACCCGGGAACAAGTTCAAATGTTGATAATTGTTTACATGCGATAACATTGTTCAAAAAGATTGTTTAACAAAATGAGCTAAGTCCCAAAAATGCATCCTAGGGTCTCCACTAAGGCAGCACACCTAGATTCCTGGACTTGCATGATCACCTGAAAAGATATGCTTAAAACGGTCAACAAAATTGTTGGTGAGCTCGCAGGTTTATGTATTAAAAATGTAAGTGATGCTGTAATAGATAAGCGCGTCGGAATACCGTGAATACAGTTATTACACAAGTAAATATCACATGACATGAGCTTTGCAACCAAACCTAGCGACGTACACAAAGAAATTGTCGGCATATATTCACCCAAGGGCCCGTTCCTGGCCACTGATGGTACCAACTAGTATACCATCGAACGAGGGTGGGGGTGTCAACCCAGTAGTACTACCAATACCTAACCGTCGGTTCCCACACTGGAATTAAATAGTTGCAAAGATAGAACCACACAGCAGACCCAAGCATGTATCAAATAGTACTTGCAACACAGTATCACGTTGATTCCTTGTATGTAAAATGTATGTAAGTGTACAGCATAAAAATTGTGTAAGCATACTTTTCCCCCAATTTGCAAAGGATTGAAATATTGTATAAATGTGAAAAGGGGCCACGAAACTCACTTGTTAAGTGGTAAGTATGTATGAGCGATGTATCCCAAATGTTGAATGCAAATAAACAGTCAAACACCTATTGACAGTTATTGTATAGCATTAATGATATGATATATGTATAAGCGCGCAATAATGATGGGTCGGTTCGGTTCGTATCGGATGGGTCGCGTACAACACACACAGACTGACACACGTACTAGACCTTATGTAGATCCAAGTACAAGACATTGTTGCCACTAATGATGATATTTAAGTAAAAATATCGTTGTTAATCGAAAGAATATTGAATAAGTGTCAATAGTTATAAGTCAATTTAGTCGTTCGTCAAGTGTTAGTTAAATTTGCTCAAAATAGTTTCTGTGCCCTTTCTCACGTTGACTTTAATCTTTGTGGCCAAACAATGGCATAATTGTGTTAGTGTTACCTCGACACCACACGACATACTCACGCCACGCACAAGGGGTCAAACACAATAAATTCAGTCGCATACAAGGCCAGACGCACGACTCAACCTCCATTTATGCGAATCAACCCTCAATCGTGCGAATCAGCTTCATTCGTACGATTGAGCCTTCATTCGTATGATTGGCCTTCAGTCGTACCACACAACACCCAATCGCACGACTCAACTTCCATGCGCACGAATCAACCTTCAATCGTGCGAATTAGCTACTTTCGTACGACTGAACCTTCATTCGTGCGATTGGACCCCAGTCGTGCGAATCACATTCATTCGCACACATTCAGTCGGTCACCTGACTCAATCGCACACAAACATTCAATCGCATGACTCATTCGCATACACTTATTCGCACGCATGACTCAATCGCACACAGACACACAGTCGCACAACTCAGTCGCACGACATGCCCAGTCGCACTACTCAGTCGCGCGATTGACTCAGACGCATGATCCAGTCGCACGACCCACTCAGTCGCACGGCTCAATCGCATGGATGACCCAGTCGCCCAATCTGCAGAATCGCGACTGTGGTCGGGGTGAGCAGCCCCCGAGCTGCTCAAAACACGGGTTTTACACCACCTAGACCTCCAGAAACACTCAACAAACATGTACAAGCATAAAACACAAGCAAAGAGACCTCACACGCACCCATACGACCTTGTGTGTTCGGGTTGAACCCGAACACCCGAAACCCTAGTTTGGACAGCCGTGAAAAGGCTCTAAAATGGACAACCAAAGACAACTACCTGCTAAGAAGGGGTAGTCTAAGCTGTAGATGGTGTCAAGACGAAGAAAACGAGACTTCTCGGGTCGGATTTGGTGCTAAAATGGAGTTTTTGTGTGTGTGAAGAGATGAAGATGAAGAAGATGGATGAAATGGGGGTTTAGGGCTGGAAATGGGGTATTTATACCCAGCCCAAGTTTCCAAAATTACAAGTTTAGTCCCTGCACTTAACCCCCGAGTTTTCCCAAATTTTGTTCGGTTGAAAAACGACTTCGTTAGGTGTTTTATATTAATTGTAAAAGTTCATTTAATGTTATTATGACTGAAGAAATGGTTATATTAAAACATTTATTATATTTATAAAATGATATATTTAGCGTTTTCAAGAATGAAAGTTTTAAAGGTCTTTTTAAGGTTCACACACGGTTTTTAACGAATGCACACACAACGATAATATTGCACACACGATATCCACATAAAGAGTCAAATAGGGTTGAGGAATGACCAAATATAGAATATATGACGGACAAACACGTTAATTGACGGACCTTGAAGTGACGGATGTCACAGTATCCCCCAGTTGAGAGAATTTCGTCCCGAAATTCAGCTGGAGTTAGGTCCAAGAGTGTCATCCTCGAAAAGATGTGGATATTTGAGTTTCATCTGATCTTCACGTTCCCATGTAAACTCTGGCCCTCGTTTTGAATTCCACCTTACGCGAACAATAGGTATCTTACTGCGCTTCAGTTGCTTGACCTTTCGATCCATGATCTCAATGGGTTCTTCAACAAAATGAAGCTTGTCATCAATCTTGATTTCCTCGATTGGCACGTGAAGGGATTCATCGGCCAAACATTTCTTGAGGTTTGACACGTGAAAAGTATCATGTACACCGCTAAGCTCTTGTGGCAACCTTAATCGGTAAGCCACTGGACCGATTCTTTCAGTGATCTCAAATGGTCCAACGTATCTTGGGGCTAACTTCCCTTTCTTTCCGAATCGAACGACTCCTTTCCAAGGGGAAACTTTGAGTAACACACGATCCCCAACATTGAATTCTAGAGGCTTCCGACGATTGTCGGCGTAGCTCTTTTGGCGATCTCGCGCGGCTTTAAGTCGATCTTTGATTTGGAAAATTTTGTCTGTTGTTTCTTGGATGATCTCTGGGCCTGTCAGTTGACTCTCACCAATTTCAGCCCAACAAACGGGAGATCTGCATTTCCTTCCATACAACGCTTCAAATGGAGCACATCCGATGCTTGTATGGTAGCTGTTGTTGTAGGAGAACTCAATCAACGGCAGATGAGCATCCCAACTGCCACCAAAATCGATTACACACGCTCTCAACATGTCTTCTAGCGTCTGTATAGTGCGTTCACTTTGGCCATCTGTTTGAGGGTGATAGGCTGTACTCATGTCTAACCGAGTACCCATCGCTTTCTGTAGCGTCTGCCAAAAACGTGAAGTGAATCTGCTATCACGGTCGGATATGATTGACACCGGCACCCCGTGCCGTGTCACGACCTCCTTGATGTACAATCTCGCCAACTTATCCATCTTGTAATCTTCTCGGATAGGCAAGAAATGTGCTGATTTCGTCATTCGATCAATAATGACCCATATCGAGTCATGACCGCTGTTTGTTCTAGGGAGTTTGGTGATGAAATCCATAGCTATGTTCTCCCATTTCCACTCGGGAATTTCAGGTTGCTGTAATAATCCCGATGGCTTTTGATGTTCAGCTTTGACTTTCGAACACGTCAAGCATCGACTGACGTACAAAGCAATGTCTTTCTTCATGCCTGGCCACCAGTATAGATCCTTAAGATCATGATACATCTTGTCTGCACCAGGATGAATTGAATATCGCGTCTTGTGGGCTTCATCCATGACTAAGGTACGAACACCTCCCCATTTGGGTACCCATATGCGATCCATGAAGTACTGAATACCATCATCCTTGCGAATCATCTGTTTATCTAACCCCCGGAATTCTTCTCCCGCAAGGTTTTCTTCTTTCAATGCCTCACTTTGTGCAATTTGGATCTGAGCTTTCAAGTTGGTTTGAATGGTCAATCCCAACGCTCGTGCACGTAGTGGTTTCACACGTTCTTTACGGCTTAAGGCATCAGCCACCACGTTAGCTTTCCCCGGATGATACCGGATTTCACAATCGTAGTCGCTAAGAAGCTCTACCCAACGTCGTTGGCGCATGTTGAGTTCCTTCTGATCCAGAATGTGTTGAAGGCTTTTATGATCGGTGAAGATGATGCATTTGGTGCCATACAAGTAATGCCTCCAGATCTTGAGTGCAAATACTACAGCGCCCAACTCAAGATCATGAGTGGTGTAGTTCTTTTCGTGCACTTTAAGTTGTCGCGAAGCGTAGGCAATCACTTTATCTTTCTGCATCAATACACATCCCAATCCTTGATGTGATGCATCGCAATAGACCACAAAATCATCTGTTCCGTCTGGGAGAGACAGTATCGGTGCGTTGCACAACTTCTCTTTCAACGTTTGGAACGCTTGTTCTTGTGCAAATCCCCAGTCAAACTTCTTGTCTTTCTGAGTAAGTAGGGTTAACGGTTGCGCGATCTTTGAGAAATTCGCTATGAAGCGACGATAATAACCGGCCAATCCTAAGAATTGCCGTATCTCTGATGGTGTCTGGGGCGTATCCCATTTCTTCACTGCTTCGATCTTGCCGGGATCTACGTGAATCCCGTCCTCATTAACCACATGACCTAAAAACCTCACTTCTCGCAGCCAAAATTCACACTTTGAAAACTTGGCGAAAAGTTTCTCTTCGCGTAGCAGCTCCAGGATAGCCCGTAGATGTTCTACATGATCCTCCTTCGATCGGGAATAGATAAGTATATCGTCTATGAACACGATCACGAACTTATCCAAGTATGGTTTGCACACCCGATTCATTAGATCCATGAACACAGCTGGTGCGTTGGTCAACCCGAACGGCATGACCAAGAACTCATAGTGCCCATAACGAGTTCTGAACGCAGTCTTCGGTATGTCGTCCTCGAAAACCCTTAGCTGATGATAACCAGAACGAAGATCGATCTTTGAAAAATACGAAGCTCCTTGCAGCTGATCAAATAAGTCGTCGATTCTGGGGAGAGGATATCGGTTCTTCACCGTCAACTTGTTCAGTTCACGGTAATCGATGCACATGCGGAACGATCCGTCCTTCTTCTTGACAAATAATACCGGCGCTCCCCACGGCGAATGACTCGGTCGAATAAAACCTTTCTCCAGTAGTTCCTGTAACTGACTAGACAACTCTTGCATCTCGGATGGCGCTAGTCGATAAGGCGTTTTCGCTACCGGTGTAGCTCCAGGAACCAACTCGATGCGGAATTCCACCTGTCGTGGAGGAGGTAAACCAGACAAGTCATCTGGAAATACTTCTGGGTAATCCCGTACCACTGGAATATCCACCAGTTTCCTTTCCTCGTCTTTCTTTTCAACCACATGAGCCAGGAAAGCGTAGCACTGCTTTCGTAGACTCTGGCGTGCTTTCATGCAGGAAATAAGCTTTAAGCTCTTACCCGGTCGTTCTCCCTGAACCTGGAGTACTTCCCCGTTTGGCATAGGGATACGTACTACTTTGTCTCGGCAAACAATCTCTGCTCCATTCTGCGATAACCAATCCATACCCACAATCACATCGAAGCTCCCTAACTCGAAGGGTATCAAATCTATCTCAAAGGTATGACCCTCCAGCGTCAACGAACACTTCCTAATAATCTCATCAGCCTGAGCAACCCTACCATTGGCCATTTCTACAGAGTAGCTAGTTTCTAGCCTACTAGGACTCAAACCAAGTAATTGCACAAACTCAGAAGAAATAAAACTATTGTCTGCTCCAGTATCAAATAATATGGATGCGAAGTGATGATTGAGTAAGTGCGTACCCGTGACAACATTCGGGTCCTGACGAGCATCATTAGCTCCAATGACGAATGCACGTCCCCGAGCTGCATTCCCCTGAGTAGCCGGGCCTTGATTCCCAGCGATAGCCAACACCTGTTGCTGGTTGTTTCCCTGTTGACCCGGTGCCCGATTCAGCCTGGGGCACATATTCCTGTAGTGATCGGGGCTCCCACACTCAAAGCAAGCCCTTGCATTCCCGGCGGGGTTAACCGCGTTGACGGGTGCTACAAGATTCGGTGCCGTTCTGCAATCTCTTGCCAAATGACCCGGGCGCTTACAGTTAGCGCACACCCGGCACTGCGTCCCTGGGGGATGATGATAGTTGCACCTTTCACATTTGGGTGCGGCCCCACATACTCTCTTCTGGCCTGAGACACGGCCACAAAATTCCTGGTCGGCTTAGACCTCTTCTCAAACCTTCCGGCACTCGACCGGCTCGATTCCCCAACATCCTTCCTCTTCTCGGCCCCTCGGCCCAATACCCCTGTTCTAACCATTTCATCAGTCAAAGCGCCAGCTTTCAGAATTGCGCTCTGAATAGTAGGAGGAGCGGCTGCTGTGACCATAGCTCTAATTTGAGGCGCGAGTCCCCAAATGTACCTTTCAATCCTCTTTGATTCCGGCGTGACTAGATGCGGAACCAATCTTGCCAGCTCATGAAAACGATCAGTATAAGCTGCATGCCCTGCCCCCACCATAGCATGATTCCAAACTCATGCTCCAGTTTCTGCATCTCGTTGAGAGGGCAGTATTCCTCGGTGATCAAGCTTTGAACTCGTCCCACGACATTTGCATCGCGGACTCTCTTCCTCGAGCTTGAATCTGAGTGTTCCACCAGGTTAGGGCTTTACCCTGTAGAGAACAAGTAGCATACTTGATCCTCTGGCTGTCGAGGCACTCACTGATGTCAATTACTGCCTCCATCTTTTCCAACCACCTGGTTAGGGCTATCGCCCCACCTTTCCCGTCGAATTCCCTTGGCTTACAAGCCACAAACTCCTTGTACGAGCATCCCCGACGAGCATTAACCACTCCAGTTTCGATACCGGCAGTACCACCATTTCCGGTTTCCTGGTTGCTCTCGTTTCCGTCGGGTTCCCGTTTCCCGTTTCAGTTTCAATCCCACCTTGGGCTCCATCATCGTTGCCACCATCCCCGTGAGGGTGGTGTTGTTGAAGTGCGTCGCTCACTTGGGCCACAATAGTAGGAATAAGCGCGGCCAATTGTTGAGCGATCAGGGCTGCCATGTCGGCGTTCCCTGTCCCTTGACTGTTGCTGGCAGGAGCATCGTTTGTTCTTGGTGCTCTGCCTCTGCCTCGGCCTCTGCCCCTTGGGGCTTCACTCCCGCCACTACTGCTACGGGTGACTCTTCGAGGCGGCATGTTCTAATCATAAAAGAGGTAACATATCAGCTTTAGTCACCATAAGATACAAAAGTATTCCACTTATCAAATTCCAATGTTCATGTTCCGGTCAGCCAGACCACCATGCAGCCCATTTCAAGCATATTCTCGGTATACCGGTGATGTTTATATATAGGGTTCCCCGCAGCGTTCCCACCACACCCACGATGTACCGAGAATGATGCCTGATCCGGTTACATGACATCCGACTTTCCTTTACATCATATCCATAATAATCCATCATAACAGTTGTAAGTCCATGTATACAATCACGTTTAGTCTAGCGGAGGTTGTCTATTTCCTCATCTTTCGAGGTTTCAGACATATTCCTCCTCAGAGTTATCTCAATGTCCAAGGTCAAGCGCAATAACATGATCTGTGATGATCTCTTCGGGTTAATACCCGGATCTGATAACTAACTCGGCGCGCAGAGGGAACGGAAGATCCAATAGAAGCATTCCCATAAAAGAGTGAGCACAAGGGCTCTCTCATAGGGTAGAAAGATCACATAACAAATAGATGAGCAAATCAAGCAGCGAGGAACACATACACGAGATATAATATGCATACAGAGTCCTAGCATGCAAATCTACATGAAGGTTCCTAGGTTATAGTCTAGGTCAAGCGTATTGCCTAATTCTCTATAACCAATGGCTCTGATACCAATCTGTCACACCCCCGCTAAAAGCGGAAACACGGGGATGTAACGAGAATGGGATCGTCATAACACATGGTAAGCGATAGAGAGCAATATAATATAAATGATGACATGCGTGTCATGACGACACCCGACGACAAGGGGACTTGTGTCGTGTTTAGTCAATGTCCACAACACATAGCCATAAACATGATGATGATAACATATATTCACATAAGATGAAAATGTAAATGTTAATTCCCACAACCCGGGAACAAGTTCAAATGTTGATAATTGTTTACATGCGATAACATTGTTCAAAAGATTGTTTAACAAAATGAGCTAAGTCCCAAAAATGCATCCTAGGGTCTCCACTAAGGCAGCACACCTAGATTCCTGGACTTGCATGATCACCTGAAAAGATATGCTTAAAACGGTCAACAAAATTGTTGGTGAGCTCGCAGGTTTATGTAATAAAAATGTAAGTGATGCTGTAATAGATAAGCGCGTCGGAATACCGTGAATACAGTTATTACACAAGTAAATATCACATGACATGAGCTTTGCAACCAAACCTAGCGACGTACACAAAGAAATTGTCGGCATATATTCACCCAAGGGCCCGTTCCTGGCCACTGATGGTACCAACTAGTATACCATCGAACGAGGGTGGGGGTGTCAACCCAGTAGTACTACCAATACCTAACCGTCGGTTCCCACACTGGAATTAAATAGTTGCAAAGATAGAACCACACAGCAGACCCAAGCATGTATCAAATAGTACTTGCAACACAGTATCACGTTGATTCCTTGTATGTAAAATGTATGTAAGTGTACAGCATAAAAATTGTGTAAGCATACTTTTCCCCCAATTTGTAAATGATTGAAATATTGTATAAATGTGAAAAGGGGCCACGAAACTCACTTGTTAAGTGGTAAGTATGTATGAGCGATGTATCCCAAATGTTGAATGCAAATAAACAGTCAAACACCTATTGACAGTTATTGTATAGCATTAATGATATGATATATGTATAAGCGCGCAATAATGATGGGTCGGTTCGGGTCGTATCGGATGGGTCGCGTACAACACACACAGACTGACACACGTACTAGACCTTATGTAGATCCAAGTACAAGACATTGTTGCCACTAATGATGATATTTAAGTAAAAGTATCGTTGTTAATCGAAAGAATATTGAATAAGTGTCAATAGTTATAAGTCAATTTAGTCGTTCGTAAAGCGTTAGTTAAATTTGCTCAAAATAGTTTCTGTGCCCTTTCTCACGTTGACTTTAATCTTTGTGGCCAAACAATGGCATAATTGTGTTAGTGTTACCTCGACACCACACGACATACTCACGCCACGCACAAGGGGTCAAACACAACAAATTCAGTCGCATACAAGGCCAGACGCACGACTCAACCTCCATTCGTGCGAATCAACCCTCAATCGTGCGAATCAGCTTCATTCGTACGATTGAGCCTTCATTCGTATGATTGGCCTTCAGTCGTACCACACAACACCCAATCGCACGACTCAACTTCCATGCGCACGAATCAACCTTCAATCGTGCGAATTAGCTACTTTCGTACGACTGAACCTTCATTCGTGCGATTGGACCCCAGTCGTGCGAATCACATTCATTCGCACACATTCAGTCGGTCACCTGACTCAATCGCACACAAACACTCAATCGCATGACTCATTCGCATACACTCATTCGCACGCATGACTCAATCGCACACAGACACTCAGTCGCACAACTCAGTCGCACGACATGCCTAGTCGCACAACTCAGTCGCGCGATTGACTCAGACGCATGATCCAGTCGCACGACCCACTCAGTCGCACGGCTCAATCGCATGGATGACCCAGTCGCCCAATCTGCAGAATCGCGACTGTGGTCGGGGTGAGCAGCCCCCGAGCTGCTCTAAACACGGGTTTTACACCACAAGACCTCCAGAAACACTCAACAAACATACACAAGCATAAAACACAAGCAAAGAGACCTCACACGCACCCATACGACCTTGTGTGTTCGGGTTGAACCCGAACACCCGAAACCCTAGTTTGGACAGCCGTGAAAAGGCTCTAAAATGGACAACCAAAGACAACTACCTGCTAAGAAGGGGTAGTCTAAGCTGTAGACGGTGTCAAGACGAAGAAAACGAGACCTCTCGGGTCGGATTTGGTGCTAAAATGGAGTTTTTGTGTGTGTGAAGAGATGAAGATGAAGAAGATGGATGAAATGGGGGTTTAGGGCTGGAAATGGGGTATTTATACCCAGCCCAAGTTTCCAAAATTACAAGTTTAGTCCCTGCACTTAACCCCCGAGTTTTCCCAAATTTTGTTCGGTTGAAAAACGACTTCGTTAGGTGTTTTATATTAATTGTAAAAGTTCATTTAATGTTATTATGACTTAAGAAATGGTTATATTAAAACATTTATTATATTTATAAAATGATATATTTAGCGTTTTCAAAATGAAAGTTTTAAAGGTCTTTTTAAGGTTCACACACGGTTTTTAACGAATGCACACACAACGATAATATTGCACACATGATATCCACATAAAGAGTCAAATAATGATGAGGAATGACCAAATATAGAATAGATGACGGACAAACACGTCAATTGACGGACCTTAAAGTGACGGATGTCACAGTATCCCCCAGTTGAGAGAATTTCGTCCCGAAATTCAGCTGGAGTTAGGTCCAAGAGTGTCATCCTCGAAAAGATGTGGATATTTGAGTTTCATCTGATCTTCACGTTCCCATGTAAACTCTGGCCCTCGTTTTGAATTCCACCTTACGCGAACAATAGGTATCTACTGCGCTTCAGTTGCTTGACCTTTCGATCCATGATCTCAATGGGTTCTTCAACAAAATGAAGCTTGTCATCAATCTTGATTTCCTCGATTGGCACGTGAAGGGATTCATCGGCCAAACATTTCTTGAGGTTGACACGTGAAAAGTATCATGTACACCGCTAAGCTCTTGTGGCAACCTTAACCGGTAAGCCACTGGACCGATCCTTTCAGTGATCTCAAATGGTCCAACGTATCTTGGGGCTAACTTCCCTTTCTTTCCGAATCGAACGACTCCTTTCCAAGGGGAAACTTTGAGTAACACACGATCCCCAACATTGAATTCTAGAGGCTTCCGACGATTGTCGGCATAGCTCTTTTGGCGATCTCGCGCGGCTTTAAGTCGATCTTTGATTTGGAAAATCTTGTCTGTTGTTTCTTGGATGATCTCTGGGCCTGTCAGTTGACTTTCACCAATTTCGGCCCAACAAACGGGAGATCTGCATTTCCTTCCATACAACGCTTCAAATGGAGCACATCCAATGCTTGTATGGTAGCTGTTGTTGTAGGAGAACTCAATCAACGGCAGATGAGCATCCCAACTACCACCAAAATCGATTACACACGCTCTCAACATGTCTTCTAGCGTCTGTATAGTGCGTTCACTTTGGCCATCTGTTTGAGGGTGATAGGCTGTACTCATGTCTAACCGAGTACCCATCGCTTTCTGTAGCGTCTGCCAAAAACGTGAAGTGAATCTGCTATCACGGTCGGATATGATTGACACCGGCACCCCGTGCCGTGTCACGACCTCTTTGATGTACAATCTCGCCAACTTATCCATCTTGTAATCTTCTCGGATAGGCAAGAAATGTGCTGATTCGTCATTCGATCAATAATGACCCATATCGAGTCATGACCGCTGTTTGTTCTAGGGAGTTTGGTGATGAAATCCATAGCTATGTTCTCCCATTTCCACTCGGGAATTTCAGGTTGCTGTAATAATCCCGATGGCTTTTGATGTTCAGCTTTGACTTTCGAACACGTCAAGCATCGACTGACGTATAAGGCAATGTCTTTCTTCATGCCTGGCCACCAGTATAGATCCTTAAGATCATGATACATCTTGTCTGCACCAGGATGAATAGAATATCGCGTCTTGTGGGCTTCATCCATGACTAAGGTTCGAACACCTCCCCATTTGGGTACCCATATGCGATCCATGAAGTACTGAATACCGTCATCCTTGCGAATCATCTGTTTATCTAACCCCCGGAATTCTTCTCCCGCAAGGTTTTCTTCTTTCAATGCCTCACTTTGTGCAATTTGAATCTGAGCTTTCAAGTTGGTTTGGATGGTCAATCCCAACGCTCGTGCACGTAGTGGTTTCACACGTTCTTTACGGCTTAAGGCATCAGCCACCACGTTAGCTTTCCCCGGATGATACCGGATTTCACAATCGTAGTCGCTAAGAAGCTCTACCCAACGTCGTTGGCGCATGTTGAGTTCCTTCTGATCCAGAATATGTTGAAGGCTTTATGATCGGTGAAGATGATGCATTTGGTGCCATACAAGTAATGCCTCCAAATCTTGAGTGCAAATACTACAGCGCCCAACTCAAGATCATGAGTGGTGTAGTTCTTTTCGTGCACTTTAAGTTGTCGCGAAGCGTAGGCAATCACTTATCTTCTGCATCAATACACATCCCAATCCTTGATGTGACGCATCGCAGTAGACCACAAAATCATCTGTTCCGTCTGGGAGAGACAGTATCGGCGCGTTGCACAACTTCTCTTTCAACGTTTGGAACGCTTGTTCTTGTGCAAATCCCCAGTCAAACTTCTTGTCTTTCTGAGTAAGCAGGGTTAACGGTTGCGCGATCTTTGAGAAATTCGCGATGAAGCGACGATAATAACCGGCCAATCCTAAGAATTGCCGTATCTCTGATGGTGTCTGGGGCGTATCCCATTTCTTCACCGCTTCGATCTTGCCGGGATCTACGTGAATCCCGTCCTCATTAACCACATGACCCAAAAACTTCACTTCTCGCAGCCAAAATTCACACTTTGAGAACTTGGCGAAAAGTTTCTCTTCGCGTAGCAGCTCCAGAATAGCCCGAGATGTTCTACATGATCCTCCTTTGATCGGGAATAGATAAGTATATCGTCTATGAACACGATCACGAACTTATCCAAGTAAGGTTTGCACACCCGATTCATTAGATCCATGAACACAGCTGGTGCGTTGGTCAACCCGAACGGCATGACCAAGAACTCATAGTGCCCATAACGAGTTCTGAACGCAGTCTTCGGTATGTCGTCCTCGAAAACCCTTAGCTGATGATAACCAGAACGAAGATCGATCTTTGAAAAATACGAAGCTCCTTGCAGCTGATCAAATAAATCGTCGATTCTGGGGAGAGGATATCGGTTCTTCACCGTCAACTTGTTCAGTTCACGGTAATCGATGCACATGCGGAACGATCCGTCCTTCTTCTTGACAAATAGTACCGGCGCTCCCCACGGTGAATGACTCGGTCGAATAAAACCTTTCTCCAGTAGTTCCTGTAACTGACTAGACAACTCTTGCATCTCGGATGGCGCTAGTCGATAAGGCGTTTTCGCTACCGGTGTAGCTCCAGGAACCAACTCAATACGGAATTCCACCTGTCGTGGAGGAGGTAAACCAGACAAGTCATCTGGAAATACTTCTGGGTAATCCCGTACCACTGGAATATCCACCAGTTTCCTTTCCTCGTCTTTCTTTTCAACCACATGAGCCAGGAAAGCGTAGCACTGCTTTCGTAGACTCTGGCGTGCTTTCATGCAGGAAATAAGCTTTAAGCTCTTACCCGGTCGTTCTCCCTGAACCTTGAGTACTTCCCCGTTTGGCATAGGGATACGTACTACTTTGTCTCGGCAAACAATCTCTGCTCCATTCTGCGACAACCAATCCATACCCACAATCACATCGAAGCTCCCTAACTCGAAGGGTATCAAATCTATCTCAAAGGTATGATCCTCCAGCGTCAACGAACACTTCCTAATAATCTCATCGGCCTGAGCAACCCTACCATTGGCCATTTCTACAGAGTAGCTAGTTTCTAGCCTACTAGGACTCAAATCAAGTAATTGCACAAACTCAGAAGAAATAAAACTATTGTCTGCTCCAGTATCAAATAATATAGATGCGAAGTGATGATTGAGTAAGTGCGTACCCGTGACAACATTCGGGTCCTGACGAGCATCATTAGCTCCAATGACGAATGCACGTCCCCGAGCTGCATTCCCCTGAGTAGCCGGGCCTTGATTCCCAGCGATAGCCAACACCTGCTGCTGGTTGTTCCCTGTTGACCCGGTGCCCGATTCAGCCTGGGGCACATATTCCTGTAGTGATCGGGGCTCCCACACTCAAAGCAAGCCCTTGCATTCCCGGCGGGGTTAACCGCGTTGACGGGTGCTACAAGATTCGGTGCGTTCTGCAATCTCTTGCCAAATGACCCGGGCGCTTACAGTTAGCGCACACCCGGCACTGCGTCCCTGGGGGATGATGATAGTTGCACCTTCACATTTTGGGTGCGGCCCCACATACTCTCTTCTGGCCTGAGACACGGCCACAAAATTCCTGGTCGGCTTAGACCTCTTCTCAAACCTTCCGGCACTCGACCGGCTCGATTCCCCAACATCCTTCCTCTTCTCGGCCCCTCGGCCCAATACCCCTGTTCTAACCATTTCATCAGTCAAAGCGCCAGCTTTCAGAATTGCGCTCTGAATAGTAGGAGGAGCGGCTGCTGTGACCATAGCTCTAATTTGAGGCGCGAGTCCCCAAATATACCTTTCAATCCTCTTTGATTCCGGCGTGACTAGATGCGGAACCAATCTTGCCAGCTCATGAAAGCGATCAGTATAAGCTGCATGCCCTGCCCCCACCATAGCATGATTCCAAAACTCATGCTCCAGTTTCTGCATCTCGTTGAGAGGGCAGTATTCCTCGGTGATCAAAGCTTTGAACTCGTCCCACGACATTTGCATCGCGGACTCTCTTCCTCGAGCTTGAATCTGAGTGTTCCACCAGGTTAGGGCTTTACCCTGTAGAGAACAAGTAGCATACTTGATCCTCTGGCTGTCGAGGCACTCACTGATGTCAATTACTGCCTCCATCTTTTCCAACCACCTGGTTAGGGCTATCTCCCCACCTTTCCCGTCGAATTCCCTTGGCTTACAAGCCACAAACTCCTTGTACGAGCATCCCCGACGAGCATTAACCACTCCAGTTTCGATACCGGCAGTACCACCATTTCCGGTTTCCTGATTGCTCTCGTTTCCGGTCGGGTTCCCGTTTCCCGTTTCAGTTTCAATCCCACCTTGGGCTCCATCATCGTTGCCACCATCCCCGTGAGGGTGGTGTTGTTGAAGTGCGTCGCTCACTTGGGCCACAATAGTAGGAATAAGCGCGGCCAATTGTTGAGCGATCAGGGCTGCCATGTCGGCGTTCCCTGTTCCTTGACTGTTGCTGGCAGGAGCATCGTTTGTTCTTGGTGCTCTGCCTCTGCCTCGGCCTCTGCCCCTTGGGGCTTCACTCCCGCCACTACTGCTACGGGTGACTCTTCGAGGCGGCATATTCTAATCATAAAAGAGGTAACATATCAGCTTTAGTCACCATAAGATACAAAAGTATTCCACTTATCAAATTCCAATGTTCATGTTCCGGTCAGCCAGACCACCATGCAGCCCATTTCAAGCATATTCTCGGTATACCGGTGATGTTTATATATAGGGTTCCCCGCAGCGTTCCCACCACACCCACGATGTACCGAGAATGATGCCTGATCCGGTTACATGACATCCGACTTTCCTTTACATCATATCCATAATAATCCATCATAACAGTTGTAAGTCCATGCATACAATCACGTTTAGTCTAGCGGAGGTTGTCTACTTCCTCATCTTTCGAGGTTTCGGACATATACCTCCTCAGAATTATCTCAATGTCCAAGGTCAAGCGCAATAACATGATCTGTGATGATCTCTTCGGGTTAATACCCGGATCTGATAACTAACTCGGCGCGCAGAGGGAACGGAAGATCCAATAGAAGTATTCCCATAAATGAGTGAGCACAAGGGCTCTCTCATAGGGTAGAAAGATCACATAACAAATAGATGAGCAAATCAAGCAGCGAGGAACACATACACGAGATATAATATGCATACAGAGTCCTAGCATGCAAATCTACATGAAGGTTCCTAGGTTATAGTCTAGGTCAAGCGTATTGCCTAATTCTCTATAACCAATGGCTCTGATACCAATCTGTCACACCCCCGCTAAAAGCGGAAACACGGGGATGTAACGAGAATGGGATCGTCATAACACATGGTAAGCGATAGAGAGCAATATATATATAAATGATGACATGTGTGTCATGACGACACCCGACGACAAGGGGACTTGTGTCGTGTTTAGTCAATGTCCACAACACATAGCCATAAACAACATGATGATGATAACATATATTCACATAAGATGAAAATGTAAATGTTAACTCCCACAACCCGGGAACAAGTTCAAATGTTGATAATTGTTTACATGCGATAACATTGTTCAAAAGATTGTTTAACAAAATGAGCTAAGTCCCAAAAATGCATCCTAGGGTCTCCACTAAGGCAGCACACCTAGATTCCTGGACTTGCATGATCACCTGAAAAGATATGCTTAAAACGGTCAACAAAATTGTTGGTGAGCTCGCAGGTTTATGTATTAAAAATGTAAGTGATGCTGTAATAGATAAGCGCGTCGGAATACCGTGAATACAGTTATTACACAAGTAAATATCACATGACATGAGCTTTGCAACCAAACCTAGCGACGTACACAAAGAAATTGTCGGCATATATTCACCCAAGGGCCCGTTCCTGGCCACTGATGGTACCAACTAGTATACCATCGAACGAGGGTGGGGGTGTCAACCCAGTAGTACTACCAATACCTAACCGTCGGTTCCCACACTGGAATTAAATAGTTGCAAAGATAGAACCACACAGCAGACCCAAGCATGTATCAAATAGTACTTGCAACACAGTATCACGTTGATTCCTTGTATGTAAAATGTATGTAAGTGTACAGCATAAAAATTGTGTAAGCATACTTTTCCCCCAATTTGCAAAGGATTGAAATATTGTATAAATGTGAAAAGGGGCCACGAAACTCACTTGTTAAGTGGTAAGTATGTATGAGCGATGTATCCCAAATGTTGAATGCAAATAAACAGTCAAACACCTATTGACAGTTATTGTATAGCATTAATGATATGATATATGTATAAGCGCGCAATAATGATGGGTCGGTTCGGTTCGTATCGGATGGGTCGCGTACAACACACACAGACTGACACACGTACTAGACCTTATGTAGATCCAAGTACAAGACATTGTTGCCACTAATGATGATATTTAAGTAAAAATATCGTTGTTAATCGAAAGAATATTGAATAAGTGTCAATAGTTATAAGTCAATTTAGTCGTTCGTCAAGTGTTAGTTAAATTTGCTCAAAATAGTTTCTGTGCCCTTTCTCACGTTGACTTTAATCTTTGTGGCCAAACAATGGCATAATTGTGTTAGTGTTACCTCGACACCACACGACATACTCACGCCACGCACAAGGGGTCAAACACAATAAATTCAGTCGCATACAAGGCCAGACGCACGACTCAACCTCCATTTATGCGAATCAACCCTCAATCGTGCGAATCAGCTTCATTCGTACGATTGAGCCTTCATTCGTATGATTGGCCTTCAGTCGTACCACACAACACCCAATCGCACGACTCAACTTCCATGCGCACGAATCAACCTTCAATCGTGCGAATTAGCTACTTTCGTACGACTGAACCTTCATTCGTGCGATTGGACCCCAGTCGTGCGAATCACATTCATTCGCACACATTCAGTCGGTCACCTGACTCAATCGCACACAAACATTCAATCGCATGACTCATTCGCATACACTTATTCGCACGCATGACTCAATCGCACACAGACACACAGTCGCACAACTCAGTCGCACGACATGCCCAGTCGCACTACTCAGTCGCGCGATTGACTCAGACGCATGATCCAGTCGCACGACCCACTCAGTCGCACGGCTCAATCGCATGGATGACCCAGTCGCCCAATCTGCAGAATCGCGACTGTGGTCGGGGTGAGCAGCCCCCGAGCTGCTCAAAACACGGGTTTTACACCACCTAGACCTCCAGAAACACTCAACAAACATGTACAAGCATAAAACACAAGCAAAGAGACCTCACACGCACCCATACGACCTTGTGTGTTCGGGTTGAACCCGAACACCCGAAACCCTAGTTTGGACAGCCGTGAAAAGGCTCTAAAATGGACAACCAAAGACAACTACCTGCTAAGAAGGGGTAGTCTAAGCTGTAGATGGTGTCAAGACGAAGAAAACGAGACTTCTCGGGTCGGATTTGGTGCTAAAATGGAGTTTTTGTGTGTGTGAAGAGATGAAGATGAAGAAGATGGATGAAATGGGGGTTTAGGGCTGGAAATGGGGTATTTATACCCAGCCCAAGTTTCCAAAATTACAAGTTTAGTCCCTGCACTTAACCCCCGAGTTTTCCCAAATTTTGTTCGGTTGAAAAACGACTTCGTTAGGTGTTTTATATTAATTGTAAAAGTTCATTTAATGTTATTATGACTGAAGAAATGGTTATATTAAAACATTTATTATATTTATAAAATGATATATTTAGCGTTTTCAAGAATGAAAGTTTTAAAGGTCTTTTTAAGGTTCACACACGGTTTTTAACGAATGCACACACAACGATAATATTGCACACACGATATCCACATAAAGAGTCAAATAGGGTTGAGGAATGACCAAATATAGAATATATGACGGACAAACACGTTAATTGACGAACCTTGAAGTGACGGATGTCACAGTAACGAATGCTGTAGCTGAAGCTATATAGATATGAAACCTTCTTCTTGAACTCTGAAATCCTACACATAAGGCCACACTTGTTTTCGTGACAATGTCTAAGTTGTTTACCTATCTGGGAACCCAGTTCAATATCACCGCACAAAACAAGTCAAAATGGATATCCACTTTGTCCGTGAAAAAGTTAAGTTGGGTCATATTGGGGTTCTTCATGTTCTATTGGCCCATCAATATACCGACATCTTCACAAATGGTCTATTTAAGTCTTTCACATCCAGCTTGAACGTGTCTGTTTATCCCCGTTCTAGCTGAGGGGAACTAGTAGAAGACAATATTATTATTATGTTTGTTATTATCTTTATTTTAGAAATAGCTTTGATTTGATCTGGTTTTTATCGGGATCCTCAATTATAAGAGTGTTCTAAAGATTCTCTTTTACATATTTAGTGTTTTGTAATCTTCATTGATGTTTAAGCAAAATACAAAAAAATTCCATTGTTCAACCTTTTTGTTAATCATATCTTTGGCGTGTTCAATGAAACCTTCAACTTCAGCAGCAGAGTATGGCTTATAGTATATTATCTTACTATAGCATATAATTTTTTGATCTTCATCTAATTTGGCAACCCTCGGAACAAACAACATGGTGGTAGGATTCGCGGATCTAAGCACAGTGGCTCCTAGTTCTCTAAGCCCTTTGAAATTACTTTTAACATTTGTGCTTTTTTTAGAGACGTGTTCTATGTCAATAATATTGTGCTAACCGCCAACAACACTAACCTGCTCAACCGGATCATCACCCAAATCTCAACTGACTTTGCCATGTCTGATCTTGGTTCGCTCCATCATTTCCTTGGCATCATCATCACCCGTGATCACCGGTCTCTGTTCCTGGCCCAGTCTCAGTATGCTAGTGACATTCTACATCGAGCCAACATGACAGCTTGTAAGCCCTGTCATACCCCTGTCGACACAAACTCCAAACTCAGCGCAACTGCAGGAAACCCGTTACCAGACAGTACCTTGTATCGTAGCTTAGCCGGGAAACTTCAGTACCTTACCCTTACACGTCCAGACATCTCGTATACGGTTCAACAAATATTCTTATTCATGCATGTGCCACGTGATGCACACTTTGACTCTATGAAACATGTCTTACAGTACATACATGGCACCATTGACCTTGGTCTTTGCCTATCGGTATCACCCAATCTTTCTCTTATGGCTTACTCTAACGCTGATTGGGGGGATGCCCCGACACAAGGTGATCTACCTCTGGCTATTGCATCTTCCTTGGAGATAACCTTATCTCGTGGTCCTCAAAACGACAACCGACCATTTCTAGATCGAGTGCTGAAGCTGAATATCGCGCTGTAGCGAATGCTGTAGCTGAACCTACATGGATCCGAAACCTTTTTCTCGAACTCCGAAATCCTACACATAAGGCCACACTTGTTTTCTGTGACAATGTCTAAGCTGTTTACCTATTCAAGAACCCGGTTTAACACAAACACATCGAAATGGATATCCTCTTTGTCCGTGAAAAAGTCCAGCTGGGTCATATTCGGGTTCTTCATGTTCCATCGGCCCATCAATATGCCGACATATTCATAAAAAGGTCTACCAAGATACCTATTTGAGTCTTTCAGATTCAGCTTAAACGTCTCTGCTTATCCCATTCTAGATGATGTGGACTATTAGAAGACAATACTATTATTATGTTTATTATATTTGTTATTATATTTATTTTAGAAATAGCTTTGATTTGATTTGGTCTTTATGGGGATCCTCAATTATAGGAGTGTTCTAAGGATCCGCTTTTGCCTATTTAGTGTCTTGTAATCTTCATTGATGTTTAAGAAAAAAACAAAGAAATTCCATTGTTCAACCTTTTGGTTGATCATATATTTGGCGTGTTCAATGAAATCTTCAACTTCGGCAGCAGAGTATGGCTTATAGTATATTATCTTATCTAATTTGGCAACCCTCGGAACAAACAGCATGGTGGTAGAATTCGCGGATCTAAGCATAGTGGCTCCTAGTTCTCTAAGCCCTTTGAGATTACTTTTAACATTTATGCTTTTTTTAGAGACGTGTCCTATTAGTAAAAAAACATGATTAAGTTATATAAGTAGTATATAAAAGACTAATACAAAGATACTCAAAATGTATATTCCAGGATAAAGTGGAGTACTCGTCACAATATTGATTCGCGTGTTTAGTTGTTTCGCTAGTACAAGACTAAATTCGAAATTATTTTCACCGACGATCAAAATCGTTTTCTTTAACGAATACAGTTTCGTAAACTTTTTCTGGCTTGAGCATCATCTTCGATAAATCATAATCTGATCAATTAGGTATCAAGTACACTAATCAATCCTTATTGGCATATGACAAAGACTAAACCATATGTAACTTTTAATCAGGTTTTTTGACAGAAAAGTTACCATGTTTTTTAGTAATCTTTTGCATCCCCATTTGCATGTCCAATATCAAGATATGAAGTTGTTGCTTGAAGTCTCCTAAGTTTGCCGGTTGGTTACCACGGTGTAGCAATGTGGGATCTACCATGTCATTAGAAACAAAAACTCATGCTAAACAATCAAATCAAACTTCATTTACTCCATAAAGCTTAAATGGTAAGCTTAAACATTAAAAAGCTTACTAAAAACTAGAATCAATCAACCAATCATGTAACTAGCAAACATAAAAACAAGTAAAAGCCAATAAAAACTTACTTAATCTTCTATGCTTCATTAGGTTCGACCTATACAATCCAAGTAGACAATTTCCTCAAATAATCGATCTAAATGTGTAAAAAATCGAAAAAGAAGGGATGTGAGAACGCACCAGAAGACGAGTCAGGTGCTCTGTAAATTCTCACAATAGAACTCAGACGACATTAAGAAAGATAAAAATTAGGTTTTAACGCAAAATATGTCACAAAATCTAAAACATGCAAACGGGGGATTGATTTCACATTCGACTCACAGACATTAACGGCGGCAGATGAAGTTGAGCGTATACCGATGAGGATTCTAGATAGTGGGAGAGCGTATTAGAAATGCTATTATTATTATTATTATGTTTATTATGTTTGTTATTATCTTTATTTTAGAAATAGCTTTGCTTTGATTAGGTCTTTATGGGGACCCTCAATTATAGGAGTCTTCTAAGGATCCTTTTTTTGTCTATTTAATGCCTTGTAATCTTCATTGATGTTTAAGCCAAAATACAAAGAAATTTCATTATTCAACATGGTAATCAGAGCCACCTTCTGAAAACTCTAATTTTTTTTCCTTCTTTTCGGTTGTATCTTCTTCCACCCGTAACCATGGTGGAAACCACTCCTCTCCTCCTCTATCTCAACCTACACCTGCCCTTGACAAACAACCACTTCGCCCGGCCTACACCGTCACAAACATCAACATTAAAATTCGCACCTTGGATTAGAGGTGTACAAACTGGTTTTTTTAGCCAAACCGGTTCGGGTTCAAACCGAACCGGTTTTTTGTAGTGGGGTCAAACCGGTTTTTCTTCAAACCGGTTCGGGTTACAAACCGGTTTGGCACACTGAAAACTCAAACCTATCAAACCGGTTCGGACCAGTTTGAAACCGGTTTTTTCACCCAAACTCGTTTTTCTTACCGGTTTAACAGATTTTTAAATTTTAAACCTGTTTATAAATCGGTTTTGAGTGCGTGGCTAGCAAACCGTATAGAAACCGACGGTTTGGGTCGGTTTGGGCCAAAACCGGTTTTCTTTGAAACCCGTTCTAGTTTTTTTTTATGAACCGGTTTTTTTGTTCATCCCTACCCTGGATGGCAAGAAGGTAACCTACTCATCGTGGGTTAAACTTTTAAACCTCCATGTCCGAGCCTACAAAGTTCTTCATCACATCGACGATACTAAACCACATGCTAAAACCGACCCAACCTACCCTGCCTAGTCCAAACTCGATGCCCTCATCCTGCAATGGATCTACAGTACATTATCGGATGAGTTACTCGCTCGTGTTCTTGATCATAGATATCACGGCCCGAGCTGCATGGTTGAAAATACCGGAAATCTTTGTCAACAACAAACATGCTCGCATCGTTACCCTTGAAACCAAATTCACCAACACCACTCTCTCTTCGTGCTCATCTTTCAATGATTATTGTCAAACCTTAAAAGATATAGCCAAACAACTTCGTGATGTCGATCAACCGGTAAACAATACGGATACAACTTGTAATTCAAATGGTTCGCGGACTTCCTGTTGAGTACAACACCATCGCTTCCATCATCAACCAAAGCAAAAAGACTTGGGATACCGCTCGCGGTATGATTGAAGACGAACGATCCAGACTTGTGGCGTGGTCACAACCTACTCGTGAAACTGTTCTCGCCCATACCGGGGCAACATCGTCTTCTGACTCAGCCCGGTCTTCTTACGCCAACGGATACAGTGGCCAAAGCTATGATCCAACCAAAGCTGCCAGAGGACGTGGCCCTGCAACTGGGGAGGTCGACATCCAAACGTAATCAGGCCCCCAACCCCCACTTGCACCATGGACTTTCCTTATGGGCTCAAAACCAAACCCAAGTACCCCATCAAAACCCAACCTACCATCCACACTACAACTCACAAGCCCAAACCCAATATTATAACCTACCGGCCCAACATACTTACACCACCTCTTGGACTCCACCACCTATACCCTATCCATCCTAAATATGCCTATTCATGCATGCGCCACGTGATGCACACTTTGACTTTATGAAACGTGACTTGTAGTACATACACGACACCATTGACCTTGGTCTTGCCTATCAGTATCACACAATCTCTCTCTTGTGGCTTACTCTGACGTTGATTGGGGGGATGCCCTGACACATGGTGATCTACCTCTGGCTATTGCAACTTCCTTGGAGATAATCTTATCTCGTAGTCCTCGAAACAAAAACCGACCATCTTTAGATCGGGTGATGAAGCAGAATATCACGTTGTAACGAATGCTGTAGCTGAAGCTACATGGATATGAAACCTTCTTCTCGAACTCTGAAATCCTACACATAAGGCCACACTTGTTTTCGTGACAATGTCTAAGTTGTTTACCTATCTGGGAACCCGGTTCAATATCAGCGCACAAAACAAGTCAAAATGGATATCCACTTTGTCCGTGAAAAAGTTAAGTTGGGTCATATTGGGGTTCTTCATGTTCTATTGGCCCATCAATATACCGACATCTTCACAAATGGTCTATTTGAGTCTTTCACATCCAGCTTGAACGTGTCTGTTTATCCCCGTTCTAGCTGAGGGGAACTATTAGAAGACAATATTATTATTATGTTTGTTATTATCTTTATTTTAGAAACAGCTTTGATTTGATTTGGTTTTTATCGGGATCCTTAATTATAAGAGTGTTTTAAAGATCCTCTTTTACATATTTAGTGTTTTGTAATCTTCATTGATGTTTAAGCAAAATACAAAAAAAATCCATTGTTCAACCTTTTGGTTGATCATATCTTTGGCGTGTTCAATGAAACCTTCAACTTCAGCAGCAGAGTATGGCTTATAGTATATTATCTTACTATAGCATATGATTTTTTGATCTTCATCTAATTTGGCAACCCTCGGAACAAACAGCATGGTGGTAGGATTCGCGGATCTAAGCACAGTGGCTCCTAGTTCTCTAAGCCCTTTGAAATTACTTTTAACATTTGTGCTTTTTTTAGAGACGTGTCCTGTTAGTAAAAAACATGATTAAGTTATATAAGTAGTATATAAAAGACTAATACAAAGATACTCAAAATGTATATTCCAGGATAGAGTGGAGTACTCGTCACAATTTGATTCCTGTGTTTAGTTGTTTCGCTAGTACAAGACTAAATTCGAAATTGTTTTCACCAACGATCAGAATCATTTTCTTTGACGAAAACAGTTTCGTAAACTTCTTTTGGCTTGAGAATCGTCTTCGATAAATCATAATCTGATCAATTAGGTATCAAGTACACTAATCAATCCTTCTTGGCATATGACAAAGACTAAACCATATGTTACTTTTAATCAATTTTGTGCATAAAAGTTACCATGTTAGTAGCAATCTTTTGCATACCCATTAGCATGTCCAATATCGAGATGTGAAGTTGTTGCTTGAAGTCTCTTAAGTCTGCTGGGTGGTTACCACGAAATGTAGGAGCGTGAGATCTACCATGTTATTAGAAACAAAAGGTCATGGTAATCAAAGTTCACTTACTTTACAAAGCTTAGAAGGTAAGATTAAATAGTACAAAGCTTACTAAAAACTAGAATCATTTTGCCATTATCAACCATGTAACTAGCAAACATAAAAACAAGTGGTTGAGACTTTGAAAACTTATTTAACCCTACTTCATTAAGTTTGAACTATACAATCAAGTAGACAATTCCCTCGTATAATCGATCTTAATGTGTAAAAGATAAAAAGAGAAGGAATCCTTATAATAGAAGTCGGAGGGGAGACTCACCGGAGACTAATTTCATTTGTGCTCACAGGCATTCACGACAGCAGATGAAATCGATCAACTCTGGTTACTATAAATAAGGATCCATATAGTGGGAGAGCAACCTTGAACGATGGATTTTGATCGATCGGCGGTGGAAGTGACATTGCCGGAATGACATTACCGGAAACTGGATTGTTGAAGATACACATGTTGATCTTCGAATGCTATGTTGTCGCCATCCTTCTACGCATAAAACCAGAATAACCATATTCACCTCTTAGATGAATTGACATGAGTCAATATGAACAAAAACAAGGATACGATTCAATAACCCAGAGAAGAGACCAGATATGATTGTTGCTCTTAAACATGAACGGAGAGGAACGGAAATAAGAAGCAAATGATAGTGAGCAAGTAGCTCAGTAAGACAATAATTAAATAAAAAGGATCATGCATATAGAGACCATGATTGGAAACCAAAACACTCTAATAAAAAAACAAACAAACCAGATAGGATTGCTCTTTAACATGAATGAAGTAAGTTGAAATCATGCATAAACTGCTACTGATCAAATGACATTAAGCAATCAGATATGCAAGAAAGTAGTATGCATATTTTACGGCTCATAATACATTGTTTTCATCTTAGGGAGTGTGTGTTAGTAGTATGCATAAATACTGAACAAATATACGTACACAAACAAAAGACAATTGATAGCATTTATAGTATAGACATACACATCTGTAATATAAGTATATTCTTTTATTACACTTGGCATATGAAGTTTGCCCATGATTGAGCTCACTGATTCATTAGAAGCAACAAAGTAGCTTGGTAAGAAAAGAGCAACCAAAATTCACACAGGCGTTTTTAACAAACAGTTGATGATGTATTATTAGACCATGTGTAATGGAGCGTTAAACCCATACATAACGCCACATAATGCCCCCATCACCATTATGGTGGGGCGTTATTATTATAACGCCACAAATCACCAAATCCATAATAATGAAGGGGCGTTATAGGGGCATCAACCATTATTTATGTATTTAACAAAAAAGTAATGGTGACTTGGTGCTGATGTGACAGAAAATGCCCCTTAATGGGCATTAACCATTACTCATGGTCTTATAGTTTGCAAACAATGACCTAAGTTTAATATATTCACTGCACCATTCATATTAAATGTTTCTTGTGAAACTAAACAAAAGTTCAAACACAACTTCTAAAAAATAAGAAGAATTGACAGAGGCGATGATTGAAGCTTTGAACATAGATGAGCATATGGTATCTAGTACCCGTACCGGTACCGGTAACGGTACCCTGCTGGTACCAAAAATATGTATAAGGTACCGGTACTGGTACTTGAGTTTCTTATATTTCAGGATCGGTACTATCTGGTACCAGTACTTTACTCAAAAGTCTCGTATAGTCCCGTAAGTATATCCTTAAGTGTTGTTGCAATGTTGATATCTTCGCCCTATACCTCCCTCTTCCTTCTTCTTGTAAGATATGCGTAGACGTGAAGAGGAAAAGGGTCGGAGCGAGACGGTAGTTGTATTTGCAGCGACAATTAGTCTTGATTAATGAGCCCTGCATTACCCAACAATTTGTAGATATAACTGTTATAACGTAACGAATTTTAAAGAGTGTTTTATCAAAATAGTATAAGTGAAAAACTTATTTATTATAATAGTATAGTTTGAAAAATATATACTAGAATAATGTAATTTGAAACTTTTTTGTTTTCCAACTTTTATTCCCAATTGACTAAATTACAAAAGATTTATTAAAAAATAATTATTATTTTAGAGATCATATCTTTAAACCCCAACTAATAAAATAGAACCTTTTTAAATGTGTATTGTAGCATTTAAAGAAAAGGGCCGGGGCGACACGGTAGTTGATTAATTAGTAAATCTGTGTGATTTGACATGCAAAAATAATCCAACTTTATGGTCTTAATTCGTTTTTATCCGGCAGAGGTCTTAACACCAAAAGTTAAATCTATATGTTAACACAACATTACAAAAAAAAACCGTAGTTTACTTTCACATGAAGAACATCTAAATGAGTGAAACGATAATCGGTCAATAAGTAGAACCTGTACAAACGCAATAACAAGACGCAACCAAAAAATTTACCGCAAAGCACGACGGGATACACTTCATCTAGTTACAACTAAAGTGTTATTTGTCGAAGAAGTTTGAAATATTCAGTTATTCATATATTTATTGATGTTCGTCTAGACGCGCGAAGTTGAAATTTAGAATTTGAAATGTTTAAGAACACTAGCAAAATATAGAGGTATAAAAATATGAGTTTATAAATGGGATCGAGCATGCCTCTGTTTTTTAATTAAATCTTACGGTTCTTATCTTGGCATTCACACTCAAATCCGAAACTTATCCTAAACATGATTTGTTCAAGGCCGGCTCAAACTTTTTGAAGGCCCCAAGCGGATACTAAATTTGAGGCCTTTTTATAAACTTTTTTTAGTTTTTCATCCATGCTTTTTTATATAAATCATATACGTATACTTTATTTGTAAATAATACATATAAACAGTTTTGAAAATACATCTAGAGTAGAAAAAAAAAGTAGAAACCCAGCTTACATGATGGTGGGTAACACTAATGCCCCTACTAAGACTAACAATCAGAATATATATATTGAATTTTGACAAGGTGTAATGACAAGGTGTAAAACATAGGCATGCTAGCCATATTTGTAATAAGAATATAATAACCTAATATATAAGCACAATAGCTATATAGTAAAGCTAATCAACAAACTTTATATTGCACTTTTTGTTCTAAGATTAATTTTGCATTTTTAGTTCTAGTCTGTAACAAAAGTCAAACCATAAACTAATCAAATAATTCAAATTTAAAGCACCTAATCAATTTATCACTGATTCACTAGCCCTACCAATCGTAATAGCAATTCAATTCAAAGGCTTAAAGCAAATAATTAACTTCATCACCAATCAAGCAATCAGTAGCAAACTAGCAATATGCTAATCTAGTTATCTAGAAAACAAATCAGAATTCAAAGTCTACAATTACTCAATTATCAAATAAACAGGAAATGAAAGTGACTTAAAGACTCGAATCAAAAGAACATCAACACTAACCTGGGTCCGGAATCATGATTGAAATTGAAACACAAACAATATTCGTCGGATATGTTGCGATTTGTGAACAAACCTAAGTGAGAATGTGTTGATTTAAGATTAAAATATATTACCGTTTGAAGAGAAATCCCGCCCTATTGAACTTGTAATCGTCACCATCTACTATGATTACAAAGTTCGACTCTTCGATAGTGGTTGTGCAACTATAATGAATGGTGAATTGCCCTAGACAAAACAAAAAGAAAATCCCAAACTCTTCTGCAAAGCCCACTGCCTTGGATTCAAGATTTTGAGGCCCAAATCAGTTAGATATTTAGCCCAACACATACATATAAAACTTTTCAGAAAATGAGGCCCTATTTTTTTGGGGCCCCAAGCCCTAGCTTGGCCCACATATATTAACGGGCCGGCCCTGGATTTGTTTCAATATTTGAATAGGTGTTGTTCTATGCATATATCTGATCATGTCTTTAGTAAATGATTTAATATCTTGATGAAGATCACTTATCCAATTAATAACATAAAGGTAAATCACAAAAAACGTATTTCGCCAAGTGGAGTCTTGGATAACCCCCTTTGTCATTTCCATGAACAACTAGAAAAGTATAATTATTTTCTTTGACAAATTAATTCAATATTCAATATCATTAATAAATTATGAGTTTTACGTTTTTCTTCTTGCAGTGTATGAAAAAACACATTAGCACGCATCCAAAATAAAGCTAAAAAAATGAAATATTAAAAGAAATCAAATCAGTAAGTTTAATCCATACTCTGACAAAAAAAAAAGAAAAAAAATGAGAAGAATTATCCTACATGATTCGCCTCGCAAAAAACCTATATATTTTAATGAACCGCTTACGAGGCGAACCATGTGTGATAATTATTCTCGGTGTCTAGTCTCAAGGGCATCACCTGAAATCTATCTCCAACGAGTTAAGTGATTCAGATAAGGAGGTGGAGATTGACGAGTTTCAGGGTGTAGTAGTTTTAGATTAATGGACGTGATGGTAGATTTCAACTTTTTTCTTAGTGTTTTTAAGCCACATAAGCAATCCATTTCATTAAAAAGCTAACGGACGTTAACTCTGAGTTAGTAAAATATCGTTGGAGGAAAATAAGATCAAAGTTGAGAGTGTCTATAAACATTTTTTAGTTGAGATTAACCCCGGTCAATAGATTAAAGTTACGATAATTAAAATCAAATAACCTTAATCATATTATCGATATTATTAACGTTACGATTGTTAATGATATTACCATATGGAATTTCGTTGAAGAAATATTTCAGAAATCAGAATAACCAACTTACTCCATATGGAATTTCGTTGAAGAACAAACAAACTTAACCGAAGTTACCGAGTCAAAAATCGTATCCCCACTTCTCCTCAACTCTCTCACCCACTCTCTTCAAAATAACCACCTTCTTCAAATCATTTCAAACCCTAACACACACATATATAAACCCTACTTCACTTACCTTAATTAAACCATCATTAACAATCACCCAATTTCAATTCCCCCACAATTAAACCATGAAGAACACCACCACCATCTTCATCACATTAGCCTTAATCTTCTTCACCATCCTCAAACTCCAAAATGCTCATGAGTTCCACGTTGGTGGCGACAAAGGGTGGGTGATCCCTCCATCGAACGACACCGGTCACTACAACGAATGGGCCACCCGCAATCGCTTTAGCATCAACGACACATTGCGTAAGTACTCGTAATCATTTTACATAACATATGTTCTTTTATGTTCAAAGTTCAATGCATGCAATTTGAGTACGTACATTTGTAGGTTTTGAGTACAAGAAAGACTCGGTGTTGGTCGTGAGTAAGGAAGAACACGAGAAGTGTGTGTCTTCGGACCCCATGTTTTTCTCGGACAATGGTGACACCAGTTTTGAACTTAACCGATCGGGTTTCTTTTATTTCATTAGCGGGGATTCAGGTCATTGTGAACGTGGTCTTAAGATGATTATTAAGGTTTTGGAAGCTGAAAAGGGTGCTCAAACCGCGAACCAAACGTCTGTGAAGAGCGAAGCGACTTCGGTGCTTAAGATGGATAGCGATACGTTGTCTCAAACGCTTATGATCGTAGGGATTATCGCGATGTTTACAGTCTTTTTTATGTGATTTTGTTGTTGGGATTTTGATGTGTTTCTAAGTACTTAAGTAAGATGGTATGCTCGGTTTTGTTTAATGGTTTGCAATATTTAACTTCAATTTGGTTGTAAAATGGTTGTGTTGCAAATTCAGTTGAAAAATAGTTGTTAAATTAGAGAAAACAAAATTCAGTCCTTAGATTCTAAGGCAGAAAACGATATTTTCCTCATCGGTTGTGAAATATATATATATATATATATATATATATATATATATATATATATATATATATATATATATACACACATATATATATAGGGAAGAGATCAAATGAAAACCATGTTTATAAATGAAAACCGTGAAAACCACCACTTCCCAATCACATAATTTATAATTGATTCGACCTTTATATTGTTTAAAGTATATTTGAGTAAAATTCAATTTTATTTTTTGAGTTCATCATATATTATTTAGTTTAAACTCCAAGGAATGACAATGATGACGAAACGACTTACGTATACGTAACTTGTATGAGTTATATGTACGTAACTTTTAGTTGTACACTTGTTAACACGTACGTACATATACATAACCTCTACATATACGTAACTATTAGTTTTATACTTTGTAACATGTACTTACATATATGTAACCCTTGGTTTTTATGGTTTTCATTTATAACATAGTTTTCAAGGGAACCTTCCCCTATATATATATATATATATATATATATATATATATATATATATATATATATATATATATATATATATATATATATATATATATATATATATATATATATATATATATGTATTGAAAAATTGCAAAACATATATAATTGTTCACTTTTTCTTCATGTATTATGTGTTTTTTGTGGTTCTTTTAACATATCTTGTGTTATTAAACAAATGGAGCTTTAAAGATAAAAGATGGGAGCTAAATGACAGCACCGGTGTCCCATATATAAAGGTTTATAGGGCAATCAATTAAGCGATGGGGCACTTAAAAACATGTTTAATTATGGCTTTAAGTCATGTTTTAATAAAATAATTATATTTGAAATGGAAAGACGGTTTCACTCCTATCCATTCAAGGTGCTTTCCCTTTCCATAATGTGGCTTTATTATTTTAATCATTATAATTATGATTACCAGCTTGAAGAGGTGGCTGGTATTTGCATATATTTAATAGTATAGAAACTAAAATATTGTGTTATGATCAATAATTACATGTTCATGATCTATATTTTGTTCGTAATATTGATGTGCATATCGACATATTGTGCATTATAACCGTAAGAAACAAGAAACAATGCAAATTTAAAGAAAAAAGTGTAACCGTTAATTTGTGTTGTTTTTTATTCGCTTTACCAACTTTATCACAGTCAATTTTAAAAGAAACAAAAAGAATAAATACCGAATAATTAATAAAATTTTACCCGTGAAATGTCTAGTTCCGGCCACAATTATCATTCAGGTATTAATAATGTAAATGAGATTAATGATATTGTAATATTTTGGTAGATGAAAGTGGATGTTCCAAATTTTCAAGAATTATTTTTTTTGTTTTTTAAACGGTTAATTGGATCACTGAAAAAAGCTTATACATCAGTCCGGACCCAAGATTACGCTCATAAGAAAACTCATATGACAAGACCCCCCTAGTCCAACCTGCATGTAAGACTTAAACTCAAGACATCTTATATTTTAATGATGTCTTGAAGGTTTTTAACATTAACCACTTAAGTTAGGGTCATTAGTAGAAGAATTATGTATGCAACTATTTATTTAAAATGAAAGCAATACTAGTACAAATTTTGGGATTATATATTCCAACATGATCCAAAGTAGTGTGGAGCTGATGATTAGGGTCACTTATGCTAGGGGTAATGACAAGTGTAGAGGTATTATTTTAAATCTTTAACAAAACAAGTGTAGACTTTCACAATAGCTTTTTGGAGTATCAACAACTTTCACTCAACACCCGAATGATTAACATCCTTAAATCAACAACCCTCATAGTTTCTTTTTAGTAGAATAAAATACATTGATTTGCATCTGTGTATATATAGAAAATATACATGCATCATATATAGTCAATGTTAAATTTATAGCTTGATTAGGTTTAATTTTTTATAAAATACTTACTGTATCTCATGTTTCAGTCATAATAAAATATATTTTTTATGACATGAGAGTAAAAAAAACAATTGTACGAATTTTCTCTCTAAATCCTTTTCGTTTCAGGCTACAATCTCCGCTCCACCATCTCACTCAAAATATCCAGTGGTTTTGTTCTTATACGAATACACCTTTAGATCTAATTCCTTCCCATTGCCTCCAGTGTAAACGGATACAGTTTTCGACCACACCCAACTAAAATTCCCTACTACACATCGATATAAAAAATAAAAAGTTAAGAAACTTAATGTTTAAGGTTCAAAACTTGACTGAGGGACAGTTGTGACGATGATAAAACTTTGGAGGCGGTTAGTTGCATTTATGTAAAGACAATTAGATTACTTTAGGGTTTAGAATCTTTGAATAAATGATAAGTAGATGATGAAGGATATCGTGATGATGATATCAAATGTAATCTGATATGTTGGGAGTTTTATTTTACTACACTTTATTTCACATCATACCCCTCAAGAATGGGCCACTCTCTACTTTCTATTAAATTATAGAAAAGAATGACACCCTGGTAACAACCATAAAGATGGAACTATAATTGTTGGGCTTAGACGTGTACACAAAAAAAACTCTCGTACACTCTATGTTTTTGTACTTGCATCTTTATTGATGTACAAATTTGTCATGTAGTTTTTGGTATGAATATCTATATACATTTTTAAAATGTTATAAAACAAGAAACTTACATTGTTAAAATGTCCGTTTAAGATTGTTTTCGTTCTAGGACATATTAACTGAATAGTATTTCTTTTCCTTTTAAAAAAAATATACAATAATCTCTTATCACAATCAACATTGTACGTTTTGTCTAAAGCGTATTGAAGTTATTTCACATCCTTAACCAACACATTCAAAGCATGATTATGATATTTGAGACGAGCATTTTTTTCATTTAAAATTTTAATAGTATTCTAATTTAAAGTTTGATTTATTACGCATTAACATAAGAGACAAATTAACAGTATCTTCAGGGCAACTTAAAATAAGGGTTTGAAAACCAGATTGTACCAGTACGATTAGATTCAAGAGATTTTCATGGGTCGAACTGTATTAAATGGATTGACATGTTCAATTTTCATCTATCAAACCGTATAAAATGAGTTGACAGGTTTAATGAGCAGTAATCTTGTAGAGAAAATAGTTTTTTTTAACAGGTTGTGTTTTCAAAACATTGGTTAACTAAAAGCATATCAATTTTGGAAGTCTTAATTGCAAAAGATTAGAGAAACGAAGTGTAACATTTCTAAACCCAAAATCGATAAAATCGATCATTATGTAACTAATATATATGTATATTTCCCATTCCACACTCACGACTTGAACTACAAATTACAACAAACTCAGATGATCAACCTTTTAACATTTCTATAAAAGAAATATCAAATTCAAGAAAACATCCCTTAGCTTCAAACAAGTTGAATTTGGATCCAAATTTTGCATAA
The DNA here is from genome assembly GCA_025215565.1 of Flaveria ramosissima. Classification (NCBI taxonomy): domain Eukaryota; kingdom Viridiplantae; phylum Streptophyta; class Magnoliopsida; order Asterales; family Asteraceae; genus Flaveria; species Flaveria ramosissima. The sequence goes on from CM046035.1 coordinate 87,353,448, forward strand.
CTTGAACTCTCTTAGACTCTAAGCAAATATATGCTTAGTTCAGGAGCACCATTGCTATCAGGATTCATCATATAGAAAGCTTCAGAATCTCTTGATCCCACAACTCTTTCAAACTTAGCCCTCATGTACATGATCTCACCTTCATGATCCACCACCCCTTCATCTTCTTCCTCATGATCACCTGTTTTTTCGGCAGGCAGTACACCAGCTCCCATCGATATCGGCTCCACAGCTTTCAACACCCTCCATTCTTTCTCTCCACACTCTCTTTTCATCGCGAAACCGCACTTTTTCCCATTGCAATATGTCCTCCAAACAGGCTCTTCCAAGATCCTTCTTGAATGACCAACTTTCTTGATCTTTTCTCCCTCTTTATCACACTCAAGCGCGATTCTCACGAGCCCAGAAGCCATTTCCTTTACCAGCCCGCTGATCGGGGTCTGCAGCTCGATCAGGAACACGGGCTGGTAAGTAGGGCTTCTTTGGAACGCGAAATGGACATGGCCATTTCGAGAACCAAAAAGGGTTCCTGTGAGCCTAGAACCCAACCCGTGCATCAGGTTGGGTCGGTTCTTGCTCAGTGCTGACAGCACTGAGCGAACCCTAGCGATTGTGATCGCTTGAAGCTTCTTTTTTGTTAAGGGTGGTGGTGATTCGTCGTCTTTACCCTTTTGTGGACACGAATCGATCAACGAAGGGACTTGTTCGTGTTCTTCATCTTCGTTGCTAACTTTGTTCGACCAGTGGAAGTGTTTCTTGTCTACAGAAGTTTTTGCCATTGGTTTTTTCTTGTGTGAGAGTAAGATGATAGCCGAAGGGAAAGAATATAGCTACTTAAACTAAAGAGATATGTTGTTATTCATTTATTTATTTATTTATTTATTTATTTATTTATTTATTCATTTATTTATTTATTTATTGTTATTATTGGTTTTTGATATTGGTCCCTTTTTAGAGTATTGAAATCATGCATCTTTTATAAACGGCGAATCTTGAGTAAATAATCGGGTCGGATCTTGAAAAAGATGAAGTATATTGTATAAGCAACCCCACCAAGAGAGGTTGATTTTAAATTAAAGAATGCAAGAGGATACGCCCTTTAATCCCTTTCATTAGCCATAATTTTAGGTTAATCTTTTTTTTTATTAAATAAGTGTAGTGATTGTTCTAGTTTCTTTTAGGAAAATTACCAATGAGCAAAGCTACTACTTTTGTGCTGTTTACACATTAAGAACTACTGATTTACACCGATTAGACGATTCTTTAACTGCTTTTACACCAATTAGACAATGACACAGAAGGCTACTACTTTAAGGTCGAATAGACATTGACGAAGAAGACTAGTGCTTTTGCATTAATCAGACATTAATGTAAAGGACTACTACTCTTGCACCGATTAAATAATGACACACAAGGTTACTACTCTGGTGCCAATTAAATTAGCAACCAATAACATACTGATATATGTTCTAATTAACGCATGTCATAATTTGCACCGTTGATGCAAAACTTATCATAAGTCGTGTTGAGGTTAGGATTTAAGAACATACAAATTCCAAAAAAATCACATATTTTGATATCATGTACTTGAAATAGAATCTCATTCAATTCAAACTTTCGACCCGAAATCCTTGGTTTCCGGGTCATATCAATGGAAATCTGTTCCCAAACACAACCCATAAGTCCTTTTTGGTAATTTCACTAGAGAATAAAGTGAAGGAACAAAGTAAATATGTAACCTCACTTTCTTGGTGGGGTTAGAGATAGAGAAACAATTGCTTGACTCACCTTTTTTTTGTGTTTTATTGACCAGAATCCCCAACACTACACCAAAGAATTACAGATTCACTCAGAGAGCAAAAAGGAACAATCTTTTTCCCGGTACAACTTTTAATGCATACTGTACAAGTATGTTCCTAGTTCATCACAAAAAAACATCATACATGATCACTAAAATAAAACTCACTCTGGGTTCTGGTGGGTTCTGGTGGCTCAGGGCTTAGGGATCCAGCAATCCATTATTAGCTGCAAAAGGAGCACCACATGCCCTTGTTAGGTCTATTCCATGAGCAACATGTACAAAATCAAAATCTTTAATTGTTTTTTTAACGTCTTGTCCGTATACAATCAATATTGTTTATTTGACTCAGGGCTTAGGGATTTGTTTTTGATTGTCCGATTAAAGATCGAGAGGTCACTTCTTATGAAAATAGTAGCACCCATGCATGATTACATATTGACTTACCTTCTCTCTCACAATTAACACGCCTAAGACGCTTTAGTGATATTTGAGATTGAACATTCGTTATGATCCTGTACTTACCATGTGAATGGAAAAATATGAGATTTGTCTAAGTTAAACAAATTTCTTTTAGCGAACGTATATGCTTTTGGAAATGAAGTATAATTAGTTCTTAGTTCTTGTTAACTTGATTTTAAGCAATTTTTTTGCATTTAGATTTGTAGATTAGTTTTTAACAGTTCCAAATTCTGATTTTTTGTAATTTCTTGAGTTTTTATTTTAGATTTTGTCGATTTGTTTTTGTTTGTTTTTATGTCTGGAATTGAAGAAAAAGATAAAAAAGAATAAAGGAATAAAGAGTCTCTTTCTGTCACATAGTCCATTTGTAGACAGTTTTATGTCTAAGTTTCACCAGCCATTACCCTAAAACTAGGCATTTCTAGCCTAAAATTGGCCCACATTGCAAAACATTATTTTCAGAAATTCCTAAAGTAAAGAGCTTATTACGTAATCATTTGTAATCATATGGACATATGGTGGGTGTACTCACAAGATCCACTAATTTTATACATTTTACTTTCTATTTGTAATCCATTTTTCCGAAAATATATGATAGCATGGGTCCGTACGTTTGTCTAATTTTTCATAGTTGTTTCTGTGTGCATCTATAGATGAGCAAAACAGCATACCTCCGTGACTCCGTGAGTGGTAATGTCAACTCACACTCGCAGGCGCATCACATCGTTCGCGTGTTTATGCGTTGTGAGTCCATTCATGCTCATGAGTCATGAGAAAAGAAAAACATTTTGATTGTTGAGGATTGTTACCATTTGAAAACGATGAATTGGATTTAAAAAAATTAGTATAAATACTACATAAATATCTATATTTTTCATGAAAAAAAATACAAAACCGCTTTACTTGCAAACTAGATCTAAACCCAAACAATTCAAACAATCTTTTCAATATAGGTAAAAAAAATACAAACCGCTTTACGTGCTGTTGCGTATGAGGGAAAATTATTGAAGCAGTGCCTTTTTTTTTTTTAGTTTTCCATATGTACCAAATACTTTGCAGAAGGATTGCATAGATCAATTTTTGAACCTACCAGTGATCGGCCAATAATTGCATAACGGAAGAAGATTTTTAAGTGATGAAATTGAATCCCTTGACATCTTGCATCAGTTTAATACTTTATCCCAAACATTACTAGCAAACTTACAGTTTACAAGAACATGGCTGCTGATTACTAGCAAAGTGTAATCAAACTCACACTTTATAAAATATGTAAAAGTATGGTGAGTGTTAGATTAAGTTTATGTGAAACAAATGAATTAATAATAAACTAAAAATAAATATTAACATCTTGAAAACATATTTGGTTTATAAATTTGCTTTAGATAAAAACAAAGAAGAAAGAGATTCAATAAGAAAGATATAGAGAGAAGGTGAAAGTGTGAAACCCTACCCATCATAGGCATGTTATTTTAGTCTATGAGCATTATATATTTACATTATATTATAATTCCTAGCTTGTTATTAGCTGCTGAATGCAGCTTCGAACAATCTAAGTATATTATTTAATCCAACTCCACTTTATTCTTTCGTTGGCTATATAGTAACATAAGCGACCAATAGAAATATAAAATGTATCAAAAGCAAATCTATATTATCACACGAGAAAGTTCATTAATTTTACCTAGTTACCGGGAAGATTTCACACATTTACGGGTTAGTTTTAAAATTTTACTGTCTTCAGACCCTACCATGAGAGTGAGAATCTTGCTTGCTATTTGTGAAATTAATGATAAACGTCAGCTACTAACACAATTGCTACATATGCGGAGGCTATATGGATAAGTTTTTTTCCCCTAATGAAAATGTCACATACTCTTTTATTGACACGGATAATAAACCGATGATTAATTTCTCATCGCATTATATATACGAAGTTATACCATCTCATATGATAAAATTACCAATGTCTATCATTAATGTATATTTTGAATATCACGTTATCATATTTTGAAATTATGTTGATTTTTATGATATTAACTCCTTTTAAAACATGTATCAACTTGTGTCCGGAAACAATAGAAAAGTAACAGAAACACGACAGATACCGGATCAGATTAATATAAAATAGCAAAAGTCAACAATTCTTTCTAATTCATTTCCTTTCATCAATAAATCATTCCAGCTGCAACATGCCTAACAAATAAGATGCAGCTTTGACTTTGACTAACCCTTACTAATCACTAATCAGCAAGCATATAGACACAAACTAAGAGTAGAAATTACAATGAGATTCAAACAGGTAGCAGTTAAACTAAACCAAAGGGACTTTGTACATAATAGTGAGGATGGTAAGAATTCTTGCCTATTTTAATGGTTTAAAGGGCTCTAAAGTTAGCTGTTCATACTTGGTTCCGCCTCAGGCGGTTTAGGGGTGGTTGCGGTTGCAACACCGTTCATTCTCGCACGTGCTTCTGCAAACATCCTCTGCTGCTCGGCTAATGCCTCTTCTTCAGTCATCTCAGCTCCGTTTGTGCATTTTCCACCTTTAAGCGTATCCTGTTTAACCATTTCAGTGTTGGCGTCACATTAGTGATTAGTCAAAATCAATAATATAAAAGCACTAATTAAAACTATAAATGGTTACCGCAGTTTCAACTTTGTGTTGCTCGTATGCAGCATAAACTTCTTCTATGTAGTCCCCGAAACCAAGAACCTGAAAAAATCAATAAATCCATTATAATGAATTGAAAAAATGAATAATAAATACCTTTTTTTCACGATTATGCAAGTAGTTAACAAACCTCTAATGCCTTGAGAACATGTTCTGGTGCGATTGTTCGTTTATCTTCTCTACTACAGACTTCATTTGATTCTGATGAAACAAGATTAATAAACTCTGCAAGAGGAGACAGAGGACCTTATTAGAGAACTAAAGTTTGAAACAACTATTTGCACATGTACATGTTTAAAGTATGACGCAGGTCGCACCTACACAACACTCGATTAAAAGATCTTGAGTGTCTCTTGCAACACGAACATCTGGAGGCAACATCTCCTTGATTATTTTAGTCATTGTAGCTGCATAAAAGTACAAACTTCCATTAGCAAGAAACTGATGTTTGTATAAACAAGATTTAAGCCAACAGAAGTAGAATAGTTCCAAGACATTTGGAAACAACAACCAACAATTAGACCTAAGATTCAAGATACAAGTAGACCTGCAAACAAGCAGGTATGGTTGGGTGGCTGGCCCATGCGCCCATACACAAAGTTAGCAAGGTGGGCCTGTAAAATTCAGAAATGTATATAACCGGTCATTTATCCAGAGAACCGACTGTAGACCATATGTAAAAAGAGGCATAGCAACACATCCTTGCTTTAAATCGTCAAAACAGAGGTTAAACGAACATCACAAGTTAACACTTTACATCTTCCTTCACAGGATCCCTTTGGGAATATGAAACTAATTAGGATATAAAAATTCCCCCAAATTTTAAGTCCTCAAGGTGATCCCTTTGGGCACACACAATGGTTTGGGCTCATTTTCCTTTAGTTAATGAGATATACAAGAACATGCTTAAGAATATTGATAACATGTATCCCCCTATCTATATGTGCATCATCATCAAATGATATACTCAATTATTAATAAGATTGATACCACTTCTGACAGCAAGATCCACAACAGCTTATTAAACAAAACTAAATTACTAAAGTCATCAGAACAAAATGAAGTCATCCAAACAACTATTTAGGACGTAAATAATTATTATTTTAAAAAACTCTGCAAAAGCATCTAAAAGTTCGATCTGCAGATCCACGAGGCGCACCATATGAGATTACGTAATATAACCACAAAAACAAAGCAAAACAGCAACTACAGCCGAAGATAAAGGCTTAATACGCATTCATAGACATCAAACATACAATAAATCAGATTATAAACACAAAATTTGAATGAAATCAAACAAACCTTTCGGTAACGAAGCATCCTCCTTCGCCTTACCAACAATATCCATAGGTTCCATCTTTGACTCTGCAAATTCAACAAAAAAAACGCACGTAATCATCAGATCTAAATCAAATTCCAACAAAACCACAAATCTGAATCATCACACGAATCAAACAACCACAGATCTAAACAATAACGAAAAATTAGGGATCTGAAACCTCACCGTGAAGATCAAAAGCGGAAATCAACAGAACGACTTCTTCCGGACGAAATCTGTATCGGAAAACGGTGATCGGAGGTGAAACCGATGAAGCATGATGGTGCACGATATAGAGAGAGGGGGTGTCTGCAGGCGATTAGGGCAAAATTCTCCAGGGCGCGTGGGTGAATGATTCTGTAGGCGCGTGGCGTGTTGACTGGGTGGGGTCCAGGAGCGTTGTGAGGTTGAAGGGAGCGCGTGAGATGGGGTGAGAGTGGGTGTGAGTCATGGTGTTTGGGGTTTTATAGTTTTGATTGACGTATATGAAGTGTTGAAGGGTCGCCGTTAATGAACGGGTGGTGGTTGATGATCGGTGAGAGCGATATAAGGAGCGATGCGAGTGGATCCGCTGACACTCATGATTTTACGGATCATGGGTTGTTGAGAAATGGGCTCTGAGTTTTGTGGATTATGAGCCCAAATTGTAGAAAAGGGTAGCCTAAAACCATTTTAGGCCCAAACTGGTTTGGGTGAAAAACTCGGTTTGTGTTCAGTATTAAATAAGGGTAAATCCAACGACGATAAGTATAATTATCAAAGGCTTATAGCTTAATGGTATAAAGGTGTTGATGGTAGCACTCTTAAATGAAAAGAGGTCAAGTGTTGTCATGAACATATGGTGTAAATTTAGGAGTAGTTTAGGGTGTGAATTTTTTATTGAGAGAAAATTCTCTGTGATTGGTCCAGTCCCTCAACTTTAAATGACCGCGCCTCTAGTCCTCTTTTGCTAGCTCTCCATGAATTTAGTCCTAGCACTTTCCAAAATGACCCGAACAACTTAAAAGTTCACAACCCAGAAACTAGACACATTCTTAACTAGTTTTTACCATAGAATTGTTTAGATTGTATATTTTAACACTCGTCTTATTCATCTCACAAGCGCTGTATCACGAAAATCTAAATTGTCAAAATATCATCAAAATGTTCTCTTTTTAGTTTTTCGTCTTAGGACCTTGCTCATATTGGTTTCTTTCCCGAGTTTGTTTGGATTTGTCTTGCAAACTTTTTCTTTATCGAATAAAAGAATATAAAATAACAAAATTGTTAATTATCTTTGTTAGCAGGGTGATTTAGAATAGTACTATTTTGCTTATTGATATGATTTTTTTAAATTGTATGCTTGGTAATATATATTACAATCCTGTTAACTTGTTATAGTTTCTACTTTTCTTGAGAGTTTGTAGCTTTGTCATTATTAATTAAAAAATCAAAAATCAAAATCTTACAAAATATAACATGTTTTTTAACCCTGAGGACTCATTAACAGATATATCACGGACCCATCAATGTTTAATCAATAAGATCAAAACGTGATCATTACTATATCTTTTAAGATCTTTTAAAAAAGGAAAGAAAATAAACTAATATAACATATGTTTGATTTGATCCTGAGAAATGTCTTGGATTTGCAATCACTATAAGATTAATTAACGTTTAACTTTCGTATACATCCTCATAAAAGAAGTCATTACAATGAGATCCCAAGTGAATCTGCAGCCGATCGAGCCATTATCCCTTGAAACTCCTTAAAACTAATGACACCATCGCCATCCGTATCAGCGTCTCGAACCATTTCAGATAGCTCACGGTACGTCAACGGCTGACCCATTTTCGTCATCGATTTCGCCAACTCAGCCGGCGTAATGAACCCACTTCCGTCCCTATCAAACGATCGAAAAATCTCCAACAGCTGATTCTGATTGATCAAAATCTCCTCCGTCATCATCTGTGACGACATCAAATTCACCAATTCGTCAAACTCCACCGTCCCGCTGCCGTCGGAATCCATGTTCTTGAAGAGATTGTTGATCTGTTCGCCCGAGGGTTTCAGGCCGAGAGACCGGAGGAGGGCCGCCACCTCCAGGTGGGTGAGCGACCCGTCTTTGTCGAGATCGAATCGGGTGAATATGTCTTGGAGTTGTTTTAGTTGGTCCTCCGGCAACCGTGACATGATGGTGAACGATGGTGATGGTGGTGATGCGGTTAATCTTCTTTAGGGGTTTGTGTTGAAAATGATGTGATTAGATGGGTGGTGGTGGTGGTGTAACGGTGGCGATAGAGGGCGGTGGGTGGTGGTTGATGTGGGTCGTAAAGGGAATGATGCATGAGGTATGCATGAATATATTCATGGAGAATTATAGAGTGGATGATGACCGTTGAATAAACTTAATGGTTGATACAATGAGGATAGATTTGTCAATCATTCACAAAGGCTCCAACATAATTTTAGTCATAAACTACCAAATACCAAAGTCACATACCAAACAAACCAAACATCAAGTACATAACTTAAAACATAAACAAGCAACCTAAGGAAATAAATCTAAAACATAACTTAAAACTTCGAACATAAACTACTAACAGCCCTTCTGCTATATGCCCCTTTAATTACTTCAGATATGGCACGGTTGCGGTATCGCGTTATTGTTCCTGATAGCACAGCAACTTATCGAGTAGATCACGATGACGAAAACAAGAATACTAAAGTTCAGCATCGCAAATTTCCTCCACAAATGCCTCATGTTATTCAACACCCCAACCTTACACGACCCGCAATCGTAACACAGCTTCTTCTGGTTGTTGCTCCAAGTCTCACAGTCCAAATCATCCGACTCAGGGCCCGACTTCGGTGCCACCCAATACGTCGCGTTCACAAACAAGTAACCACAGTTTCGCGGTGGCCTACAGCAACCAGACTGCACAATGTACATAAATTAGTGAAATGAATTGAAACAACAAATAATATGTTACGATAGTTACCTCCAGTGGGTTCAGATTAATCTTGTAGAAGTCATCGGACCGCTTCGCTCGAGCCATAGCCAAGCACACACGCGAATCAATCAAACAACTCTTGATATTCGCCCAATTCTTCTCGGTCACAACATGCTTCTGCAACCACTTGGAGTAATCCCTAAACCGATACTCCTTAAACCCGCGGTTCGACACCGCTTTCCCGATGCGCTTATTCGTCACCACCAGAGCAAAGATGGCGAACGCCAGTAACCCTACGATCATAACAAACAACACGGCGGAGTAGATATAGAGCATGGCGTTGATACGGAAGCAGGCGCCAACGATACCGATGACCGCAAGCACCACGAGGAATATTCCGGTGAACAAGTAGGGTTTGGCGAAGGTCTTTTCGCATAGGGTGGCTCCGCCGGGGTGGGCGGAGGTCCATACGCCGCCGCTGATGAGGATGACACCTAAGAGTAAAGTCAACATGTTGAGGACTGTGGTCAAAATGTTGCTTGCTTTCGCCATTGTTGTGAGAACCTAGGGTTTGATGTGATCTGTGTGGAGTGTGAAAAACGAAGGTGATGAAGAAATGGGGGGAAACTTGTGATTTATAAAAAACGGTTGGTGAAACTTGTGTTTTAGTGTTGGTTTTGGCCCCTGGTGTTTGGGGTAATTACGTGTGGTGCCATTGTGTAATAGAAGGGGTGCTTGCCACGTCAGCGTGTTTGAGGTGTGAGATTACGAAACTGCCATTGCGGTTATTGTTAGGGGAGGACGTGGGTGCTAGATTTTGTGGCATGTTTTCTGGTAAGTTGAGGTTAGTTTTTTGTTGTTTATTTTTGTTTTTCAATAATTATTTATAAAATATGGTCGTAAAAAATGGTGTTAAGAGGATATAAGATGTTCATGACCTACAACATTGTCAACTAAACTCATTTAAGAAAGTTAATGATAATTTGTAACGATTAATAGTGATATAACCTTTTATGATGGTGTTTTGTGGGCTTTAGTTTTATGTATTTGTTACAACATTATTTATACATTACACATAAATAATAAATTTGTATAGGTGGAGTAGACAAAGCCTTAATTTCTAGTTTCTTCTGTCGCAAAATAGCTAAATGAAATAACAAAATAACTATCTCCATTTAGCCGGCGTAGGCTAGATATGCATCCAATGTTCCAAAAGTAGATAACATTTATACGCTGTTATAAAAATAATAAAAATAAAAAGATAACTTTATACAACTCAAGTATTTGTCATAAGGGTATGCCAATCAATTCAATATCATACACCTTTTAAAACATCCAAATAAATATTGGTTATGAATGACTATCATCGGGTGTATATGTGCTTCTTAAAAAAATTGACATAAATTTTTATGGACACCCGTTTTAGAGAGCAAACACTTTGATCAAACATGTCATTAATGAAACTTATGGATCAAAACTGTAATGTGAAATATGTAATCAAGTTGAAATTTTCTTTAATGTGTTGGAAGTTGGATTTTCTATAAGCATTCAGATTCTATTACACTTAAAATAATAGTAAAACTTTGCTTATAATATCTGACTTTAGATAATAAAATATAAAAAAAACTGGCCTTATTACCCTAAATTACATTTATTAAAATTTTCAAAGGTTATACATATTTTCAACCATGTTCACTCTAATATTTTAATAGAAACTTGTTTTTCTCACAAGCACTCGGCTTCTATTACACTAAATTTTTATAGTAGTTTCTTCACTTTTTGTGTATACGGGTATGTTTTTGCCTACGTTTTATTTTCAACCATTGGTATATTTATTCATGATACTTCAGTCACTATCCTTTTCATTGGATAAGTTCTTTCTCTATTAAGGTATAAGGGAATGTTACAAAACTCCAACCAAATATTTATCTTATAAAAACTCAAACATTTATTATATATGGTTGATCAATCAACCTTATTCAGTAGTAGTACAGTGCAAATGATGGTTATTTAGTTAGAGTAAACACCGATAAAATCGGTGAGACGAGAACCAACATAAAGCTTTCCATTCTGCTCTTGAACCAAACTGATTGTTTTATTGAAGAATTGTGTTGCAAATGACACTGTCTGCAACACAGCACCTCTCGAATCGATCCGCAGTCCTTGAGGCACGATGAGTCGCGTTGGTGGTATGTACCCAACTGAAAGAGCCACCCAAAACTCCCCATATCTCCCTGCTCGCTTAATCTTATTTGGGTTCCCAACGTTATTAAGCAAAAGTTCTGCTGTATTTGCTTTAGGCCCCGTTAACCAATATTTAGAAATTCGATTACCAGTAAGCTCAGGTACAAGAACAAATGTACCATCGTTGCTGACTGCCGGCCCACCCCCGCCTGAAAGACCGCTAAGCAACACGGTTGCTCGTCTAGTTAGTGGATTGTAACGTAAGAATCTCCCGGTTGAATCAGGCTTAAATCCGGGTTGTGTAGTATTCCTGCATCAAAGTATATATGTAATTATCGTTTAATTGGACATGTGTCAACACAAGATTAGTAGAAACTTAATCCTGATTTAAGTTAATATATGATGATACCTAATATCATAAGTCAAGCTAACATCACTGAAATAAACATTGCCTCTTATCGGGTCAACGTCAAGACCAACAGTAAACTTGTATCCACCAGAAAGCTGGGTTGCAAGGCCACCATTAGGCCCAACAACTAGAAGCCCATGATATGCATCGGCAATGTAAAGAAGGCCAGTTGTGGGTTGAAAGCTAAGAGCCATGGGCCTTCCGCATATTGGGCCTTTATCCGGATCAGTCGTACCATCACAAAACTGCTTGGTCCTGATAAATAAAATCCAAAAACATAATTCAAAATATTGCACATCCTAAAAATCATGTTTGGTTGTCAACGGATGGAATTGCAATTGGAAAATTTTCCCTTATTCATTGGAATTCACATCCTTCCACTTATCTATGGAATGTTTAACAATCCAAAGGAATGTTCAAAATTAAAATTTCGATTTCACTCAAAATTGACCAACCAAACACGTTATCAATTTTAACAAGATTCCAATTCCAATTTCATTTTCAATTCCTTTGCAAAACATTCTGCGAACCAAACGACCCCTAAATAACTTTGGCTAATTTTTATACTAACATTTCATATTAAAAAAAAACAAATTTCATTTAGCAAGTTTCTTGGGTCCATATAAAGTTCATTACTGTGTAACAATGCTATATATAATTACTAAATCATTCAGCGAAGAGTGAGAATTTTATTTGTGTTCGTTTATATGAAAAAGAGTTGTATTTGTTTAATTAAAAAAATGAATATAAACATACCCTAAACATGTATCTCGATCATCCATTTATGTTTATGAACTTTTTTGCATGTCAGTTTAAACATACCATAAAAATAAATTAAGTAATAATACTAAAAAACCGGATTTTTAACTACGAAAAGACCTGAAGTTTCATTCTGTAGTACTCTATTCTTGCAAATTTGCAATCTCTCTTCTTCAAAATATTAGTTAGAGTATATGTTTAGTTTATTTTCATGATTATTTAATTTTGTTTATCTTTGTTTAAATATTAACGAATGAAAATAAACAAACAAGAATAAGTTAATTTCTTTAATAAACAAACACAAACAAAAAAATATGTTTGATCATGTTTTCTTCATTTAAGTATGATCGTACCTACATGAATGTAATCATATATTATAAACGAAACATGACCTTGTCGGTGTAGTATACGCGAAATCCACAAAACCGACGTTAGGACCTAGCCATTTCAGTATCCTACCATCGGTCACGGTTGTATAAGGGCCTTCTCTAAAAACGACAAGACCACCGAATGCAGCGGATTCAGGTCCCGTAACCCCTGGAGGCATTTGAAGCTTACTAAACCTGGCAAATTGACCGGAAACAACATCCATGATGCAAAGAAATGCAACAAAAGCATATGTTAGGATTTGAAGAGTCGCCATGTTTGGATATGTGATTCAAGAGTATTGCACATAACTTTCATTTATAGAAAGAAAAAACATGTCATTTAGTAAAGATAATTGAATGATGATGTCGTAAATCGTAAGGGCCGTCATTTGAGATACTCATCCGTTTAATTCTAATTTTAGGAAGTTAATAAACAAAACCTATGTTCAAAGTTCAAACCTAACATAGAGTAGTTTATGATACAATTTAAGAGTACAGTAGCTTTGTTGTTATAAAAATATAAATTGACAAAACTATTTTTATAAAAGGTGTGATGTGTTCTATAAAACCTTGTATAGTTTTAAAATTTATTTTGGTTTATAAAATATTTATCCATGAGTAATTTGTAGATTATTTTGAACAACGGGAGATTTTAATTTGATGAAAACCATAAATATCTAGCAAGTAAGTAACTAGACGATTATAACTACCAACCAAATACGAAAAACAGTAATTTGTAGATGACTATGGGCTTTGAGGTTGAGCGATACTAGGTCGATTTTGGATAGAAGGTTGGCGGTCGATCCACGGTAGAGACCGTGATCGTAATCCCGATAAAGTATGCATAGAATGATACAAGCGAGATATGTTGTTACTAAAGTTGACAAAATGTTACAGAAAACGATATAACAAATCTGGTGGAGTTGCCATATTCATGTAAGTGAAGACAAGAGTATTGTGCAACGCTTCTATCTATAGAAATTTAATAATTTATGCATCACGTCAACTTCTTATCTTTTTAATTTAGGAAAAGAAAAGGAATTGAAATTGTTAATAATTTAATCACGAATCTGTATATAAATTTAATTTAGGTGTTAAAATTAATCAAGAGCTAAAGCTCTGTACTAGTTGTTAGGATGAAAGCACGAGGACACACGAAGTAAAACAATAAACAATAAGAGACACGAGAGATATATAGAGGTTCGGTCGTGGTGTGCAACCTACGTCATCTTGGGACAACTAAGGCTGGCCTAACTGCTCCCTTTAGTTAACTATCTAACTAAATTGAGCCCATTTAGAACCTGGGTCAACAGAGCCCAACTGATCCAAATTTAATCCAACCTAAGCCTACACCCAACACAAATTATATAATATATTACTCCTGCTATTTGGATTCATTCTGAGCGTTCGATTAAGCCAGGAAGAAATCAGGGCCGTTTAAAGTAGGTGGTTACCGTAAAATTATATAATATATTACTCCCGGTGAGTAAAATTGCTATTTGGATTCATTTTGAGCGTTTGATTAAGCCAGGAAGAAATCAGGGTCGTTTAAAGTAGGTGGTTACCGTGAAATTATATAATATATTACTCCCGGTGAGTAAAACTATTATTTGGATTCATTCTGAGCGTTCGATTAAGCCAGGAAGAAATCAGGGTCGTTTAAAGTAGGTGGTTACCGTGAAAAAGGGACGGTTTCCGACTGCAACCCCCACGATCCGTGCTATTCTCCCACGTCGTCGGTTGCCCCTTTCTTCTCCTTAATAACCACCAGTTGATAACTCTTTATTTGAGAGAACAAAGAGAGATCGAGAGGGTTTTGTTTTTGCAGAGAAAGACAATTGGAGCTCTTCACCGCCGAGCCCAATCCAGAGAAGGAAATTGGAGCCGCGAATGAGGTCATACTGTCGGTGACAATATTACTCCTAGCGAGGCAATCCTTCATTGTAGCGTATCTATCACGTAGGGTTTCCATGGTGAGATCGTTAAATCCCAGTTTCGTTTTATTCCACGGCTTCGTTAAGCCCCACTGTGGTTTGATTTTGCAGGTTCGTTTCCATTTTCTAGCAATCAATTGCATTCCTTCAGTGTTCGATCTTTATGTGCGCAGATTAGAAACACATTCAATGAGAAACGCACACGAAAACATTGATAAGACATTGAAGCTTACCGATGACATTCTGATTTCATTTGATCTCAAACAGGTTATTCGACAGGTTAAACAACATTGTTGATTGTTAACAAATTATCATGTGCATTTATTTCTAATCCTCAATTGAAATTACTTTGAGCAGACTGAGCGAGCTATTTGAAAGGATTATGATGACGGCAGCCATTGCTATGTGAATACTCCAAAAAACCTAAATGTGTTACAATCTAAGCCGTTTAAAGTTGATGTTACACCATTCTCGGAGTGGAGGTTAGTGCAATATGTTTATCTTGTTTAAATTCGGTTAATGCCATGGTCTGTTTATATTGTTGTTGTTTCATTATTAAAATTCAGGTAGGCAAATACATTCATGTTGCACATTAGCTCATCGGCATATGGCCATATTGAGAGAACTCACGAGTCCTGAAACAGGTATCCATATCTTTCATCATGTTTAAATCTATTCACCTATTGCTATTTCATGAAAATGCCATTAAAAGTTGCTAACTTTTCTTATAATGGAAATCACCGGTTGCTATAGAATGATTAGTTTGGAGTTTGGACACTGTTAAGTACATTCATTTGTTAGTTTTAGAAATTAATTTGTCTCCATGGTTGGTATATGTTGTGTAGTGTTCGTGGGCTGTTTCAAGTATTCACATCAATGGAAGTCCTCATCAACTCTTGAGTATTCTTGAATTCATATGGTTTTAGGTAATTGCATTCTAAAATTTGGTGTTTGATGTTGGCAAAGTAGTTGGTTCACCACATAGCCCACATGAAACGGGTGATCATTCTTGAATTTATATGGTTTCAGGTTTGTGTGCTTTCTTGAAGCTAGCCATTAAAGTTAACTCAAAATCTTGGTTCTGAATTCTGATGTTTATGTGCTAAATTTATGGATATAAATGCTAAAGCAAAGACACAAGATAGAGATGGAGGTGGACATAAGTAAAGAAGTTGTGTGGAACAAAAACCAGGAGGTTGTAAAGGAAAACCCGAAGTTAGCAACAATGAACAAAAAGTTTTGGTGTTATTCACGGACTTTCTTCCCCAACCATATAATGTTTTTTAGTATTATTGTAATGCATTCATGGTACCTAGCTACCAATATTGATCTCTAGATCCATCTTAATTTATATGTTGACAAATGTATTAGTCTACTCTTTTGTAAAAGAATAATCAAGCCTAACTCTAAATAATATCAATCACATTCTAATTATATGCATGGTGTGGTGTGGTATGAGTGCCCCTTCTAAATATGGTGTGTCATGTGTGGTGTAGTGTGGCATGGTTTGACATGGCACATTCTTATTGGTGGGTTTTATGGTGTAGTGGAGATTTATGGCATGAGTGCCCTCTCCACCCAAACCCTTATATTTTCTTACTTGCATTATTGATCATGTTAATCAAATCTTTTTTTTACAACTTCTATCTTTCTTTACCAGTTATGTAGAACGTGCTATACATTTCATGGAGCTTCATGGAGATATACTAAATATGCAAGTGATTTATATACTATACAGTCATGTTATAAAGTTGTGTTGTTATCTTTATATATTATTTTTAATTTTTTATTGAAAATACTCACAGTTTGGTTATCATGCAGTGAATTGTATTTCTCCATCACACAAAGAAGAGCACTACATTTTGTTTGGCTCTTTGGAATTAGTATTTATCATGTTGGTCTGAATTTTAATGCATATAACATACTGGGAGTCAAATTATTTTTTTTGTAATTTTGTATTTTGTTCATATCAAACGGGAGTTTGTGAATTTAGTGAAGAACAAAGCTCTTTTGGTTGAAATGCTTTGCATATGGTTAAGCAATTATTGATTCTTATCGTTCTGCGGTTAGTATTAGGTGTTGATGTTCATTTTTTTACTCTAAACTTAAATGAATTGTGCTTTGATTTCAAACTACTTATTGTTTTTTCTTAAAATGCAAAGAAAGATAATTATAATATTTCATCACATTGAAATACCCGACCAACGGACGGGTATAAAACTAGTCAGATAGTTATGTGTAAATACCTGTGAGTCTTCTTTGTGGTTGTTAAGCATGTAACAAATCCAACCTTATTAGTATAGGCTTCATACATGTTACTTTCATCTTCCCACTTATTAAAAGACATTCCCTCATTTGGTTTGTCTTCAATTGCTGTATTTTGAATCTAATACTTAATTCCATTAGGTATTTCACATACATTACTGCAAACTGACCTTTTTGGTTGACTACAATAAAATAGATAAGGCGTCATAGACTAATTTTTACATAATCTATTACTTGTTATATAACAACGGTATTTCATAACTACATATAACATGATCATGTGGTATGTTCACAAGTCACAACCTCTCTTTCAACTTTGGACAATTGACCAATGTGTTTCAAAGAGGAAGCATAATCAAAGAGTGGAGGTTTTGGATACGCTATAACAGATACTTTTTTTATGTGTTTGAAATTTGTTTGCTTATAGATGAAAGTTTGGCCGCCACAGAAATACACATGTTTAGATTATTGAATACACGCTGAATTTCTGTTACTTAAGCCATACAATCAGATATTTAGGATAATACTAAATTTGAAATTGGTTGTTCAAATCGAATGTATTGATCGTCTGCGAACTAGTTTGATGAACCAGAATGTTATATAAATAGTAATGTGGGAAATTTATGACCCAGTGACAAGCTAGAGATTGTGATGATCTTCATCAATTTTGAATAAGAATTCACAGCCCAGGGTCTCCTTTTTGTTTTTTATATGATCATCTTGTTCATCAATAATTTGGTTTTGGTTTCTGTCACCTCAATTAAGCATCTTTTGCGGTTTTACTAACATAAATCTATAGGCTTGATTTTGTCAAATACACTATCGAACTATGTTGTCAAATGCGTGTGCCCCTAGGGGCATAGAAGTGACACATGGCGACCGACTTAAGAAGGAAGGTAAAGGCGCGCACCTTGGTCCATACGCAGGCGTAGTCATGGCGCTTGCCTTGTTTCACTCATGCACCAAAGACTAGAATTGAGTATCCAAAAGCAAGAAACAAATATTGTATATCTGGAAACAAAGTTAAATTTCATCAAGATTTTGGTTCTTGAATTTTTATTGTTTTGTTCGGTTTTAACGATTTGAGTTGCGCGTACCAGTATTACACTGTAATCGCTTGTGTAAACATGTTGGTTTTTCTCACCTTTTCTATATATCTATTTATTTAACACATATTAATATTCTATAATCTTTTGATACCCATGTGACTGATTGAATGCTCAACCACAAATCAAAAACCTATTGATTACACCATAGTGTTTGAAAAAAAATTGGATGCAAGCGTAGTACAAATGGATCGATATCCGAAAAAGTATGGCTTACAAGTAATCATGCTGATTGTATATCAGTGCTTGAACTGCTACCCAACTTGGTCCTATATTTCTTGTGGATAGACCATACTCGACCTCACAGACGTGTCAACGTCAAGGGTGGACCCATATGGTCCACTAAGACGTGCGTATGTAATAACTTTTTTTGTAGGGTAGAGTCGTTTAAGAAGAAAAGACAAAACAAGAAGGGGGGACACAAGATCCAAAACAAACAACATTTGATGTGTTTATATGTCATACTTTGAGGACCTGGAAAGCAACAAAACCGAAAAAGAACATACATTATGTACTATGATTAATAATTCTAGTATATAAACAAAATGGTGAATATGCAAGATAAAAGAAAACAATAAAAGTTTTAAATAGAAAAAGTTGCAGGGAAAGGGATGTTATTATCTTTTACTTGTACAAATCCGACTTTCAAGACCACAATCAAAGCAAGAATAAATCGACATATCTTCCAA
This sequence comes from Flaveria ramosissima, assembly GCA_025215565.1. Classification (NCBI taxonomy): domain Eukaryota; kingdom Viridiplantae; phylum Streptophyta; class Magnoliopsida; order Asterales; family Asteraceae; genus Flaveria; species Flaveria ramosissima. The sequence goes on from CM046035.1 coordinate 87,372,345, forward strand.
GTTAAAATGTCTTAAATAGGTTAATTTTGAAGGTTATTTATATCATAGAAGGCTTAGGGTTGAAAATGGTTGAGAAAAAATGGCCTTTGAGAATAAAACTTCGATACCAAGTCAGAAAAAAAAATCAAGTATTTTATGAAAGTAATCAATATAAGCATCCAACATAGAATTAAAACGAAAATAGAGATCAAGTCCTCATATGAACAACGCATTATGTTTCGATATGTATTCACAACCATATCAATAATAATAATCTTATTATTATGTTTCTAGCAAATTTAAGTGTTTTGTCTTTTAATAATTTAGGTGTTTTGTGATTATTTGAGGGAATGTATTCCTTTTCTTTTTTCTCAAAATATATCGAAGTAATTAATCTTTACCCCTATTTGATGAGGTTAACTTACCACCTCTATATATATTTTCAAACATATTTATAATGCTTGCAAGGTAAAAAAACGTGAATTTGTTAAAAGCTTTGTTTCTAAATTGAAAAAGACGACAGATTTAAGATTATAAATCTTTACAGCTTGTGATGATTTGTTTGTCGCATTCACATTGTCAAAATACCCCTTGAAAAGGGAATGTTGTAACTTGTAACACATTTATTAGCTTCAAAATGGAAAAACAAAATGAAAATATACTTATAATGACGCCACTTTGTCTAACTAAATCGGCCTAAGAAAATTAGTATTTATATTAGTGGATTTGGCCGATATTAGTTGAAGGTCTTTCCTAGTGCCTACTTCTATTACAATGGATTCGTCGGTGGATAAAAATAAACAACAATAATAATAATAAAACACTCCACTTTAACTCACTCTATAGTTATCCAATCACCTAATCATCATTAAAATATTGCTTTTAGAGTTTTACTCTTTGTTTTCTCATAATCACAACGAATGAGGTAACAACTATATATATATCACTAGGTTATTGTCTCGTGTATTACACGAGGCATTACAATAAAAATTATATAAATTTTATAATATGTAAGGGATAAAAATATTTGAACTACAAACAAACAAAGAAAAAAAGAATTGTGAGCTCTTAATTAATTTAAATCGATGTCTAACAAACTCATGTTTTAAGTAGGAAACACAAATAGGCAAAAGTTTTGTATTACACTTTACACTTATACATACAACTATACAATACCATAACATATGTTACATAGCTTAAAAAATCACCACTATTTTACGCTCTAACAAACAATCCGAATTTAGTTTTTTAACAACGACAACCTGATCATAAATCAATATATCAAAAGTTTAAAAACGCAATTTGTTTAAAAAAAACAACTCCGTTATAAATAAATTTCACATCATATCATTTAGATAAGAGTTATAAAGAAAACTATGAATTATATATATTTTTGAGTTAACGAATAAATGTTATTTAGGAAAATTTTAATTAAAATGTTAAATGCAATATTATAATAAAAATAAAAGGTTTGTTGTCATATTTTGGTTGATTGAATCATTTAAATATGAACCTTGAGTTTTTCTAAATTGAGATTTTGATTCCGATTGTTGAGATATTTTTCAATGGTATGTGAGATTTATTTGAAAGAGCTTCAAAAGATATTTTGATAAATTTTAAAGTCAAATGTCATATCAGCAATCGTAAATGAAGGACACCATTACACTAATAATCTTTCTGGTATCGTTTCCTCGAAGAGTGGTGACCCATAAGAGAAGCTCGTCAAATGAAGGACGTGGCGTCATACCTAAGGAACAAGTATGGGTAGATGTTTTTTTAGTTTTGATTTTTGTTTGTATTAGAAGAATTTCTCAGGTAGAGATGTGAGATTTCATCTTCTTTCCAGAAACACCCCCCCCCCCCCCACATATGACCGTAACAAAATGTAAGATGATCGATAAGCTCATGAGTTTGGTATTGCTTTATTATTGAGAAATAAAAGAAGTAAAAAATAAAACATCTGTTAAAACTAAAATATTTTAGATACCTAAAGATTTCAAAAGAGTATAAGACAATTTACAATAAAACCAATGTCTTTGAAAGCTGTCGTCCGTTTCTCCGAAAGCGAAATACGGGTTAAAGTTATCATATGCACTAGCTTTGTCTTTGGTTGAAGCGTAGGCCCTGAGGTTTATATAATTAAAAACGATATATTCTGGTTTTTAAATTGTTTTATAATCTATACTAATAAATGATTACATTAGGTGGACACGCGTCACCATCACATTAACTCTATCATTTATTTTCCCGCTCAAATCAATTATCAAGTTTTAAAAAATTAAAATAACTAATTGCTAAATTATCTATCTCTCTCTCTCTCTGTCTCCCTCCCTCCCTTTTTCTCTCTATTTATCTATCTCCTTCTCTTTATCTCTCTCTCTCTCTCTCTTATTTTAAACATTTTAATTTTTTCTAAAATCAATATTTTTTATAAAATATATTTTTTATTAATTAAAAATCAAACATTTTGATTAAAATGCACACTTATTTGAAAAAAAAAGTTTTTTTAGAAACTATGACTTTTTTAAACAACGTATCTTTCTACACATATAAAATATTCTAAAACCAATATTTTTAAAAAACTAAGGTTATATATGAAAATATTTCCTAAAAAAATAACTGAAACCTAGAATTTTTTAAACAATGAAATATTTTTAAATATGATATTTGTCAAAGAAAAATTTTATTAAATACGGAAATTATTTTTAAAACAAAAATAACAAAAACGCATAGTTTTGAAATAATGAGATTATTATTAACAATGACATTTTACAAAAAAACAATATTCTTAGAACGACATGTCTCTTAACGTATTTTCAAAACGAGAGTATAAAAATATTTTTTTTAAATGAAAGATTCAAAAAAATAGTAAAAACATTTTATTAACTAAAGTACGTACACATAATTTTAGTTAATCTTATATCAAAATAGTATTTTATATATTCTAGCTTTTTATTAATTTTTAATATTTTTTATTTAACCCGTGTAATACACGGGGTTATAACCTAGTATAACGATAAACTAGTTATATTTCATGAAAAACAAGATTATTAATTAAATTAGTATGATTGATACATGTAGGTTTTATTTTTATAATTACTATAAATCTGACAAAATTTTAGAAGCAATTCACTTACTTTGAATATGACTTATATGCATTGTTCTAAAAACCGTACCGGAGTGGCCAGTTTGACCGGGAATCAGACCTCAATCCGGTCCGTTTTGGTGTTTAGAATCGGGGTGGCGTTGAAACAGTGGTTGGACCGGTCGAACCGGGGGTCAGACCGGCTGAACCAGTTTTTTATATATATTTTTAATTTTTTTCTGTTTTCTTTCTATATATATTCATTAATATAATTGTAGCTTGTCCGGTTCTCATATCAGTCCGAACGGTAAAACCGGTCCAACCATCGGACCAGTAAGACATCTGGTTTACTGTCTGATCCAAGTCTGAAAACAATACTTATATGAGGTGTATGCCTTTAATGTTTTAAGATACCACATGTAGTGCTTGTCTAATTTTAATATTTTTAAGCTTTATATCACTATTGAGCTTCATTTTTTTTATATTACACTAATTAACGTGCTGCAAGCTTTATAAAAGGCTTTGTGACTTCTGAGTAACATTGACCAATGATACATAACATTCATTAAAAAAATGCTAAAGACTCATACCCACCCACCTTAAAGGCTTAAAATCTACATACCCACCCACCTTAAAATCTAGTTATCATATATATTATATGTTAGACTGTTTTCTAGAAAGCAAATTTTAATATGTAAAACTTAAGATAGAGATGATTTGTTCACCTTTGTTGTGAATTTTTTACATTATTGGTCGCTATCTCTATTTTTTATCACTTTACTCATTTTCGTATAGAAATCTGATTATAAAAAGATCTTTCACTTCTTTTTGACAAGTCAAATGTTTCTTACACGTATAGATAAGTCAAGAAAAAATAGACGCATCAAAGGATGACCAATACTTTGTAACAACAATATGTACAATTTACTATTCCAACCAAAATTCATGATAATTAAAACTTTGGTATCTACATTACATGTTTTACTAGGTAATATTAAAATGACCTTTATGGTTTCATCCTTAAAGAAACATAAAAAAAACATAGTCCAAACAACAACACATCACACGCATGAACTCATTAGTCACTTCAATGTCACAAATTGAAGCCTGAGGAACCAAATTGATATAAATCTAACCTTTTTTGGTCGAAAGTGAGGGGAATTAGTTGAAATTGATAGGTGAACCAAAGACATTAGAACATGTTATTGCTAGCCTACTTCCATGTGGCTTCTTGCTTTTCCAATTAAGAAAACTATATATTTTACTTCAACTTTCTTTTTTTTTCTTTATTTACAAATATTTGTCATATAAATTATAAGACCCAATATATTTAACATCATAGTTTTGGTACAATAAAAAGCACGCAAATGCTAGCCCTTTTTTATACAAAAAGTAGAAAAGACAGCATTGAAAAGGTGTATATATACCTCATGACCTTACCATAGTATTAACATATATAAAAATTATTTTCTTGCGCGATAGATAATGTATTTATGTGACGAGCAGACTAAAAGATCAAGTAGTAACAAGGATATGAGAATGAGTATTGGTTAGATTAATATTACTTAGCGATTAAGCTAATTGGTAACCTGATGTTAACGAGCTTAACTACTCGCTATACTTAATGGTCGAACAATAATAAGTTAATAACTCCTAGGTTTTTACGCCCCAATAAACAAAGAGCGGAGAGCTTCATGAATCTTGACAAGTAGAAACGCAAACAAATAGCGGTTCGCATTTAGTGAACAAATCTATAACTTTGTTTAGTTGAAAGGAATTGAACCTGTAATTCTTTCTACATGACTTGTTACCAATCACATTGAAAGTCAACTTCAAATCATTATGTTCTATATATACGAGCATGAAAAATAGGTAACAAACAAGTAACATCATCACAACATAAACGTGAAGGTGCCTGAAAAAACAATTATTTAGTAAAATTAGGAATTCTCTTGGCCAAAGCCTTGTACTCAAATTCAGTAGCGGATTGAGAGACCATCTTATGGTTATGAAATGACCAATAAATTAGGTAAAGAAATCACAAACGTTTATGTTTTTACTAAAGGTTGAAGATAAAGAGTTGGAATGTTGACATGAACAACCCTTTGTGATACATACTAACAAATTGTTTGTTTCCACTCAAATTATTTCTTGTGTTATCCTATATGACAAAAAATCATATTTCTTACCATTTTTGAAATGATTCAATTGTATAGTGGATAAGTCTACCTAAATTTTATTTTTTGCCAAAATCCTTTTGAAGTCAAAGAAAGGTAAAAAAACAAAACAAAGGGTTGCGTCTTCATTTAATTCTTTGAAAGGAGGCATGATGAGGATGCACAGAAAAAGGACAATGAGTCTTCTCATGTTGGCTTATTCTCTTTAATTCTACTTCTAGTACTTTTTAATAATAACGCAACTATAAAAATATTACTTTTATCTTATTCCGATTTTGGTTTTCCATAGTAGATACACAAGACCATTCATAACGTAGACGGTAAAGATGAAATTGTGAATCTTATGGAGACATGATTTCTTAAGGACACTAAGGATGAGTACCAATACGAGTCGAGTTGGTCTACATGTAAAAACAAAAACAAGTATAAACGTTCTATTAAAACTATGGACAATTGTATACATCAATGCTTTCATGATTTTATCCATAGAAGATAATAATACTGCTGCATTCACGTACATGAAATGACATGTTAGTGCTACAAACGTATATTAGTGCAATAAATAAATTTTAGTTGATGAGATATGTAAACGTACATTAGTGCGATGAATAAATTTTAGGTTTCTAAGTAAAAATAATAGTGAATAAGAATTGATACATAAAATAAGACAAGATGACAAACAAACAACAATGGATTAGTCATTTGGTCTTGTCTACATGTGTATTAGCCATGTTTAATGGCCACTCTTTTTACATATGTTCACACACACTTAGAATTAAAAATATACCAATATAAGTATCCAATATTCCATTACAAAAATAAGAATGAGCACACATTTTCTTTCGTTTTCAAGCTTCCCTCTAGGTCCCTGAAATTGTTATAGTAACCGCACCCTAATTTAATATGTTTTTAAGAATAGAGGTTTGTCGCAATTTTTTTGTTGTTTCTTTATCAATTGTACTTTATATCTTTTGTAAGAAAACACGTTATTATGTCACCTAGTGTTATTACAAGCATTTTGTCGACGATGCTTAGGCTATATCATACTAATATTTGAATCCAAATTAATATTATCCGAAGATTTCATTCTCTTAAGACATTTAGAAGAAAACTAAACGGTTAAGTGTCACCTGCATTACACTTACACATTTAAATCTTGTAGAATTTAATCTTTTGTTAACAACAACTTTTAGAATATCTAAGATATAATGGGTAACACCTAAATAATATAAGATTTAACTCTTTCAAAACTCGAACCGATAATCTTTGGTTGATAACTTACTCTAACTTCTACCTAATATATTGATCTTTAGAATAAAAGGAGAACATTTTAGGATCAAGTATCTTCTACATAAATGTTCATCTGTATATGCATTTATTTAGTCATAAAGAAGCAAGTTTACACCTTTGTAATAAATGGATGCAGTGTAATAGTAAATATGATTGGATATTCACTGGACAACCCACCTCCCATATCCTCCCAATATTCAAAAAACTTGTGTTAATTGTGCCTTTTGCTTTGGAAAAAAAGATATTTTTTTTTCTTTTTAAAGATTTCTTTTGACAGCTGGTGATGTTAAACAGGTAAAACTTCAGAGAAATTATGACCTTATTTAGATTGCTAGATAGGTTGAGAAGATGGAATTTAATCCTCCTTCTGTAAAAAATATATATAAAATAAAAAATAAAAAAGAATATAATAAATGAAATTACTGTTCAAAATCATGTTACTTTTCACCAGGGTTCTTTTGTCCAACTTCCAAAAGGTATGTCTGTTCAATGATCTTTGTGGTTTTATATGTGTGGTGGGGTGAGGTGGGGGTGGGGGTGGGGTGGGGTTGAGGGTGGCTAAGATCCAGCTAATTGATTTGTATTTATATATAAAGATGTATAGAAGAGAATAAACTCTTCTTATCTTGTGTTCTTTCTTTCAATATCTTCTGTTTTTGTTTCTTAATCATATCTATTGAGTTGACCATTGTTGAAACAGGCAGAAAACATGGAGTCATCTTCCAAAATATATGGAGATGGAACAGAAGATTGTCAGAGCAGTGAATCTGGTTGGACAATGTACCTTGGTTCTTCAATGGATGATGATGATGATGATAATGGTGGTGGTGGAGTATATGATGGTGGTGGGAAGAAGAAGAGCTCTCATGTGAAGGATGAAGATGAAGATACAGATGATTCAATGGCTTCTGATGCATCTTCTGGTCCAAATCATCTACACCTTCAACAACCATGGGATGTACAAGAAGATAACACTGTTGGAAACCATAATCAAGAAAAGTACAAGTGTTCAAGCAAGAAGAACAAGAAGGCATCAGGGAAGAAGAAAGTTGGGTATGATTATGAAGAATCAAGAAAGAAAGATGAAAAATTGGTGAATGAAAAGAAAGGTGTGATTACTACTGTTCAAAGTGGCAATAGGGCTTGGTTTTTGGGTAAAAGAAAGTGAATAAAAAAGTGGTTTTGGTGGCGGTGGTGGGCGGCGGTGAGCGGTGGTAAGCGGCGGGTGGTGGTGGTTGTGTGGTGGTTTGTGGTTGTGAGGGGTGGTAACCACCAGCAGGTAGCTAGCTAAAGCTTTTGACATGAAGTTGTTCTATAAAGAATTGTTAAATACTAGGAATCATACTGTTATTTTTTTGTGTGTATGGTTTCTGTGAATCTAATGAAAGATCCATCATATGTTAATTTTAATCCATGTTATGTTTTATTTTCCTGTTTCAGATTTGATGTTATTGGTTTATATTATTCATGGTGATATTCATTCTTTGTTACACATGTAATTATATTTGAACTCGTTCTTTATCAAAATCATATAAAACAAAATGTTTATATATTTTGTCATGTGCATGCTTCAATTTCAATTACATAATTTAAAAATCCCGAACATTAACTCAATTATATTCATGAATATTCAATTCCAAGGTCCCAAAAATCGAAAAATGTTAAACGGTCTAACTTCTAACACGTCAATCTCTAAATTCTAAATAAAAACAATCATACCAATTGAAAAAAAAATTATACCTTTAGCATGTATGGTTTTCAAAAATCCATTTTCAATTCTTTTCAACAGTAACAACTAGTTATCGTAAAACTCATAAAACTTCATAAAAATACTGCTAATCAACAGGATGATCAAAGTAAAACACAATTTGCGTTAGACAGGTTTATAAAAAGGGTCGCTCGCTCAATTCAATTTTAATTAATGGCATGCGTCGAATCATGAAAATAGAAAGTGATGTAGCGTATGCATGAATGAGTTGTACAGTACAAAAAGAGAAACGTGAAGTGGTAGAATGAAACACTTGTAAAGTTGGTGAAGCACATGACATGAAGGTAGGAAGAAGGTAAGGTCTAATTATAAGACACCATAGCCACAGCTCAGCTCAAACACCCAACTTCTTCACAGATAGATCACACCATAACATCCTCATGCTGCACATGCACCATTCTCCTAATTTATTCATTTTTATTTATTATCAAGGGTCGATGAATGTTTCTTGTGACGGAGCCTCATGTTCGTCACTAAAACCATCACTATCATTACCTTGCATGAGACGTGTACGGTTACTAATATCTATAGACTTTTACTTTATACTAATTGTTTGTCTTTTTTGTCACCAGAAAATATTAACTTCTTCTGTTATTTTTCAAATTTTATTTTGTTGGATATTTTAATTTATCAATATTTAACAATAATAATTAGCATATTAGTTGGGCATGAAATTAAAAGACAATGTTTAGTTGGTTGATCAGAAAATTTTTATACACATGTGAATAGATAGCAGCAAATTAAAAATGGTTACTGATTTTTTTCCGATAAAAATTAGGCTTTTTAAATGGTCGTTGTCAAACTAACAAACGAGCTAAACAAGAATCTCGTCCCAGCTCAAAGTCAAATCTAATCGAAAACTTTACAAACTAATTTCGATCGAGCGCTTATATAGTTATTTTCAAGTATATTTCAAACCCTCCAACTATTTCAATGAATCTAGTTATATGCATCAAGCACAGCATACCACTACTCAACTGAAATATTATACGTTCTGATTTGACATTACGTAGAATATGATGATTAATTTTATTCAAGGTAATTGTTAAGTGTTGCTTTTGAAAATAAAGTGAGGGAATTATAAGAGTAGTTTAACTTTATTAATAGAAAAATAATTTCAAGAAAATCTTTGCTAATGCCACCAAGTACAATGTATGCATGTTTGTGACTGCTTTTCATTTATTTATTTTATAGTAGAAAATCTGGTAACATGGTACGATGCTTGTCGTAATAATGCCACTATAAAGAAAATAAAAACAAGATATTTGTTTCGACTTGATTAAATGCTTTTTGGACATATCTTGTGGCCTGTGCTTTATTAGTTCAAATTTATTTTATGTTCTTTATAACTATATCAAATTTATTATTGCTGTGAAATTATTAATTCTTGAGATAATTATTTACTTTTACTTTTTTAGTTATTAATTAATTTGTTTCGACTTGATTAATTACTTATTGTATAATGTTATCACTAAAAGGAAAACATGCAAAAATAATAATTATATATAAACTTAAGGTATTAATTGGATTCGTAGATATTTATGATTCGAGTTACAACTTGCATGGCTTTCAAGTTAATAATTAGCTAGGACTATTTGTATTTTCCCAACACTTTAAATATTAAGAGAGTTGCTATATAATTGGATTCAGACTACTTTATTTTTTATGAGGTTTTGGGTTTAACTCAAGTACGATATAATTGGTGTAATTTAATAATAGAATAAATTTTTCATTAAGAAAAATACCATTTTATTTTATTCGATAGGAGAGATAAAGTATTTAAACTTTTATCCTTCATTAAATTCCTTTTATGTATATAAATAATGAGGTGGAACGCCTTATTTGTCTGTGTAATTTTTGTAATCGGTAATTGTATAACCCTGCTTCAGATGATATGAATGTGTTATCTTAATCGGACTTACCATCTATTTCTCCGCAATGACCACACCCCCAACCTCATCAAGAAGAAACCCACAACTAGAAAAAAAATCTGCTAAGCCCAGAGCTTTTTTTTTTACGTTAAGCGAGACTCAAACCGATAACCTCTCATTAAAAAAGCCATGGGGCTACCATTTGAGAAGTCGAGCGAGACTCAAACGCACAACTTCCCACTCATTTCCCTTCAAGATGATTTAATAACATTATAAGAATTTAAATAGTAAAAACTTGAAGACATAATTGAATGGAATGTAGATTTTATTCTTCGGCGATATTGATAATTTGCAGATTTATTAAAAGTTATAAAATGTAAATAACATTATAATAGTAAATGACATAATAGCCCTTTAGATTTTCTAACCTTTTATTAACTTTTTTAAAATCCTTTTCTTTTAAATACATTCTAATAGGTGCTTATGTTTTGAATATTTAAATTTTCAGTTCTTAAACTTCTGTTTATATAGGACAAAAGTTTAATTGTATGCATTCATTAGAATGTTTCAACTTGTTGAATACCCTTGAAATCTATTTTTTAGTCGAGTGAATTTGAATATATAAATTCTATTTCAACTTTCTTACCAACCAACCATTTTTGTAATAACAACAAACATATAAATTCATCTGGTCCTAATTCTAAATTGTTTATCACATGACTTAAAGTTTTAAAGCAGCAGTCTTATGAACGACACCACTATCAACACAACATGTAATATTGAACTACAAATCCTATGGGCTTTGGTGACCAATATATCTCAACTAAAAAAATTTCTACCAATCTACATTCAGTATATTAATCCAGGTTAGTATCTTGTGCGTTACATACAAATGTTTAATTATCAAATTACTAAATAACTTAACAGAAAAAATAAATAAGAAGAACTAAAATTATTATTTTATTATAATGTTTAGAAATGCTTTATCTTGGGCCAAAGTCGACCTCTTTATTGCTTCAAAGTTTTGCAGTCCATGGGCCTTTAATCTTTTGAACTTATTCTTTGTTTGGGCCTAACATGCCGAATAATGAGCTACCAAGCCCACTTATGTTTGGGCGTTAGCCTTTTCGCTCAAGCCTGTCAGCTGACAATAATAAGCTGTTCGTTTAATGTAACTTTATTAAAATCAGTGGTCATAAATCATAAGCTAATTCTACTATACTCTAATTTAAATCTACTTCATTTTTTAAATGAGTCTTGAATTCATTAAGTGTTCATGTTTTAAATGAGTTTTGAATTCACTAACACTTAAATGAGAGACATACACCTTTACCATGAGCCTACTGTCGATAACTATAATAAAAAATAAATAAATTATGTATTTGTTTAAAGCCGCACGCAACATTATAAATTTGCATTTGATCACATATCTTACAAAATTGATTTCCTCATTTGAAATGTTAACCACAAAGAAATTAACAAATGTAATATACATTAACTTGAGCAACAACATGGAAAGACTTATCTAATTTGAACTTTTAAAGTGTTTAATGTAAGGTCGAATTTCATCATCTCAAGCCAGTAGCAAGTTACAAACACACAAAAACAGTTGGATAGTTCACCTATAAGATGATATGCCTTGACCTCTTTTTTCTAAAGTTTAAAACTTTAATGAGAAAATTAAAAATAGAATGGTGTCCGGAGATTTAAAAGATCATGTTTTATTAAGGATTATCTTATCATCACTTATGTTTTACTTAATGCGCCTCCTAAAATATGTGCATATTCAACTTCTTATACAATTGCATACACATTCAAAATGATCATGTGTGATATACAAACCTATACATGTTTAAAACGAACACATACAGTCGTGGTTAAGTACTTATACAACTAAAAAACATTTAAAAAATCAAAATCAACCAACCCTTCTATTAACTATTGTTGAAAAACAGTTTCATTATACTTTACATACTAATATAAAGAAGTAATAGTATCCTATATAAAGAGTAATATTATCAATGGATTATGTAATAAATTACTTAAAAAAATATTTTTTTAAAAAGACAATGCATGTAAATTATTATTTTATTATTAATTTTTTTTTATCATGCATAAAAAATCCATTTTATTAAAGGAAACATCTTTGTATGCCAAAAATTGCAAAATACGTTTTCAAATGATTTATACACAAATGATGAGTGTGTTAATATTTGAATCGAATCATGTTCAAAATTACATGTTTGGTTTTTAACCAAAACCAAACTCCTCTATATTTTTCGGTTCAAACCATACCAAAATATAAAATACACGTATTTAGTGACACAACTCATATACTATTTAGCGGTTTGCCATTTTACCAAGTTGACCTCACATTTTAACGAGCCCAATAACTATATATATCCAACACTTATCTCTATCAGGGGATTAGATTATTAGAATTTGCAATGTTTACGTTGTGAATTCTTGACAATTACAAATCCCCAATTTTAAACCCTAACCCTAACTACAATCGACGGTGACAGCCTCGCACCACTTCGTTCGACCCGATTTCAACGAGTCGACACATCTGATTCTCGACTCGACAGTCGACTCAAGGTATTCTTGCCAAGTAGCTTGTTAAATTCAACATTTATATGTTAAGTATTCAGCATTCAACAGTGAATTGTTAAGGTCATTTTTGTATGATGGTATGATGAAAAGTTGAGTAATTTGAGTCTTTATTACTGAGTTGTAACGAATTGTGAATTTGCTGAAGGATAGGGACATGGATGGCAAGGAGCAGAGTGAGAAATTGAAGAATTATGAAGCTAAGTTTGCTGCTTACTTGAAAGCAAAGTACTTCTCAGATAAGGATATTTATGGAGGTAAATTCAATGCTTCAGATTTCGTTGCAATTTGATTTTGTGCACGCATCTATTTTATGTGTCACTGTGTGTTCTTATTGCAAATTAGGGGTTGTAGATGTTGTAATGTGTATGAAATATTGAAATATGAATAAAAGTGATATGATTTGGAAGCAGGAATGGGTTAGTTAGCTCCAATGGTATCATTAAACAGCTTTTGAGCCATACTGAAAGGGGGTATTGAAGGATAATACATCTTAAAGTACTTATTTTGACTAGCTAAAGTTGATGATCATGTTTTATTTATAGAAGTTTTGATTGCACTAAGTTATGTTCCACTTCTGGGTCCTAGAAGTTTTTCTTTTGTGTTGTAATCAAATGACTTGCTAACCCGTGAGCCAATATTCTTGCAGGTGAGTTATTTGAAGAGAAAGCGACAATCGACGGGATGACTATTAGGGCAAGCAGGTTAAATTTGATTGAAATTACATGTTTTTACAATGTCTTTGATAGTAGTGACTAACAACTAAATCCAATTGTTCGTTTTGGTTTACGTTTTTCTCAGTGAGGCTGGAACAAGATCTTATGCTGACCCACTTGCTTATTGGAACGAAAAGTTCGCTCACAAAGAGCCTGAAACAGAAACAAGCACCAACCTTTCTAACGGAAAACCGTCTTCTAAGAAGAGTTCATAAGTTTTGCAGGGTATGGTGCCTAACTGTATCTTACAACTTGCAGTGTAGGCCGTAATCTTTCTGTAAATCTGTGCATGATGTTACTTATGCATATTTAATCCATCTTAATGTAGTTTACAACTTGCAGTTTCTGATGATACCCAACTGATAATTCTCAACCTTTTGGTAGTTTTAAAAGTACATATGAACTGGTTTTTTCGTAGGCTTTTAATTCATGTTACTGAGGGAATTGCATTACTAATTGTCTTCTCAGGTAGATTTGTGTCTTGTAAATGATGATTTAGGTATGATTTGCTGGAAGGATGTGTGTTCACATGCCTTTTTATAACATGTCTAGAAAATTTTGTTGAGTGTAACATAATTTTGTTGTATGATTTTGAACAACCATATGGCCTTGTAGGCATAAGAAATTTGTGTTGTTACTGCAAAGTGAACAATGTTGTTCTGTAATATGATGGAAATATACCAAATGATAACGGGTAATCATTTTGCAGTGTAATCTAATGGTGGGTGGGTAGCCCGTAAAAGTGACCAATATACGGTTCTTGTCAAAACGGGTTTAGACAGTTTGATTTGAAATAAAGTTTCTCAATAATTTTAATTATATTATACTTATTTAATGATAATCTAATAATATTAGATTTTTAAGTTATCTTTGCATTCTTTATTGTACTGCATCCACTAAATTGAAGGGTAATTTGTACGAATTGTTTTTTTTTCTTAAGATAGTTCAAAATTCAATTAAGATAATTTAAGGTTTTTGGTGCGGTGGTAAGGAGCGTGTCTTATAATAAGGTGGCATATGTTTGAATCCTCGTCGTGTCATATTTTTTGTTCTTTCTTTTTTTTTATTTTGCTTATTTCTGTAAATCTATCTATACTAAAAAAAATTGGGGATAAATGTCACAAATTACCCATCCTAAATCAAATTTTCTCTCCTCTATCTCCTAATAAAAAATACATTAACTATCAGTTATATTACTTTTTTTCATATTAAAATATTTTTAATAAATCAAGAAAGATATATTTCTTTAAATACAATTTGTAAATAAATAAGTTTTTGTAAAATAATAATTTTTTCTAAAACATCGAACATTTTTAAAATACGAAATACTTAAAAACATGTGTTTTTAGAATGGAACGAAAATAATTAAACTTCAAAGTTATTATAAGAAAATATTTAAAAATGATATTTTTTAAAATGATTTGTTTTGAAACAAAATATTAAAAAAAACAACTTAAAAAAAACTTAAAAGGAAAAGTTTAAAATTTTATATATTCAACTCGTGTAGTACACGTGGTATTAACCTAGTCTTTGTATATGGTAAAGCTTTCTCTTTTTTTTTAGTTTTATTTAGTATTATTTTTTAACCCATATTATCATTGTTGTTGTGTATACGTCCCTTCTTTTTTCAAAGATCAGTACTCCCTGACGCAAAAGGATCGTTGTGTTAACCAAATAAGGCATGCTTTATGTTTTTTTAAAGGTTCGTATGACATTATGACCTTGTCCCAAAGCAAGGGGTGTTAACCACCGGTTGAAATTAATAGTTTATCGCTATTGATTGTCTGGAAACTTGCGATTAAAAACATTTATCAAGATCTACCATCATAGATCTTAAAGTTGAGATGAACTCAAACTATATCAAATCATGCAAGTTACAATTTTAGCTCAAGCATAATATTAACGTTCCAATCCATAGATGTCTAGAAGTTCAACTTATTCCACGTGCATTACAAGGGGTGAGCAAGTATTGGGCCAACCCAAGAAACCCTATCGGGAAAGTGAGACTGGCCCGATATTAACCCCGGCCTCAATCTTTGTATTTAAGAGATCGTGAGATCGGTCCAACTAGTCCACCGACTAACCCGATTTTTTGTGTTTTAGTTGTCCAGTATCTTTTAATAGTTTCTACATATCTTCCGCTCAAAAAGCTTAACAGAATATTAAGACAAATCAATCACCGAAACATATCCGGTGCATGATAATCTCCATCCATCTAACAACTAAAGTACATCATAGAGATATTATTATGTAATCCCGAAAGATGAAAAGCATGTAATATGAAAGTTGATATTCTCCATTGAACATATACTTTTTGTTATTTTTGTTTTTGTTGAAAGCTGAAAGCTAGGTTAATATCATTCACAACTTGTGATTGTTTCCTTATAAACTTTTATTAGATTTCAAAGGATCAATTTTAGAATTTAAACCTTCAACCTTTTTGTTATAAAACATACCACTTAACCATTAGACGGACTTTTTAGATAGATTTGACGCGTAAGCGTTTACATATTCCTTTTGCTTGTTAATGTATACATTTGACCAACACAATTCATTAATCCTCACACCCCAATTGAACCTATATCCGAAAAAGATCAAACAAACCCATCTCTATTTGGTCAGGTCCTTGGTTCTATTTCACAACCTAACCGGTCTCTATCTCATACGGACCGATCTGGCCCGGCCTGAACCGGACTGGTCCAGGCCGGGTTCGATCCATTACTCACACCTATTTTTAATGTAGTCATCACATAAACTTAAAAAAGAACTTTTTCTTTGTAATTCACGTTCACACCGAACACCGAACACCGAATTGCCGATTACTAGTAGATGAACCCACCAGACTGAAATCTTGATAATTTCACCATTAACACCGATGATACCACCTATCAAACAAGAACCCATCGACAATTCACCAGAGATGAAATCGCCAAACATCGAATTGCCACCGGATATCAATTCAAACACCACCGGAAGCCCACCTCACATCAAATCGGAGACAATTGAACACTCACCAGAAATTTCCCCTTCAAAGCGACTCAAAACCCTAATCCCAAATTCACAATCAACACCCTCAAAAGGCAAATCAATTGTAAAAGAAGACGATGACGATTTGATGCAACAGCAGCAGCTGGGTACTTGCGGTGTGTGTTTGTTGGAAGAGGGGATGTCGCTTAGAGGTTTTATTGATAGTTGCGAACATTACTTCTGCTTCGTGTGCATCATGGAGTGGGCTAAAATCGAGTCTCTTTGTCCGATCTGTAAGCGTCGATTCTCCACCATTCGTCGTCCTATTAAAGATGGAGTCTTTCTCTCTGAACGAATCGTCAATGTTCCTGTTCGCAATCAGGTTATTCTTGATCACAATTCTGCAATTTGATGATCTTCTGTTGGTATTTACGAATTGATCTTTGATTTTGGTTTGTTTAGATTTATAATTACAATGGGAATGCGACAATTGGACCTCATGATCCGTATTCGCAAGTGAAATGCAGTGTTTGCAGCTGTTCATCAGATGATCATCTTCTTTTACTCTGTGATTTATGTGATTCAGCTGCTCACTCATACTGTGTTGGTCTTGGTAATACTGTACCAGACGGTGATTGGTTCTGCAAGGACTGCACACTTTCAAGGGATGAACATGCTAAGGTTGAAACAGATAGCACTTCTGATAATGATAAGTATAATAATTATTATTATTGCTCTTCAAGATCCAATACAGGGCAGTTTACTTCGTCTGATGTGTCAATTCGTGATATCGTAAGAGAATCTAATGTCCGTGAGCCTGATGCATCTTTGGGTCATATTTCTGTTAATGAAAGTGGAGCGGTTGGAGAACGGTCAAAAACACCGTCAAGTGTTGATGGATCAAATGTATCGAATGCTAGAACCTTGCAGCGCTGTCTTAATGTGCATTCTCGTATTAGAGTGTTACGTGAAAATTGGGATGGTTTTAGAGGCGGGTCATTAAGTTTTTCTTCCAGTGCTGAAGACGGAATTAAGACAAGCCAAAGCCAGTCAAACTCTATAAACCATGAGTCAACTTCTCAAAATTGTCCATATGATACCGATAGAGCATGGAAAATGATGGGTATTGCAGCAAAAGCTTTAGGGAAAAAGCCTGGAAATAAAAGCTTGGTTTCCAAAGGTTCAGAAATTCATAGAAAGAAAGAAAGATTATTGAATGAGGCGAGTAAGGTTAGGCCAAACAGTAATTATGTTGGTGGATTGAGAAAGAATGAAAGTGAGCTTTCATCTTCTAGGAAGATTATTGTATCTAACCAGGTGAAGAATAGTCGTTACAATTGTCAGAATCTATCAACTGCATCTAATGCTGTTGGTTCCAGTGATCAATCATCATCCATAGCTACTGATGAACGTGGTGCAAGAAAGGCGATTGATGCTACTTTAGAGAAGAAGGAGAGTATAAAGAAGGACACACAAGTTGACGCCAATATCAAGGAAACTGAGGATGCCAAAAGTGAGATTCAGTCACTTGTTAAGCTCAACTTGAAGCTTTTAAGCAGGGACAAGAAACTAGGTATGACCATCTTCAGCTCAAATTTTGCATATTGCATCATGATTTCATTATTTATCTACAAATATAGGTGGAAATTTCAACCCATTTACCGATGAATGAGTTGATTTTGGTTGTATTCAGGTAACGCCTAAATTTTTATCCAAAATCATTCTCAATTAATAACATTGCGAAAGCTAGATCCTAAATTTGTTTCTTTTATATTAACATAACCAGTGAGTTATTCAACCCTTTAGAGTCAACACTTACTTAAAATGTTCAAATGATAATAGCAACTTGTTTAACTTGACTACCATTATAAGCTCCACTAATAATTGACATACGTATAATGGATCTATTATCATAAAAACTTTAGCAAATGAATAAAAGTTCGTCTTAATATAAATCCTTATCTTCAAGAAGAAGATGTGTGTATTAGCATTCTGTTCCAACCACTTGATCTTCCACGCTTAAGCCATTTTCTACCTCAATCTAAGGCAACATAATATCACATTTTAGTAATAAACATATGTAAGATCCACATCAACAAAGGGAGGCAAAACCCGAGATTAAACATCAAAAACACAAAACCAGATGAGTCCAGGCGTAAAGTACACCCAAGTACCCAACTGGCTTAGTCTATGCTCCCCTGGCGTATACATGGGTGTAGGTCAGAAGGATTTTTTATTTTTCTGTAGGCTACGCCCACCAGCATAGTTTACGGCTTTACGCCCAGACCTGCACAGGTTAATCCATTTCAATATATATGGTCATACCTTGATTCTGGGTCAATGGTTCAATTTATTATAAGAATTACCACTAAAAAAGTCAAAGCCTTCAACCTAATACACTTCGTCTTGACCCTTTTACAAAGCTTCACGTTAATACTATAGAACATACAACAAAGAAAATATACACAAGTATAACATACCTTGATGGCACATCGTTTAACTCACAATACTTATGAGTCTTTTAACAATAAAGTTTGTTTGCTTTGGTATGATTAAAGCCTAACGATCTATTCACAACTTCATGCAACACATAAGATAGTAAAGTCCGTCGTAACATTACACATGCTCATTGAATTAAATTACCACTATTAAACATTTAATTACTCATTTGACCCATTATCATCATAGATATTAATCTAAACATCTCCTGTTTACATACCAACACTTTCTTGTATACTATATGTAGAGCATTTTAATTTCCATTCTAACTTCCAAGATTACTAACACTCACATTTCAACAAAAAGATAAATAGCAACTACTTTATATTCCTATATAATCAACTAAGCAAGTAACACTGTATCACAAAGAATTGTAGGAGTACTACCTCATATAAGTAAAGTAATGACAAAATAGAGTTTTGCATCAACATAACCCTCAACTCATTTAAATTAGCCTCTCGTTTCGACATTAAATGGAATTAGTGATTCAATCGTACTAGACATACTAAATATAGTTAGATCATTGTAACATGGAGGATGTGTTAGATATACTTACCTTTGCCTTGCGAGTCCTTTGTAGGTTAAATGTTTCACCAATTTATAAATAAAGAGTTTATCCTTATTTAATGTTTCACCAATTCATATCATATAGTTAATAGATGATGGGATGTAACAAATTAATCTCAAACAATTTAAACTAACAAAAAGTTTAGCTAACTAGGGAATGGGTTATAATGATATAACCTATTAAGTTGTTTTATTCAAAAAGTTGGATTATTACTGTAAGAGTATTGTTTCTTTAATCACATTTAATGCATTAATTATTTATTAAAAATGGATAATGTATGCATAGGGCTCCTATGTATTCAAGGGGTTTCATTAAGGCCACCAAAATAGCAAAACTACTTTAGCGACCACCCAAGTATCAGTTTGGTTTCGTTTATGCCAATACTTGTCAAAAAAAATGTAAAATGATAAAAATATCACCAATTTTAAATCTCTGTCACATCTAGAGATGCGAGATTACAAAAGTGCCCACAAATCTACTCGCATATTTTTTTGGCGATCCATCTAAAGTTGATGCTTTTGAGTAATTTGTTGTTTTACGACTATAGATGTGTCACAAGGTTTAAGATTTGGTACATTTGTCATTTCATAATCTTTTGGCAAGTTTGTTTGCGGAGTTGTTATAAAGGAAACCAGATTTATACTTAAGTTTGTTTCCCATATATGTTAAAATTCAGGTTGAGTATGTCTTCATTTAGAATGCATGCTATACAAAACTACTATCATGCTGTTTTTTTTAAGTTCGATGTTCAAAACTTTGTAATATTGTACAACAGTTACATTAGATACATCATACATCTTCATAACTACTTGAATGTAATACATGTGCAGAAGTTGATGTATTTAAGGAAGTTGCAAGACATGCAACACATTCAATCATGGCTGCATGTGGCATTGAGCCGCCAAAGGCACGATTCCGCTCCTTTGAAAGATTGGTATGCGACCATAGTCAAGCACGGAAGCGGCCAAGCTCTACCTTGATGCCCACTTGCTGTAGAGAATGTTTTTTCGTTTTCGTCAAAGATGTTGTCACCACCATTGCAGTTGATAGAACCACATCATGTAAAGCATAATAAGGTTAGTTTAGCTTATTAGATTGGGTTTCAGTTGTTGTAAGTATCAAAATTTAGTAGCCTTAAATAATCTTCAGTACTCTCTAGGCTATGGTTAGTAAAACTATATCGCGGCCTCGCGGGTCAACAACCTCTCTGCAGAGTTGCTCACTTGATTCTCAGAGCTTGTTGTCAGGTGACCTATAGCCTTCATGAATGTAGGGTTGTAAATGAATCGAAATCAAAAGAAATATAAACAAGGTTTTGTTCGTTTTTTTCAGTTTAGCTTTAACTCTGTTCATGTTATTTCATCAAAGCAATGAACTTGATTATGTTTGTTAGTACGTTGACCAAACACAAATTAATCTAAAAAATATGACATTTTAGGTCCCTAAACATTAACATCCTTAAATAAAGTCAGGAAAACTTCACTATACAAGTTGATGGTTGATGATTCAAAAGCATTTCATGGGCACACCATTATCCTAAAATATTTACAAGCCTGTATTCCATTTTAAAGGCAAGCTATCTGTAAGAGATACCCTATGAGAGGTAAAAAAACGAAATTCTTTTATAAAAATACGAAGAGTTATGAAGAATTCGACATAAAATTCGCAGTTTTTAAACTAGAGGTAGGGATCGTGAGGAAGGTGGTGATATAAACTTTTAATTGAAATTACTTGATTATGTTCACCCCTCATCTCTCAAATCATCTTAATATTTTTTATAGATTCAGTTTCTACAAAATAAGGTGCACAAGTACGAATAATTAAAAATAATTCTATTGCTCTTGTGTCACCCACTTACGAATGTAGAAGATTCGAGGTCAACCACCTTGCATCTCTGTCATGTTAACACAGTGACTCCAATGATAGATTGGTGGATTTGAATAATACCACTATCATCATCCTTCTAAACAATGTGTTTCTGGTTTCCAATCATTCCCAAAATGCTATCATTTGGTACTCCACTAACGCCCACATGATTTTTTAGAATGTATCCGTTAAACAATTATAAAGAATATATTCCACAATGATTAGTAGGTTATTATTATACAATAAGAGAAAATCGCAACTACTTTATGTATTGCCTTACTAATTTAACGACATGTGTTAATAATAGAAAGCACATCTGTTAGCATACAATGTTTACAATCAGTGGCGGAGCTTGAGCATATCCGTAGGGGGGGCGGGGGCAAAATTAATTTATTTTAGGGGGGGCGAACTCGAGTTATATATAAAAATTTACACTACCCGACCAAAAATTTACACTACCGGACTAAAATTTAACACTACCAACGAAAAAAAGAGAGGGGGGGGGGGGGGGGGGGGGGGGCTTAAATCCTCCGCCACTGTTTACAATACATGTTCTCTGAATAGAGAGACGTTGACAAAGAATACTAAAAATTATCACTTAGTTTATACGTCGTCAAAATAAGTTGGTCAAACACCTACTAGGTAAAAGACATGTATGTTAGTACGAGCAAAAGTCAATAAGTCACTATTGATTCAATAATGACTTAGAGAATGTAAATCGCATATGACATAGACATGCATTTTAGCACGAGCAAAAGCTAATACGTAACGATGGATACACAGATGCCAGGAGAAAATGTTTTCACATATGATGTAGACGTGTATTTTATAATTTTGATGTGATTTTGCTATAACATTACTGTAGATGTGTAAAGCCATCACTTTCATAATATTCTGAGTAGACTTGGATAATATATACTCAAATGTCACGGTTAGTAATAAATAATAGTAGTAATAATAATAACATATGCTTAAATAGAAATGAAAAAATGGGGGAAGCCTATGGTTTCGTCTCTACGTGTACAATCACTGGTTTTGAATAACCCTGAAATGTCAGGATAGTTTTCTATACAAGAATGAGAATTATTGACAATAAAACCATACATATGAAATAATAAAAACAAGACATCAATAATAAACGCCATATTACTATTCGTGGAAACATTCTTGTCTTCGTGCATCTCTAAGCATTGGTCCCACCAAAATATGTTGCACCCTCATAATGAACAAAAATTCATTCACACACCGACTGATTCGACTGATTCAGGGGCCGAGAATCATAATCTTGTGGTTCAGACAGTTCATACATCCCAACGGGCCAAAGTAACCGACAAAACAATGGTCATAGGATGCTCACAGGTTCATCATCTGATGGCTGCAGGCACTCTTCTGGATTTGCATAGAAGTAATCCTCTTCCTTGGGTCTATCCGCAATAACCAATCTTTTCGTAGGGGCCCCCATGCGTTGTGCATGTGTATCCTTAACAGCACTCGAGAATTCATCCCAACTCAAAACCCCGCTTGTATATTTGTCTATTAATTCAACCAAAACTCTCCTGTCCAATAGAATTGTCTTCTTGAAACCCAAAAATCTGAAAACCATTAAAATGTTAAGTCAGAATATATAAATATATATCAAACAATCGGATCTGGAAAAGTTATGATTAATGGTGTACCTGCGGTGGCCTTCTACAACTTTGGCCATGTTTCCATCATAAGTAGGAACAAAAATATCGCTCTCAAGTGACACAAGATAATCCAATGCTGCCATTTGTGACGAGTGATTTTGAAAATATTGAAGGTCAGCTGGCCCTAACAGAGTCTCCTTTCTTACCTGTTCAAACATATAACTCAGAAATCGCACTTCAAATTTTTAAAAAATAATGTGTTTTTTTCAATATACGAACCAGTTTTGGGTAGGCATCTGCAAGACTATCCATTCTTCTTTTTCCACCATATATTTCACCAGCAGCAATGTAAATCTGGATGTCACGGTCAATATCAAGTGCTTTAAGTGCAAGAGCGGTTTCTTCAGGGGTCAAAGGGCATAACCCGTCTTTTCGTTTCAAATCAGAATTTATAATCTTTTCCTTCCACCATGGGTAAGCATATCTGCATAAAGAAAACAAGTCACCGCATGCAAAACAGGAAATTCTCCATTGCTCAAATTGATAAAGCAAGAAGTCAGACCTCATTCTGGTCAACTCTTCAACCTCTTCATCATTGCATCCTTGTGTACAGCCAGAAAATGCTAACATGTCCATCTCGTATCTGAGATGAAGCACTAGAAAAGGGCCGTTTTGTCTCAAAAGATTAACAACACGTCTACCCAATTCTTCTATCTGAGTAGTAAATCTCAGAGCACTGAAGTTTACTCGGCACCTAAGCTTTTGAAGTTCAATGGGTTGACCATTATTGGCAAGCCGAGCATCAGTTCTGTTCAAGTGCACAACTTTGTATTTTTGAATCAGAGGAAGAATCTGTTGGCATTGTGTGAAAATAGAATACCATCAATTATAGCGCACATTGATATACGAAAAATGACAATTTTCTTTAAAAGTAAAGAATTTAAAACATACCTGATTATGATAGTAAGAAATATCAGACCAACTAACAGGAGGCATGGTATGCACAATTCCTAATTCAACTCTCTTTTTAAGCCTGGGAGGAAGCTGTTTAAGTATCCGGACTTCATCTCTCAAGGACGTAATGAAATGATCGACATCAAAAATGTCCTCAAACTCACTGTTACACACAACTCAGAACAATCAAAATCACACAACAGTGAATTTCAACAAGTATGGATGAATACAAATTACAATCTTCAGCATACCTCGGATCAGCCCAGAAGGAAGTTTTATCCAGTTCAGGAACTATAAGAGTAACATTCAAATATCTAGCAATTGCAACCATATCACATATCTGCACCATTATTACAGTCAAGATTATAAGCAATTAAGTTCATAATCGAGAAAAATAATCATATTAGCTCAAGCTTCATCGATAACACTCACAGCAGAACGCATTTGATTGAGCCCTCCGTTACACGAAACCACCAAGTAACCATTGTTCTTGTAAACCCCTACATTGCAATACAAAATCAACTTAATTTCAGAGACACAATCATACAAGAATTCATCTCACAACCATCACTGACTCACTGTAAGTCTGTAACAACAACAGATGATGACAAAAGGGGAGAAAAAAGAACTCACTCTTGGGTGGAAGAACTCTAGCAGGAACACTAGGCAACAACTTAATATCCAAAGCAGCAGCAGAATGAGAATCTTGAGTAAAACAAGAAGGCCAGCCTTTCAAAACCCTAGGTCCCCATGAACCCCCTAATGCAGTCAACTGCACCACACAAGTCCACAACAACACCGTCGTCGTAGCCCTAATCAACCAGATCTTCATCCTCGGAGACCTTGCATTCGCCATAGAACTCTTCAGCTTCTCAACCCTAATTTCCCCCAACGTCTTCAACCCCATTTCTCCAATCGCAAACCTCCTCTTCTTCTTCTTATCCCTCTCCTCTACCCTACACATTTCTCCACCATACATCAACAACTCAAAACCCTAATTACCAAAAACCCGATCTAGATTCACGAGATTCACAAACAAAAACCGCGGAATTGTCGCCAATCGGTGAACCGGTGAGCGATTAACACGTAATTAGAACCAATCAAGATCCAGATTACGTAGGGAACACAATTAACACCGATCCAACCAGAATTTAATGAAACACTTGTCTGCCGGAAAAGAAACAGCTTTCACAAACTTTCAATCGACCAATTGGAAACCAAGGTAGCGTTGATTTTGTAAGGGCATTGAGTTTGTGATGAAATGTTGATTTGGAGTTTTAAGTTTTGAGGCCACCGATTATGAAGGAAATTGAAAATTGAGAAAGTCGGTGTGAAGGATGTGGTGGTGGCGGCTGGAGATTATTATTATTATTAAGGGAAGAGATGAGGGGGCTGCCGGAATGAGAAAGTGTCGGTGGCCGGCGGATGTTGAAGAAAGAATAGTAGAGAATGTGATATGTGACTTGTATTTGTGATAACTCGGTGGAAAGTGGCAACAGGATCTATGGGAACTTATGTACCATCAAAACTATCAATAATTTCATAAAATATTATTTCAATTTTTTTTACTCATCTGAGTATTTACCTAACTACTTGGCAATAATTTATATAAGAATTTAGTCAATGACTTTTTTTTTTGTTAAGAGCAATACTGATAGTATAAATAAATGTATAATCATGATGAATTTACGTTCAATTTTGATTGTAAGTTTGCATAGTCGTTTTTGTGATTGAAATTGATTGGAAATAAATTGTAAATTTTATGCTAGTGAATTACCTTTGATAATGTAAGAGAAAGATAAACGTGTCATGTATCATGTTATTTGTATAGATTATTAGTGGACAATGAAGATTTGTTTGGACTACAAAAATTTGTTAGTTTAAAAAAAATAGAGTTTAATACGATTTGGTTGTATGAGATTTAACAAAAATAATTATTTTTTCTTCAAAAGTTAAAAAAATATATAAATTTCAATCCAAAAACTTCATTAATTGTTTCAAATTCGCTTTAAAAGTTTTTTCATTTAAATAAAACTTGAACTGAGATTGCAACAACTGGTAAACTTTTTTATTAAAATTGAGACAAATAAAACTTTTAAATGCAAACTATGTTTTAACGTTTTAAAGAAAAACAATTATATATTGTCAAATCTATAAAAATCAAACTAAACTCTAAAAACCATAATCTTAGTTTAATATTATTAATATATACAAAAAGAAAACAAGAACGGTGCATTTCAAAAAGTTAAATTATTGTACTTGTAAAAGGTAAAGTAAATAAAAATATTTATTCTTATTAAACTGAGATGGTTTGTATTTTATAAAACAAGAGAGGTAAAAGAACAGTAGAGTTGTACGTGGTGCTTTGTAAGTGGTACATTGAGAAGATTCTGAGCGAACGTGAAGCCGAGTCGTAATGGGGGAGATGAAAGAGCCAATAAATGCAAGCCAGCTAAAACGAGCCAGTGGAGTCCACCATATATTTATTCAACAACCCACCGAAGTCGAACACGTGTCACGACAACCTTTCAATTATCACGACTTTCAATACTATATAGATTTGAGATCCGATTATATTTAATCCACATCGCCGACAATATCTCGCGATACGACTCCCCCGATATTTTAGACATTCAAAGATTTAGCAAATAAAATCTTAATTATTTTTGTAATATCGGTTGATCGTATATTATTATTCACATTTATGGAAACGCGTTATGCAAACAAGGATAGGGTATATTTTTTGTTTGTAAAAACATGAATGAAGATTGTATATGATAAAATATAGGGTACAAGTTCCCAACCATATAGCATATCAAGACAATGTGTTTGATATTTCGTGTGTTTGCATTTTATAAAATTGACTAATCAAAAGATTTAATCAACCAAACTCAAGCAGATGTTAGAAAAAAGGAAAAAAAAAAAGAAGAAAAACACTAAACTCAAGCCTAGAATGGCTAGAAAAGTTCGAATTAAAGTTGGATGATGGTTTGATAAACTTTTTTTTTGAGATTAAGGTACCTTGTATAACAAACTTTGGTTAGGCTTAAAACATTAATAGAACATGTAATTTATGTAACTATAACAGTTATTTACTGTCATATAAGAAAATGTAATATATGATTTCATAATTAATATTATTATATATGTTATTGTGCTAAAAAATAACGGAAAATATATTTATTATGTCATGTATATAGCAATATATGCACACAAGATATAATGAAATAGTTAACAAAAAATGAAGGTTAAATTTGTAGAATTACTCGTAAGTGGAGCTTACTCGACTTCTCTTAAGTTGAATCGGTTAAAACTCAACTCCACTTGGGTGGTTTACCCACCTAATTCTTGGTTACTCCCCATCAACGTGGAAACTTTTGTTTACTCGCTTCTCTTTTACATGTTGTCGTCATTTTTGTTTGGTATGTATCAAATGCAAATTCCATTCAACTATTCAAGCATTTTTATTTGTTTTCTATAAGTTCTCACACGAATTGAAAATATGTATAAAAAATAATTGTCTTTTGATGAATATACATAATAATTTAGTTAGAAGATGGTCCTAAAAATGTTAATGAAAATGTAAAACAACCATATTTTATTACGTATAAAGAGAACAACCTAAGTATCTTACTTTTCATATTAAGTTTAATCAAATTCTAAAACTAAGTTGCATGTTATAGAAATATTACCTAGTTTTAATGATACCAAACCCGGTTCTAATTTAGCGTCTTAAAGGTAGTTTAAAAAACTCGGATTCAAACCTTATCTGGATAAATATTAATTTGGAGTAGTGTCACTTTTTTTGTATAAAATTTTAAAAAAAATTATACCAAACCCGGCGAAGAATAAAAACCCGTCTAATGATGAACATAACATTTAACAATTTTTGAAAAATCTAAAATACCTTTTGTTACTTTTTCTAAAGTAAAGGAAAATACAAAATAATTTAACGATCAAAATATTAAGAAAAATTGTCACTTATATAGAATTTGGTACAAGAAAATCAACTACATATTTATACTGCATACTTAAATATCCCATATAATAACTCTAATAATTACTGGATTTAATAAACAAAGTTATTCAGACAACTTATATATATATATTACTCCCATGTTAGTATTGCAACTATAACAATTCCTTAAAAAAACATGTAACTATGCAGTCACTCCAACACAATTGCTCCATTTTATTTCTCTCTAAAAATAGAATGGAAAATTATATTTCTTATCAAGAATTTTGGTAACTTACTAATTCAATTATATTCGATTAGGTCCGAATATTCAAAATAAAAAAAACAACAATATATTGAAAATAGCGGAGTACAAATGAATTATGCATTATTGTACCGTTACCATATATATGAAGGTCCAGGACCACGTCGGTGTAGCCTAGTTATCATGCCAAAATAAACGGTCCACAAGAACAAATTTGGTCCCATCATGAGATTTGAGGCTCACTAAAATACAATTTTGTCAATATCAAGCTTCACAATTTCACATTTCATAACAAAAAGAATACCCTAAATCCCAAGAAATTATAATTATACTTTGTTTTGCTTTTGACATATTTGTTAGCGAAAGACGCACGTCGGCCTTCTTGCCTTGGGTCCTACTCTTGTAGGTTGTTAGACATGACAATTACAATAATTACCGAAAACTTATCCTGCAGTACCTGTTTATTCTAATTAATCGTACAAAATAACTGGACGTACTTACTTTACTTGTGTTTCACATGTCGAAATCACTAGAGTTGACATGTTTTATGGTGGGGAAAGAGTTATGGGTGGTGTGGACCGATCCTTAGGTTATTGGTCTTAGCTAGATAACTAGATGCGATGCCTAGAGTTAGTGGTATGCAACAATGTGTGGTTTAGCTTAACCCAAATACATCCACCGAATGGTTTGGTATTTTTGGATGGTTGTTATGTCTACAAGTTTTGAAACTAATATTCCTATGCTACAATTATTGGGTACTGTCTATCATATGCACTTGCCATTTGACATACAACATAACAGTAGTGAGTAGGTTATGAAATCATTAGTTATAACCAAAACAAAGAAAAGTAAAATATTTAAGACAATAGGTCACTTCAAGTACATAACGGTAGGTCACGAGACCACTCCAAGTTTGTACAAACAAATTAAGAACTATGGAAAACATGAGTTCAAAGTTGCAAAGAGTAGGTCACGAGCGGCATTAATTCATATAAAAAGTTACAAACGAGAAGACGAACTATAACTAAAAGTTGCAAAGCGTAATCGAACCGAAAGTTTCGGTTTTCGAAGATCACTTAACTTCTGTCGGTTTTTGGTATGGTTAGGTTATACCATTTAATTCGGTTATGGTGCGATAGGGCCAGCCCCGAGAATGATATAATTTAGTTACACTACTTGCATTGTAAACAAGCTCCGAGAATTTTATATATATACATATATATATATATATATATATATATATATATATATATATATAATTTTATTGAAATTAGTTTTTATAAAGGAATATTGATTAGGTACACTACTTGCATTGTAAACAACTGTTTACATTAAGTAAACAACAATTTATATGTTTGTAAACTTATGTAAAATGTAGTTTATTTAATGCAAAAGGCATTTATAGAGCATAAAAGCATTCATACTGGATTTATCATATTTATACTTGTAATTTAATTAAATTTACTATCCACTAAATTTATACCTATTTTTCAAAACATCCCACACTCATTGTCTATTTTTGTTTCTATCTTACTCACATCAATTGCTTTATTATTATTATTATTTTTAAGACCCATATGATTTTCATAAAGGATGAATAGTAACTTGTAAGTTTGATGAGTTACTATTAGATTTGATGATATAGTTTAGAGATAATGAATCAACAGAACGGGGTTCTTAATCATTTCTAAATTTTAAGTGATAAAAATAGAGTTGACGAATCATTTGCAAATGCTCTAAGGTGTCGTTTGGTTCTTAGATTTGTAATGGGATCATGTTAAAATTGAAAAGGTGTTTGATTGGTAAATTTTGTATGAAATTAGAATATTAAGTTTAAACAGTCTACTTGATTGTATAGGTAAGTAGAATAAAAATGAATTTCAATTTATACGAGATAATATTTCAATTTTAATTCAATCATGTGACCAATGAAACATGATTTAAATAATAAAAATTTCTTATTTAAATTTTTAATTCCAGAAAATTTTACAAAGCAAACGAGACTTAATTGGTATAAAATATCTAACAAGTATTGTATGAATTCAGATCTTATTTAGAAAATATTATTAAAAGAAAGTGTGAAAAATATCTCTTACACAAAGAAGAAGGATCAAGAAACTTCTACAAGTCTCGTAATCCATCATAAAAGATGTCATCTCAGATCAAGAAATGGTCTCTCAACTATTTATCCGAAATCATGAACATGCTTTTAACCTCTAAAATCCCCAAAAACGCAAATTAATCTTTTTTCACCCTAATTCAACCATTGACTTAACGTTGACTTCCATGGAAGAAATCTTCATCCACATGTGTGAGCTGTAGCTCCCAAACCCCTGTACACCGTTCCTCTCAATTTCACTCAAATCGCAGATCAACTTCACTACAATCTTTTGCTCAATTCAATCTATAAACCCCATTACTCAAATCCCAAAACTGATTCACCTTCAACTGCATCGTCCGCCATAAAAAGGTTCGTTCTTGGTATTCAATTTGTTCGGAAATCGAATCCTCTTGGTTTATTACTTCAATTAGAACATGGGTTTTGCTCTTCGTCAGAATCTTTGTTGATTTATGGGTTTCTTTTTCATATGTAGTATTAGATTTAGCTCGTTCTTGTGTTCTTTGATGCGTTTGTTACTAGCCTGTTATCTTATCTAATTGGTTGATACGAAGTGCTTTAATTCAGAAAGTTCTTCTATTTGACACATCTTTCTTGCTTTTTATCATGATATTGTTATGGGTGTTTTGTTAATTTTGTTAATTGTCTTAATTTAGGGTTTTTGTTCGTAATTGGTGGTCTTTCTGTGTATCTGGTGATTTGGGGGTTTTCGATATCAATTGCTTGAATTTCGATTGTTTCTTGATTGGTATCATTATCTTCTATATAGTTCTTTAGATTGTGGTTATCTTGTTGCAATTACTAAGTTGATATTGGATTGTTCTGATTATGATATTACTTTATTTGTCCAATTTTAGGGTTTTCAAGAACTCAATTTACCAAATTTGGGGATAATGTTGATGTCTCATATGGAATCAAAGGATCAAAGATGGCCAAATGTTAGATTGG
Organism: Flaveria ramosissima; assembly: GCA_025215565.1. NCBI lineage: Eukaryota > Viridiplantae > Streptophyta > Magnoliopsida > Asterales > Asteraceae > Flaveria > Flaveria ramosissima. The sequence continues at coordinate 87,403,610 of CM046035.1, forward strand.
GGGAATTCGGAGATATATCTGCAGCTTTTAGTAATGGGTTTTCTGACATGATGATGAACAACTTATGGGTGTATGATTATAACATACTTGAGGAGTCACAAAACCATCAGATTTCTGGGTTCCCTGTGCAAGAATCATCCGACTATACAGTTTCCGATCCTGCTTTATCTTCTTCGAGGTTTTTGGTTGATACACAGCATAACAGGGAGAATGATGATCCAAACTCTATGAAAATAACAGAGATGATTGAATCTAAAGTGATCGAAAAGAGCATAAAAGGCCCACGAAGCAAAAGATGCAAACGAACAGTTTTTGAAAGTCCATGGAACTTCACATCACCTCCATCTGTTGATCTTTATGGGTCAGTTGATAACCAAGGGTCTGCTATGAGCAAAAGAACTTTGGGACAAAATGGTCTCACTGAACCCACTTTCAAGAAACAAAAGGGCAAAAATCTTGAAACCAATGATCTCATTTCTGAATCCATTAGTGTAAATAGCGTTGGTAGATGGTTGGAAGATGTGGGGTTTGGTAGATATGCAGGTGTGTTTGAAATGCATGAGGTTGATGAAGAAGCATTGCCTTTGCTTACTCTTGATGATCTGAAGGAAATGGGTGTTCTTGCTGTTGGCACTAGGAGGAAACTGTATGCTGCAATATGTCGACTTAAAGGGAGATGAACGGAAATAACAGGCATGTTAATGTAAGTAGTATGTTTTTTCGACATGTTTTCTGTACACTTCTTGGTTTGTTGACTGCTGATAGTTGTGTTTTAGATAGTTTTTTTTTGTTTGGAATGACCATTTTATTGAAAGGTCAACATGTTAAGGGATACTGAGCAAGAAGAAACAGATGCAACTTATAAAGGATCTCCAGGAGGTGGAGTAAACATAAAGAATTTTAAGTGGGGACCCGACCCGACCCGACCCGACTCTGGAATAAACCGTTGAACCTATACATAGCTCAACCAATAAAATATATCGAACACCACAACTTGATCACATCAGGCAGTAAACCATGAGACAAACTAAACCTGCAACAGATAGCTTCTTTGCTTAGATATCCACTGAATCATGCTCTAGTTATATAATTCAAATAATGATGGAAGCTGTAATCTACAAAACCATAAAGCTACTTTACCCATGGATGGCATACACAAGTGGTGGGTGCGGACATCTTTTACTTTTAACTTTTAACGAGCTAAATCTCAAGTAGCTTACAAGCAATTTGGCTCTTTTACACATAGTTACCGTATTATCTATTAACCTATATATTTAAAAAGCAATGGGAAGGAGCAGTATAATCTATTAATCAGGTTAGTAAACACTATGTCACAATTTGCACCACCATCTTCTACAATATTTTTCAATAGAAAATCATATGAAACTACTCTTACCATGTTGCTTTCAGTAAGGACTTGTAATGATGAATTGTTAGAGATGATACAGAAAGAGTGAGACACAACTTGATTGCAATCCTTTCCTCAATGTGTCCCTGAGGAGCTCTTTTCCAAGCCCAGCTCTACGGATTATCTTTTTGCTTGTTTTCTCATTCTATCTTTGATCATACGCGATAATCCAATTCCAACTCATAACATGACAGGAACAACTCTTTTAACGGCTTGTCACTAGCCCAAACATCACGTACCCTTCCCACCATAGCTTTAAAACAAATCACAATATTGATATTCGTAGAATTAAGATGGAGTTTAACTTCAGCTATACGTTTTCATGGACCCTGAAAGATTTTCCTTCAAGGGGATAGAGCTCCCTATCCACTTGAATGGTTGAAGCCTGTAGACCGCTAAGAACAGTTTTAAATCGTCGCCACCACTTATAACAATAGCGCATTTGTTTTCTAGTTCCACACAACCATTCAATTTACCGCAAATGAAAACGTATTACAATGTGAAGAGAAACTTTTTATTATTTAGTTACACACACTAACACATTGAAACTAAATATAACTGGAAGCTTGGGCTTGGCTTAGTGGTTTGGGCCACCAACACTCAAACGGGTTTGAACCTAGTGGTTTCATTTTGGTTTGTTTTCGGGTTGACATTTGGTTCTTCTCATGATCCAGCAGGTGTAAGAATACTGAAATTTGATGTATGGCAGAAGAAATTAAAGAATTTTGGGTGTATGAAAAGTTTGTAAAATTAAATTGTGTATATAATGTAAATATTAAATTAAACACACTTTTTTTTAACAAATAAGAACCGTAATGGTCACATTTGGAGCCATTGGGTAACATACCACGCAAGCTCAAACACGGGATGCGTAGTCCGTCCATCAACCTGCTAACCCTAGCCGTGGCACTGGCATCAGTGTTCCACACGAGCTTGAACCCGGCCTTTCTACCCATGGGGTGCTTGTTGAAATGTTGAAGCGACAAAAGATATAGCGACAAAAGGTTTTGTTAAAATGTTGAAGCGATACCTGACAGATATACTTCACGAGTATTATTTATGAAGTTAATGGGTATACCCAACGAATAAATGCCCACTACATACCTGATAGTTTTTTGAGCCGGGTACGAGGATACTTTTCTAATTGGGTATGTGGTTAGGATTGTCTAAACCCGCCTCATTGTTGTCTCTTCACCTAAAAAGAATTATGTATATGGATAATGAAAATAAACGGATGAGCCGAAGATCCATAAGTAAATTAAAAAGATAAAGATGTTAATGATCTTAACCCAACTTGTTAAAGTAAATTACTCATGACATGTAAATAATAAAAGGTTATGGGTTCAAGTCTCACTCTGAGCATAATGTTCAGAGTTAAAATATGTGGTTTTCTCACCAATAAGTTTCCTCCTGAGTAGGTTGGGGTGCAACCCCAGCTGAGAAACAAATAAATAGCCTAATTAAAATAACACATATTATTTGAATCATGATCCGTTAAAAAAATAAATTAAAAAGATTCTAAAAAGATTTTAATGAAGATTTTTGTTACCAAAACCCGAGTATCATCAACGTGGAGTGACGTTAACAATCAGTAGGTGTGAAAACACGTCACACTTCCACTTAACGTGGAACCATGATTACCCACCCATAATGGCGGCACCTCTTTAACCACACCCGCCTCCACGTTTTTCTTTTTGTTTTTTTCCCAACCAAGGTCATTTTCGTAAATAGACATCTAACCACTACACCATAATATATTCCCTCTTCTACATATCGACAATAGCATCCTCACAAATTCCCCAATATATTTCACCATCACATATTCACACCCTTCTTCTAGACAGTAATAACAGTCGATCCAATTCATGAGATTTTAAACTAATGCAGGATATACAATCCATCGGTTACGGCGTCAGAAGCTTCTTCACCGCCGGCACCGGTGGCGACGGTGGCGGTGGTAGTTTGAAGTGCCCACGGTGTGGGTGTTTAAACACCAAATTCTGCTACTACAACAACTACAACCTCTCTCAGCCTCGTTTCTTCTGCAAGGGCTGCCGTCGTTACTGGACCAAAGGCGGTGTTCTCCGCAACGTTCCCGTCGGTGGCGGTTGCCGGAAAACCAAACGCTCAAAGCAGAAGATCGCCGACGGTAAGCCTTCTTCCACCACCGACACCGCCGTCGTCGCACCCAACGTCTCGTCGGAAACGCCGGGGGTATCAGCAACGGCGATACAGGACCGGTGCTCCACCGACAACCACCAGGTGTGTTCGTTTGGAAGCTTGATGACGTCATCTTCCGGTGAGTTGCCTTTGGGGTTTATGTCGGCGCCGGAGATGTTGTCGTTAACGGAGGTACAGGGGATGGAGGGTTCATTAGGGGTGGTGGATGAAAGGAGTGAGGTTGAATGCTTACGGTGGAGCAACGGCGGAGGTGCGGCGGAGGATTGGGGTTTGTTTGATCAATCGTATTGGTTGAACAGTTCTGATAATCAGCTTAATTTCTTGCTTTAACATGATCTCTACGTTGACTCGGTCTCCGAGGTATCTAATATATATTGGAAATCAAGATAGTTCATACTTCATAGTAGTTTTTGTGTGAAACTTGAAAGACTAATTTTGAAGTAGAAATTTTACTGTGTTTGACTGTTTGTTGGAATTGGATTTTTGTAAATTATTATTAGACCTTCCGCAACGCTCGCCCTGAGCCCCACCCGAGCCGTCCTTCGAAAGGGTTGCGTTATGTAGCCCCATTCATTCTTAACCTGCCCTTCACCAAGGGCGCTCCTGGGCAGATTTGGTATGGCCCACACGACTAAACGTGTGTTGCTTTGTTTTTCTATGGGTTTTTTATGATTGTTTATGGGAAGTATGATGTTGGGAATAAAAGTTGATAGTAAAAATGATGGATAAAAGTTAGTGAAAAGCTAATATGACATGCTTACTGAAATTGTTTGTGGGAAGGGCGTCATTCAGCATTGGAGACGGTCTTATTAGTTTTCTTTTTTTAACAACTCTTAGAAGTCTTGGGCTCCTAGCTAATTACGACTACACTCAACCGCCACCCTATTATTAGTTTGTTCGTTACTAGTGTAAATATCCTCAACGCTACACGTCATTTACCCACAGACTAGTTCTGTTGCTTACCGGTTTATGACTTGATTATCCTATTTAATTAGGCATAAGTTAGTTATCAAAGATAGGTTTCTTCAATGGGCGTTTAGAACTACTTTCAATACCCAATTGAGTCTTTTTTAGACGGAACAGGTGATTAGAACTACTCTTAATACCCGAGTGAGTCTTTTTTAAACGTAATGTCAACCGTTCATACTGATTTTTACTTTCAAGAACTGACGCACCCAGAAACATCATGAAGAATACAACTCAACACTATGATAAAACGTATTTGAGTTAGGTTTAAACATGAGAAATTAAAGATCTTGAGTCCAAACCAAAACCCTATATCATTAGACCAAAAGACAACTTTGACTTCTAGTTTCATGATAATCGTAAAATACTTTTTATTTGATTGTTTTAAAAAACAAAAGCATGATGTTGTTTCGAATGATAAGTGTTATATTAATCGGGTTCATCTATCCGTTTCCGACCGCGACCGCACCCCAAACTCTCTCAGTAGGAAACTCATTGCTGGAAAAACCACATTGATTAACTCTGAGAATTTTATTTAGAGTGAGAATTAAACCCATAACCTTTTAATATTCAAATGTCACGTGTAACTCATATTAAACAGTTAGGGTAAAAATAATTGGTAAATACTTTTTATTATATCATTTGTTTTGATGTTAGATATCACACAATACAATATTCAAACCAAAATTTATGATAGATCTTGTACCTAGTGAGATAGGTTGACCTTCATCCCTCCCTCCAGTTATGGTTTAACAGTCGATCTTGAACAACTAGAAATGTCATTGAAATCTTTATGTTTTTTATTATGGCAAAAAGTCTGATGCTCAAGTAAAAGCGGTCACATATCTCATAACTATATATGTGAACTTAAGCTAGCATCCCACATCTTACTGAGGGTTAGAAAGAAAGAAAGAAATGCCATACAAACTTTTCCATGTAAAAGTTAACTAGACCATAAATATAACTGTTTACATAATCATCAATGACACAAATCACAATTGTCACAAAACTTCCATGTTAAAGCTATAAACGAAGGAATACCATATCCCTAACCTTTTCTCAATGCTCGACGATTATACTCTTGAAGACACGCAGAATGATTAATACACATACTGTTCAAGAGTCCATACCCATGACTGCAAACTCCAGCTTCGATCAATAGTTCTGAAAGTTGACCAATTCAAAAGTCAACAGGCTTAACAATGGGTGATTAATACAAAAGCTAGAATTTACAGCATTGAATACAAACACCCCCAGACTTGTTGTATCCTTCTGGTCTTGGCATCAACACAGGGCTACCTGTCCACTCATTTTGGATTCTGCAAACCATCAAATAAACAATCCCATAAATTCACTATAAAATATTTACAGTATACACATAGGTCATGTTCATGTCAACGCGTAACTTAATCATTTTTTTTTTCGCGTTTCTGGTTATCAGATAATAATTGGATAGTTATTAGTTGTTACATACCTTGGGAAGGCAAATGAACTTGTACTGGAGTCGCTTGACTCACCCAACGTGTCACCGAGTCCCTCCGACTCGTTCACTTCTTCGGTTTCCACACGAGTTTCATCTTTCTACATATCCAATATCATCATTAACATTTATGTTAATCTAATACCATCATTACCACAAACAATTGTCACAAAAACCTAATTGGTTGAAATTTGTAAGCAAACCTTCTTCCGTCGACTGCCGCCGGCGACGACGACGTTTTGCTTTCTCTCCGACGAGCTTTCTAAGCTTCTCTCCTCTATCAAATCTCCTCCGGCGTCATCATCCTTGAAGTAAAACACGATGTAATCATCTTCCTCCGACTCACACGACCGCCAGCTCGCCGGCGACTCTTCGCCTCCACCTTTCTCCACCGTCGATCCGACTTTAACCTTCCGATCATCACCAATCGACGACGATTGTGGCTTCTGATGATCCAATTCGTGATCGTCTTCTTCGATCGGGACTTTGCATGCGTTGAAACACGATATCAGATCCTTCATCCGACATCTCATCAGCGTGTATGGGGTACTCATGATGTCTGATATTGCGGTTGTTGGAGATCGAAAATGATGATGAGAGAGAAGAGGGATTTTAGGGTTTGAAATGAGTCGGTTGAGTGTAATTTCGTGAGCAAAATGTGGAGACATACATGGAAACTGCTCCATGATGCTCGTGTAGCAATCGTTGTTATTTTCAAATTATGTTTATTCCCTCCCAAATTAAATTAAAATTAAATGACTTATTGTTGAATGAAAGTTATTAGCATGTTAATGTGTTAGTGATATGATGGTTAATCATTTATTATAGGGAATTGCTCAAATATGGAATTTGTATTAATGTAATTGTATTTATGTTTTAATGATTAGTTTGATTTCTATGTAAGTATGTTTTAGAAAGCATTACACTGAATATTACACACCTCTGTTTTTCTAGTATAGATTCATGTATGCATGTGTGTGGAAGTTTTGTAATAATGTTTTGAGATTTTGATTTGTTGATTCGTAGGTTTGCGAAAGATTTGATGCAGTTTCAGTGATAAAATTTTTGGTTATTGACTAATTATATACAACAGTTTGATTATGGTTTGATTAATCGTCCATTAGGCCTTTATTTTTAATCTTGGTTTGGTCGAGTCAGAATTATTAATGTCATCTAGAAGATTTCAACATTAATAATAGGTATTTGAAATTTGTACTCCTTCCCTAATAATACTTATCGTATTTAAAAAAAATAGAAAGTTCGGTTCTCTATTTATTCAGTTTCTGTTCTACTGGTTTTATATAGGTTTGGTGCGGTTAATTTGGTTTTGTAAAAGCATGTAAATATTATCGAACCATTATAGGGAGTTATCAAAAGTATCAAAATGGAAACATCAAATTTCTTTCTCCAGTCATTATGTTGGTTTGATATTTTGATTTATGATTGGGTTGCTACCTTGAAAGAATTATTTTTCCGGACATGTAGTCTTTGTAGAAGTAGTCTAGATATATATTATGGATAATTTTTGAACGGCAAGCATGCATAACTTTTTTTATTAAAAGCTTGCAAGGTGTTAATAAGGAGAGTTGTTGATAATACAATGTTGCTATATCTTCTTTGTCCGTGGGCTTTTTTGAGTTGCTATTTTGCATCTTCTTCGTGTATTTGCTAACAAGATAATTGTTGTTTTACTGTTTATGTTTATTTGCTAGTTATGATTCGGTTAATCTATTTTTTATTTTGAGGGCATGCTTTGGAACAACAATTATGGCTGTTGTGTTTATGATCTTAAAGTCATTAGTTTAAATCCTGAGATTGTTATGGACTGAAACCATTGTAAGATATGGACCTGTCCCACATAGATTGTATGAGCTAATTAATGTGATATTTATAGGCCAAATGAGTTTCCTCACCCATCAGATTAGTTTTTTGAGTTGAATTTTCTGTAACATAGATATAATCTCTTGTACAAATATATATTTAGTTTAATAACTCGTACATTCTTTTTATTTGCCTGTTCACTTGCGTCTTTTTTGGTATCACAATATTAATATATTTAGTTTAATAATAAAAGTTTAACAAAACCGACCTATTAAGTTCCCCGCCAAAACCCTAGATTTATGTCATCATTCCCCAACGAACCAGTGATATCACCGTAAAATCCTTAAAATCAAGAATCGAATCAAATCAAATCAAAACCGTTGAAATTACACTGCAGAACGAATCATTGTTCAAGAACAATCGAACTGTTATCAACAAATGGGCGAAAGAGAGACCAAAATCGAAGTCAGAACCCTAACCGGTGAATCCATTAGCGTCTCAATTTCATCCAACACTACAGTTCAAGAACTCAAGCTTCTCCTCAAACAAATATTCCCCCCCGCAGCATCTTCTCCCAACTTTCACCTTTTACTCAAGGTATTTCGATCGTGTGCATTTGTTTTACCATTGATTAGGGTTAATATATGCGATTTGTGTTTTAATACAGATTAAGAGTGTGATGTCTTCTTATTGCTGTCTCTTGTTATCTGATTGTTCGCATTGCAATACTTTGGTTCAGGGTACGAAACTAGGTTTGCAGAGTCAGATAAGTAATTATTTGATTTCCGATGGAGAGTTTGTTGTTCTTATTCCGTTCGTGAAGAAGGACAAGCAGAAATCCGTGGATCCATGTGCAAATGAAACAAACTCTAAAAACATCCATCAGTGTTCCACCTCCAAGTTTGCTGAATCAGCATGGTCTGATATGATGCAAGATCTATCCTCTCTCCGCGAACGAGAGATTGATGGAAATGAAAGCCATAGCAATCTCCCTGTTGATTTTGAAGGCACGTGTTCCAACACGCGAAAAGTAGGAGACAGTAGGAGTTTCGAGAGTTTGTTTGATGAGGCAATACTGATTCTAAACTCATGTGATAATGATGAACTTGATGATAAGATCTGTGAGAAGCTTATGCAGGGTTTGGAGTCGGTTAATTGTCTATCTGATCCAAAGTCTAAGAATTGTATGTTAAGGAATTTGAATATACGATGCAGTGAGATGAACCATGCTGCTGACAGTAGTTCTTCATGCTTTTGTCCATCATGGTTGAAGGTTCTGTTAAAGGCATTTTATTTCTTGAACGTTTACTGTACTTTTCTACAATTGCAGCAGAAAAAAGTTACCCTGCTTAGTTTGGAGGGAGGACTGAACCGGCTAAGTAAATTCGGATTGGGATTTGATTATGTTGATATTGAGAATCTTTCTTTGCTTTGCCCTAAGGTAACTAGTCTTATTACAGAACTGTGTGCAAGTAATCACCAGCTGACAAATATTAAAAATATATTTACCGTGTCAAGTGTTTAGTTTTAATCCAATGCTTCCTCACCTTAACTTCCATTATGTTCTCTTGTGTATATAGACTTTATACTTTGAAATGCTAAGAATCATAATAATCAATCGTGCCTTTAGTGCTATTATCTTAAGTTTTGACAGGTCTACAAAATTAGCATCTGAGCCGTAAACAGGCATACCTCATACCTGTCTCTTTCTTTTGGCAGGTAGTACAGTTTATTGACGATGAGACTGAATGTAGAAAGTCAAATAACGTGATTGTTGTCATTAAGTCCAAATTAGATACTAAGCAGCCAGTTAAAGGTAAATCTAATTACTTTTGTTTTTTTCTGGTTTCAAATTCACTATGGTTGCATAATTTACAACGAAGCTAACTTCTTGCTGTTCTAGTATAGGCAAGAAAAAAATGTCTACTGTAAGAGTAGTTAATGCTATGAGAAAAAGAGAAGGTATCTTCAAAGCAGATTTATTTGCAATTGTCAAATCATTTATGGTATGTGTAGATGTTATTTTTTTTCATTTTTTCTCTTTTTTTATATATTCTGACTAATTTTGAAAATTCTGGTTGGTTGATAATCAAATGTTCTCGTGCAGGAAAAAGCAGGGACTGAGAAATTCACATCATATTCAGTGAACGATCTTTTGCGACATGTAAATGAGAAAAATCATAAAAAAAATAATACTGATGCTAAGCAAACAAAGAGAAGTTTGTCTGAGTCCTCAAGTGCTTTTCAACCTGAAGCAATGTGTAATGTAAATATCATAATTTTCTTCAAGTTTCCAGGGCTTTTTTAATGTTTTCTGTTTCATTAATGTTTTCCATTACAGGAGACAAATCCTTTGCTACCTATAGAAATGGTTGAGCATCTGAGAGCAGGCATTGGTTCCCAAGGACAGGTGTCATCTTTACTCTAACTCTTTATAATTTTTATCTTTCTAAATTCATTAATACAATGCTGCATCTTTTCTGATGAAATTTTCAGATGGTTCATGTTGAAGAGATTGATGGCCGAATAGCCAACTTTGTGGAGATTCCAGCTTATATATCTGAAAGAATGCAATCTGCACTTAAATCATCAGGGGTCTTAAAGTTGTATAGCCACCAGGTATTCACAACTTAGCATCTTCATTCACACACACTCGTATATATAAATCCACATGTTAATATTCAATTTAGTATTCCATTTTGCTCTTGAGGTATCTGTAGGCAGAATCTATTGAGGCTTCTCTAGCTGGAAAAAACGTTGTTATTTCAACCATGACATCTAGTGGAAAATCGCTTTGTTATAATCTACCAGTTCTTGAAGTATTATCTCAAAATCTTTCAGCTTGTGCTCTATACCTCTTTCCAACAAAGGTACATTCATTAACATTTATCAAGCATCATTCATTTATATGGCTTCTTTACTTTACATTGAATTTAAATGTATGCAGGCTTTAGCACAAGATCAACTAAGAGCATTACTATCTATGACAGTAGGTTTTGATGTAGGTTTGAACATTGGAATATATGATGGAGATACTTCTCAGGAAGATAGATTATGGTTGCGTGATAATTCTAGAATGGTAATCTCGTAATTTATGGTTTTTTTTAAAGCAATAGATTTCAGCTGGCAACTGGGTTCTACATACTAAGTTATTACAAAATTTTTTGTAGTTGATCACAAATCCTGATATGCTTCACATGTCAATCTTGCCGTTGCATAACCAGTTTGGGAGATTCTTATCAAACCTCAGGTTATCTTTGCAAGTTATTTCTTGTCTTTATGCAAATTGACTAGAGTTTTCCTTGCCTTTTTTTCCTGATTTGGCCAAATACTAAACTTTGTGTCAGGTATGTGGTAGTTGATGAAGCTCACACGTATAAGGGAGTATTTGGATGCCATGTGGCACTTATTTTAAGGAGGTTTCGCCGACTCTGTGCTCATGGTATTTGAAAAGTTACTTTAATCATATAAAAAGTTCTCCAATTATATATGTACTGATATCCAAATTTAGCATTTAGAATTAGGTGTAAACAGTTGCACACTCACTGTATGCTTTCATTTTCGCAGTTTATGGGAGTAACCCATCATTTATATTTTGCACTGCTACATCTGCCAATCCCCGTGACCATGCAATGGTAAGATGGAACAAAGATTGTATTTAACACAAGCCTGTTATAATGGCAATGCTACTTTTTATTCTAATTTGTTTAGAAATTTGATTTTTATTTTCATTATGTACATTAACTGAGCTGTAAGTTGCAGTACAGTAATCTGTCTTTTTAACCGGCAGGAACTTGCAGGACTGCCAACAATGGAACTAATTCACAAAGATGGCAGCCCTTCTGGCCCCAAGTTGTTTGTCCTCTGGAATCCTCCTTTACGCGTGAAAACTGTATGGTTTGCTGATGCCTTTTCAGAGTGTGTGTGTATGTAATTACAAGGTATCAATTGTTTCTTTATCTGATTACAGGTAACCAAGAGAACTAGAAGTAGGATAAATACCGACAAATTCAATAGGACTGTTTTTGCTGGTCGCTCGAGGTATAGGCTATATGTACTATGCATGTGGCATATGAACTAGTTGTTTAATGATTGTAACGTTTGTTTTTGCAGTCCAATCTTGGAAATTTCATTTCTCTTTGCAGAAATTATTCAGCATGGACTTCGTTGCATTGCATTTTGCAAAACACGCAAACTGTCTGAACTTGTATTGAGCTATACGTATGTGTCCTTTTTACATTAGAATTTTACTTTATATGATTATTAATCATTATGTTCCTGATTTGAGGACTTATCATTGCCTGTGGTAAGGCGTGAAATTCTTCAGAAGACTGCACCCAATCTTGTAAATTCTGTATTTGCTTATCGAGCTGGCTATACTGCTCAGGTTAGTATATCATTCTGTATTTTATGTTCAAAATAGATAAAGATGTTATTTAAGGATAGAATGCTTGAGTAAATGATAAAACAGGATAGGAGAAGAATCGAGAGTGAGTTTTTTGGCGGGAAAATTTGTGGTGTTGCTGCTACAAATGCACTTGAGTTGGGGATTGATGTTGGACATATTGATGTCACGCTACATCTAGGGTTTCCTGGCAGTATAGCTAGGTATGTGACTGGATTCTTTTTGTTTCTATGCTATTTCTTATGTAATCTTTCCATTCTTTTATTTGTTCTCACCATCATTCACCAAGACCAATTATATCCGTTTTTAGCTTATGGCAGCAAGCTGGGAGGTCTGGAAGAAGGGAACAACAATCACTTGCTATATATGTTGCATTTGAAGGGCCTCTTGATCAATATTTTGTGAAATATCCTCATAAACTATTCAGAGGCCCAATTGAATGTTGCCATGTGGATGCTAACAACCAGCAGGTGCTTGAACAACACTTGGTCTGTGCATCTCTTGAACACCCACTAAGTGTGGCTCATGATGAAAAGTACTTTGGTTCTGCCCTGAAATCTTCCATACTGTCACTCAAAAGTAAAGGATATGTTAGTACTGATCCGTCAAGGGGTCCCACTGCTGAAATTTGGAACTACATTGGGCATGAGGTATACAATATCCAAGTAAAATTTTGTTGATTGAATTACTTCTTGCTATAACTTATGATTTTCCTTTTTGCCAACTAGAAAATGCCTTCTCATACTATTAGCATTCGTGCAATAGAGTCGGAGAGATATAAGGTAATTGACATGAAAAATGACTTACTTCTAGAAGAAATCGAAGAGAGTAAAGCTTTTTTTCAGGTAGTTATCAGGATGTTATTTTGATTTTTGAAATATATTTAATTAATTTTTTTAATCTTATGGTAATTAATGTTTCAGGTGTATGATGGGGCTGTTTATTTGCAGCAGGGGAAAACCTATTTAGTCAAAAATTTGGATTTATCTACTAAAATTGCTCTGTGTCAGGAAGCTGACTTGAAGTATTACACCAAGACTCGTGATTTTACTGATATTGAAGTAGTAAATGGTCACATTGTAAGTCTGAACCTGAATTATTTAAGAGTTAAATTGCATTAATATTCTTCCAAATCCTAATAGTATAACATCTATTAGGCCTACCCTGTAAAGATTTGTAACATCCAGAAATCAAAAACAAGTGCCCAATCAAACCCGTGTAAGGTAACTACTACATGGTTTGGATTTAGACGTATATGGAAAGGAAGCAACCGAGTATTTGATTCAGTTAATTTATCACTTCCCAGTTATACATACGAGTCACAGGTACATTTTGCGTTCAATGATGCTATAATCATGTTTTGGTGACCGTTTAATTATTTTGTGCCAACTTAAATTTGAGTAGGCCGTCTGGATTCGGGTCCCACAATCAATAAAAACAGCTGTAGAAACAGAAGAGTATTCGTTTCGTGGAGGCTTGCATGCTGCTGGTCATGCACTTCTGCATATAATTCCTCTGTAAGTCCAAAAACATCATAGTGTTTAATTGAATTGCAACTTAATTGTTTGGAATCTATAATTAACGGCTCTTACTTTGATGCAGGTATATAATTTGCAACTCGTCTGATTTGGCTTCAGAGTGTGTAAATCCTCATGACTCTCGTTACATGCCCGAAAGAATCCTACTTTATGATTCCCATCCTGGAGGAACAGGCATTTCAGCACAGGTGGATTTAACTTTTTCTTAAAAAGAATCTATATGTTAAACATTAACATATCACATGTGTAACTAAATGTAGGTTCAACCTATTTTCACTGAACTTTTAAGTGCTGCATTGGAACTTATAACATCTTGTTGCTGCTCTGGGGACACTGGTTGCCCCAATTGTGTTCAGGTTGGCTCTACTTACTAATATATGTAGCTAAACTGTTTTTTATTTATTTAATGGTGTAGACTTATTATTAATTTGTTTGTATATCAGAATCTTTGTTGTCACGAATACAACGAAGTTTTGCACAAAGATGCAGCGATAATGATCATTAAGGTTGTTCTGAGCATAAAATTTAAAGCTTAGAGACATTGTTGTTAATGTTTTGTTTGCTAATTATGTCATGTTCTTGCAGGGTGTTTTAGAACTGGAGAAATCAAATTTTGGAGATAATTGTAGTTCCTCCATATTGTAGTTTGCAAGTAGTAATTATGATTTTTGAAATTTAACTTATTGTTTTTATCATATAAAACTAAAGAAGAGCAATCATTGTGGATAACAGCATAAAACAGAATAGGACTCGGTATTTGATGTATGTAATTTCCTATCATAATCATATTTTAGAAATGAGTAAGAAATAGAGTTTGCCATCCTAAGATTTGATTTGGTCATATTTAATTAATGTATCTAACTCTATATTGTAGTGAAACTTGTATTTGGTATATTTGGTATGTGTTTTATTACTGTAATTAATCGTTGGATTTATAATTTATTTCTATTTGAAAATTTTAATAATTAATATTTGAGTAAATTTCATTTTTGATCCCTAAGGTTAGATTTGTTTAACTCTTTCAGTCCAAAAGGAATATTTGGACATGTCAAGGCCCGACGTTTGCATATTGTAACGATTTTGGTCCTTGACGCTAACTCTAATAATTTTTTAAGTTAAGTGTAAGGTTTTTTTGGTTTCTGACGCAAACTCTGTTAATTTTTTAATGACAATGGTGGTTGGCCACCGCCTGCCACCGCCACCGCCTGCGACATTGTCACACTTGCAGCAGCTACTCGAGTTAAACCTAACTGCAAGCCTGTGTTTGGGTCTTTTTTTGTTCTCAAGCCTCTTAACCCGCTTCCGAATCTCACTTCAGGTAAAAAGTGTGATGTATTGTTTGTAATGATGGTGAGCTGGTGTGGGTTTGAATGTTTTTGATGTTTTTCTTATGTGAATTTGGGTATACTTGTGAAGTTTGTGCAAAATTATTGGATTTGAAGCATGAAATGACTGCAATACCCTTCAACTTAACTGAAAAATCTAATAGATTTAGTGTCAGAGATCAAAACCGTTACAAAATACAAACCTCGAGCCTTGATATGTCCAAAGATTCATTTTTTTACTGAAAGGGTTAAACAGATCTAACATCGGGGACTAAAAACGAAATTTACTCTTAATATTTTTAACTGATTAATATTAACAGCAGATTACCAAGGGCATGCTCCATCCTGAATAGCCGTCACTAACCGTCATTTTTTATGGCTTAACAAAAGTTGTTGGTAAATGGTAATAGGTTGGTAAGAGTACGTTGGGGATTTCTTGGTAAAGTGTGTCGATAACC